>OX940974.1:132614909-133214909 GCA_954871275.1 Leptopterna dolabrata | reverse complement strand
CTCAGATACATATTCAAGCTGGAGTACTTACCAGGCAGCCAAATGTTCATGGCGGACATGCTATCTCGAGCTTTTTTGAAAGAAACAGGGCAAGAAGTGGACATGACACCCGTTGTTCACTGCATTGAAGAATATTTGCCCATTCCGAAAGAGGAAATCGATAAGCTGCGGGAAGAAACTCTACAGGACAACTGCTTGAAGAAAATCCTCCATTTGGTTCATCAAGGTTGGAGGGGAGTTTCACGCAAGCTACTCCCGGCAGAGAACAAAATTTATTTCGACCTTCGAGATGGTTTGTTCGTCAAGGAAGGAATTGTTTTCTACAATGACAAAATAGTCGTTCCAAGTGCGCTTCGTAAGCACATGTTGACTCACGTACACGACCAGGCCCATCTGGGAATAAATAAAACGGTGGCCCGAATGAGATCAATCATGTATTGGCCTAGAATGGCCAGCGAGATAGCTGAATACATTGGATCGTGCAAAATTTGTCAGACATTCCAGGGCAATCAACCGAAAGAACCATTGATCCAAACCGATGTACCTCAACTACCGTTTCAAATCCTTGGAATGGACATAGGCGAATACCATGGTTTTACCTTTTTGGCGATAGAGGACTATTTTTCTAGATGGTTGGATATAATTGCGCTGAAATCCAAATCAGCTAGAGAAATTGTGGAAAAACTCAAAAGGGTACTTTGCACTCACGGAGTCCCACAGATTATACGGTGAGACAATAATCCCTTCAAGAGCGAGGAAATGCAAAATTTCGCCAAGGAGTGGGGTTTCAAGATCCGAACTTCAAGCTCGTTATACCCAAAATCAAATGGGTTATCTGAGAAGGGTGTGGGAATCGCCAAGAAGCTTATTAAAAAATGCAGTCACTCAAAAACTGAGTTGAAAAAAGCACTTCTTGAGTATAGAGTTACTCCTATAACAGGCCTACAATATTCCCCTAGTGAATTGCTGATGGGACGAATTTTAAGAACCACAACTCCAGTGACTACAGCGATCCTGAAGCCGAAATTCCTCGACGAAGACACACGAAAACGCATGAAAGCAAAAGGAATACTACGACCAAAATGCCCGCGAAAAACCTAAATTTACGCCAGATCAGTTGGTCTACATGAGATGGGGAGATAGATGGAAGGAAGCCGTGGTATCTGAAAAGGGTAGTGGTCCAATATGCTATCTACCTGCGCGCCCGTCCCCTACCTTGCCAGGCGTTTATCTACGGTGCACTTCTCTCGGTTCAATATGCTATCTACCGACTTGTCTCATTCGCTTCAAGTTGTGTTCACACCTTTGCCCCTGGTAAACAATGCAAGGCTCAATCAAACCACGTTGTGATTAATTCAGTCGTGCGCCGTCCTTGTTATGAGCTGTGATAATCCTCGTGTTTTCCGTGTTTCTGTGTTTCTGTGATAGTTATCTGTGATATTTTCGTTATTTTAAAATGAAATTGAGTGAGCTGTATAGACATGTAATATTGAACGATGAAATGTGCGTCAAGTTTTTGAAGCAGAAAGGTGTTTTGCCCGATAATAATCCAAGGCTGTGTTCTAAAATTAAAGACGGCGTCGAATGCGGGAGTGCATTAAAAGAAGTTACCAAAGCTAGTCGGAAACGGGATTGTGAGGGAAATTTTATCAAAACTGTGTACCTGCGATGCCAGAAAAAGGGATGCCAAACGTTTTATTCCATTCGAAAAACTAATAAATTTTTTACTTACGAAGACAAGAACGGGAGGTGCAATAGTGGTATGTCTCTGTGTGGTATCGTTGAGTTGGTGTGGATGTGGTGCAATTTGGTTCCGGTAAGTGACGTTTGTAAATGGACTGAAAGAAGCAAATCAACGGTAGTGGACTGGTACAATTTATGCCGGGATGTCTGTGTGGAAATGTTTGAGAAGCGCCGCAAGATGGGAGGACCGGGCATGGTAGTTGAAATCGACGAATCCCTTTTTCAGGGGAAGAGGAAATACAATAGGGGTAGAATTTTGGCAAGCGATCGCAAGTCGGCACAAAATGACGAGGATGAGCGGGATGAGGACGAACCCGACAGCGAAGAAGAGGCTGACACTCAAACCCAACGTAATTATGGAGCCCGTATCCAAGGTCCATGGGTTTTCGGATTATGTTGTCGCGGAAACGACACAGTTTTGGAGAGACGTTTGTTTGTTGTCGAAAAACGCGATCGAGCCACGTTGCTCCCAATCATCCTCAATGAAGTTGCTCGTGGCACAAAAATTATGTCTGACCAGTGGAGAGCATATAGCACCTTGAGTGATCATGGATACGTGCACGAAACGGTAAATCACTCCGAGAATTTTATTGACCCTTCTTCAGGAGCCAACACGCAGACGATCGAGAGCTTGTGGCGCGTTATCAAGGTTAGATACGGCATCAAGTCGCACGGAGTGTCAAGCCTACCTATACTAAACCGAAAACTAACGGAAGAGTGGTGGAGGTCCATCCATCCCGAGGACCCTTTTTCGGCATTTTTTGACGACCTGAAACAAACGTCCCTCATGCAGTAATCTCATGCAGTCCTTTTGACGAGCTTCCTGTAGAAGCGAAAAATATATTTAGGTAAGCTCCACCATATTTACTTCTTTGGTAGATATAATTCATAATGGTAGATAGCATATTGAACCAATGGACTGACGGTAGATAGCATACTGAACCACCGGACTAGCGGTAGATAGCATATTAGACCACTACCCTGAAAAGCTAGCGGAACCCAGATCATACATCGTGCATGCGGATCATTTCTACGACCCAGAAAAAGCCAACAAGAGTCGAGGGAACCCAGAAAATCCCGAAGTCTCTACAGCCCGTTGATAAACCGGATTCTCCAACAAAGAAGAAGATGTCCCTAGGTCCAGATTCTCCTGGCAAGGAAAACACGTCTCAACCACATGGAGAAGAAAATCCCTACAAACCAACCCAGACGCAAGACGATGGTCCACCCCCAATTCCGAAGTCTCCGAACAAACCCCCGTCCCCGTCCACGCAAAAACCATCTCAGGTTTCTGATAAAATAACCACTCGTTCTGGACGAGTAATAAAGCCCCCAAAACAGTTTGTCTGCAGTCAGTGAGAATTAGTATTCATTCACGATTTTTTCATCACTTTGATGAAATTGAGAGACTCTAAATTCATGAAGTACAATGAAGTAAAATTTAATTTGTTCTGCCAGAGAGCGTTTATTAACTTGATATCTGTTGCAGGTATCTGAAGAATTTGGTGGTGATTTATTTTGATAGTTTGTGGTGTATTATTTTGGTAGTGATTTTTTTTGAACAGTTTAATTTTAGCGAAAGTATGATCATTTATTTCTTTAATAATACGAACTGAAGGGAAAGGTGTATTATTAGGATGCTCACTCCATCTATTGAGATTCTAAAGAACCTGATAGTTCCACTCATTACCGCTCTCGATGGCACCGTTACCTGTACCACCTGTTGGCTCATCAGTCGTAAACCGTATCTGAATTGAATCGTAGTGTTGTTTGTGAGAAAACCCCGTTTCCCCTAGTTGCCGTCTTGCCTGATGAAGGTTTTATCTTCACAGTTAACCACAAAAAAACCGTTGGAGCTGTGGTGCGACAACTGCTGTGGACAAAACAAGAACAGAATGGTACTGATGATGGCGGCGTTTCTTGTTCTGAAAGGATATTTTGACACCATAGATTTAAAGTTTTTGGTATCAGAGCACTCATACATGCCTTGCGACCGTGACTTTGGAGTCATAGAAAAAAGGAAAAGGGTTTCAAAGTGCATGGTGCCGGAAGAGGTCCAAAATATGGTGAGAGATGCCAGGTTGGATAGTACATTTGAAGTAGTCCCAATGAAAAAGAACGACTTCGTCGACTGCGCTCAACTCTGTGCTATGTACTTGACGACCTCTGCATTGAAGATTTCAACAAAAACATGGATTCGTATATCTAAGAATGACCTTCCACACGTAAAAACGAGATGTACGTTCAACGAGATGGAAGAATGGGAATCCACGATGATATTTAAGAAAGGGAACTTCAAAAATTTCAAGGACTTGACTCGTATTCCGTTGGATGAGAAAACTCCTGTGATAAACGCGGCTAAAAAGAAAGATCTATTGGACATGTTGGCTTACATGGACGAGAAATACCATGAGTTTTATCAGAATATTTGTATTTGATCATTTTACCTACATCAATACGCCTATTTGAAGTTCATTTTTACAACAAACTTTTGTTTATTCAATTACAACATGTTTTTATTCAATTATAACGTTGTGAAAAAGTTTTTTGGCTCTCCTGTGAAATTTAATTTTTTGTACTTACATCCTTTTCATTGTGAACGCCTCATAGTGATGAAGAAAATTTGTTCTCATTATTATTAACAGGAGATACCAAGTTATGTAAGCATAAAGGATACCGTACAGAACATCCTAGATTGTTCTTCGTAATCATAAATGACATCAAAGATCCCATATTTAATTTCAAGACTACATCACCATTAGCTAAGAACCTGATATCATATATTAATACAAAAATTGTCTATGTAGAGAGATATCTATCACAATCCATGACTGAACTATATGAGGACATCATGCAGCAAAAATGTGAGACAGAGAGGTCTGTCATCATGAACCAACTTTCACTGGCATACATATCAGAGGAAGATTTTGCTTACAGTTTTAAACAAGCAGAAGGATACAATGCGATAGTTAGGGGAGAAGTAATACATATAATAAAATGTGTAGCTGTAGAAGTCATTATTGCGAAACCCAATGATAGATGCTACACGGAAGCCCGGGTCATGTATAACAATTCTACACATTTTCTGAGTGCAAGTAATAGAATCGTGAAAAATTATGGAACCATTTAAGTGGTTGGAGTGTAACCATTTAATACCAGTTATATATAAACTAACTGATAATGAATGGTTCTCATTGTACCCACGTCCAAGCATAGTCAAAACCCCACGAGTCTTAGATCCGAACCCTTACTGGGAGATCAACATGAACCCCCGCCCACGGATAGTGATTCGGGAAAAGTTCACAGTCGAGCGGAACGGGATCGCTGAGAGCGACCAAAAGGCGAAACGAGCGTGACATCTTGAAAATCGAAAACGCAGAAATACAATTACAATTTTACAAAATCCCCCAAAAACCTGAGATCAGAGAATACAACATACCCCCCAGAGCAGGGAAACAAGTTCAACTTCACTTATCTAACATTGAAAACGGTACAGCGATCATAAATCACAAAAAAATTGGCCCTTTTGAAATTCCAAATTGCATAGTAAAGGTTCAAAATCATTCCGCAGAATGTATCGCCATCAACACGTCTACGGAACGAAAAACCCTAAAAATAGGAACCTTAAGATCCGCCGAAAAAAATTGCAGACGATCTTTTCGATTCGAACCCCCAAAAACACCCAGCATGTCACCTTAACAATCTTGAACGAAAATCTAAGGCAGATAAAATAATCCCCACCGTTAGGCAAGACCACCTCAACTCGGAGGAAAAAATAGCACTACAAAAATTATTAAGTGAATATCCCGACCTCTTTTACGACGAATCTGAACCACTATCAACCACCACATATGCCGAACACACCATAAGAACCATAGACGAAACCCCCGTGTATTCAAAATCCTATCGATACCCTGAGATCTTTAAAACCGAAGTCCGCAACCAAATTCAAAAACTATTAGACAATGACATCATACAACCATCAAACTCCCCATACAATTCTCCCTTATGGATCGTACCCAAAAAGGACGATGCATCTGGAAAGAAAAAATTTAGACTTGTTATCGATTACCGACTTTTGAACCAAAAAACTATTGATGACAAATATGATCTACCGAACATACTCGTAGAAGACATCCTTTCAAAACTGGGGAACTGCAAATACTTCACCACTCTCGATCTCACCTCTGGATTTCACCAGATAAAAATGGAAAAATCTAGCATCCCCAAAACTGCCTTCAGCACCGAACATGGAAAGTGGGAATTTGAAAAGATGCCATTTGGATTAAAAAACGCCCCGAGTTGCTTCCAAAGACTAATGGACAATTGTCTGAGAGGAGTACAAAATGAAATCTGTGTAGTATACATGGACGACATTATTGTATTCAGTTCGAGCCTCCAAGAACATATTGTGAGACTAAGAAAAATCTTTGACAGAGTTAGGGAAGCAAACTTAAAAATACAGCTGGACAAAACAGAATTTCTCCGCAAGGAAGTCGCGTATTTAGGACATCTCATCACACAAAATGGACTTAAACCGAATCCCCAAAAAATTGAAGCCATCCGAAAATACCCCTTGCCAAAAAACAATAAAGAATTAAAAGGATTCCTAGGATTATTGAGTTATTATCGAAAGTTTATCAAAAACCTGGCAGACGTCACGAAACCCTTAACTTCAGGAATTAGAGACGTCCCTTGCATTCTGCAAACTAGGAATCGAAAACGAATTAGTATCCATCGCTAGAGAAAACCGCAACTTGAAAACGTTCAATAACACGATCGAGTACGAACTTAATTCCAAAGTCGTCTGTTCTATCGATGACAATATGATGTAGTATATAGTAAGAATACCCAGCTTCACTAACGAAAATAATGAACTCTATATGCTTCAACCACTACCTATAATACTGAAAGGGAAAGAATATGTAACCATCTTCCCCAAGAAGAAATTTGTATTAGTTAATAAGGAAAATAATACAATTTACTCACTTAACCAAGCATGTTACAAAGATCACTATAACCAATATTATTGTAATCGTGAACTTTTATGTAAAGAAATCGCCAATTGTTCGAGAAACATAATCCAAAGAAACACACTCTCGGACTGTCAATTCACTAAAATCAAAATTAATGACCCATTCTTCAGTATAATTCCCGAAACAGGCCACATAATTGTGACCGCTTCAAAAGAAACCTTAATAGAAGGACGTAATGAAATAAGGACCAATTTAACTAAAATAAAAGTATCCTGGATAATCACTCAATAATATTCATATCTCGCCCACTACCCGCGAAATCCAAGGAATATTGAGAATACCCCAAATATCATCAGACGAAATTTTAAATTTAAAGGCTTCTCCGCTACAATGAAATCTAATGGATTATTCCTTCATCCCAAATTTAGATGAACATTGGCCTTTTCTATTTGGCAATGAAGTAGAAGCCAACCATAATTACTTATACACTTTAATTAGCCCATTATATCTTATGCTCATACTATTTATACTAACGATTGTGCTGTATTATGCCTTCAGGAGAAAGAAACCTCAAATTTCATCACCAATTATGAGTTACCCCCTACAGCTCAATCTACCGACGCCAAAAGTCACCACCTCAGGACCTTCCACCCTGAATTGAATCTACGGCGGGAGGAGTTACCTTCGCAGTACACAATGCAACCATTCTTCCAGTGCCGCTCGAGGACTCCCGTGCTGATGACTCAGCACCCACAGATTCCGCAAATATCATCGCAAATATCATCGTCAGCAGTTTATTCCTGCTCAATCAAACATTGTCCTTTGTTCCAGCCACCGCCCAAATACTTCCCGATGTTATAAAACTCCCTGCCTCCTTCTAAACACGGCTCTTTTCCTATTTCGCGCCCCTTCAGTCACGTCGATTGTTATATTGAATAATAAATCAAATTTTTTTAAAACGGATTCCTCTTGTGGTGAATTATTATTTATATATATATCGGGAAACGCCGCAATATATTTAAAATTATACAACATCGGCGCCCGATGGCTGCTGTGACTGGTTACGATCCGTTTTTGTTATTTTCTCTTTGTTGGATATACTGGCGGAAGGTCCGACCAGGTGAGCCCTGATTGGTGGAATGTAACGTCACCTACCCCCCACTTATTTCGTTTTTCCCGCGAGCTGCCTGGCTTGAACGGGATTAGAACAAGTTAAGACGTGACTGAGGTCGGATCGATTTGCTATCGAAATAAAACCCAAAACACTTTGCGATAAAAAGGACTTTTATTCCATTTTTCCCCACTACCTGGTAATCCTATATCAGAAGTGGGATTCGATTAATTGTTTCCGCGCCCCGCGATTTATTTAGTTGATTTATTTTTATTTTTTTCAAACTTTTAGTTTTTGAGTTTTCGTTTATTGAACTTTATTTTCCATTTCGTGACGCGTTTGTGTCAAAGCGGGTTCTCACCTCGTAAGGAAGATGTCGGATCACGAGGAGCAAGAAGAGATAGTGATCGACGAGGAAGAAACGTCGCAAGAGGCACTACCACTGCCGCCTCCAGCAACTGCGCTCGATCAGGTTGCGGATTTATTTGAGGCAATCCTCAATCGACTTCCCACAGCACCACAGACGACGCAAGGTAAGCTGAAATTTGCGGATTTCGATCCAGCGACAGCCAATGCAAAAAGCTGGATTCGAACCGCCAACCTCATTATGACGGGCCGCCAAAACATCCATGAACGGAACTGCTTCTGAATGGTGCGCAGAAATAGTCGACGATACCCTAACGTGGGCAATATTTACAGAACTGTTCACGGCCATATATTGTCTAGTAGATACGCCGGCAGCTATAATCCACCAAGCTATTACGGCCCAAACAAAAGACGGCGACTCCATAAAACTGATCACCGAACAGTTAGTAAAAATAAGAGGAGCTTTTCGTGGTAAGACAAGTGACGAATGCGGACTAATTTTAGTCGCGGCTATTGCAGCTGAGTTGAGCCGGAAATCAAGAAGTGGGCTTATACTCAGGATGCACTGGACGAAGTTCAACTTATGAAACAGCTGAAGGCCGTCAAGGCAACTAAACCGCAACTAAACCGAGATCTACAGACTCTTTTCAATCACGCGGATCTTTTCGGGGCAAAGACCAACCTTCACCAGCCAGAAGAGACCCTTCACAGGACCGCAAGCGCCGCAATTATTTTCAAAAAGGCCACGGCCTAATACTCCACATACTTCGGAACCTCGCCAACCCAATCCAGGACAAAATCAGCCGTCCACATCCGACCAGCAGCAACAGAAGAAGTGGTGTCCCAAATGTAAAAAGGACAATCACACATGGGCCCGCTGCAGATCAAATCCGCGGCGTGTGGAGGCCGCAACCGGAATGACCGCCCCCAGGTAGTCGCAGTCAGGTACGTCCTAGCAATCAGGAGGCCAACAACCGTACCAGGAAAGACGGGTGCAGTCTTGTGCTGTAAATCCACAGGGAGAGCTTCAACACCAAGGTAAAAATTTTCCATTTATTTTTTACAGTGGATCAGAGGCTTCCCTCTTGTCAGAAGGCTTATTACCCCATTTTACTGGACAAAAATATAAAAATCCTGTTTATCTTACTGGGGTAGGCGAAAAAAAAATGATCCGTAGAAGATCAGTTATCGACCGTAATTACGATAAATGACATAGATATTCCGGTTGTCTTTTTCAATGTAGCAGAAGGTGTCGTAAAAGGTAAAATTTTATTAGGCCGTGATATATTGGCCTCAGGAATTTCCGTGAACATTTTGAGTGATCGGTATGAAATAAGTAGAGTAGAAAAGGGTAAGGAAAAGCATAAAGATTTGAAACTGAAATATTTAAAACGAAAAAATAATCCATCTCGCAAACAGCCCGTTGCAAATCCCGTTGTGAATGAAGGTAATTCAGAAATAAATTAAAGTGAATTTTGGCCGATCTCGTGCGAAGTTCCAGTTATAGATTTGCAAGTTGATTCAAATACGGCGACAGAGGGTCCGCAGAACCAGCTACGTATTATTCAGGGTTCAACAGCTGGTGAACCTGAAAAAGAAAATTCAATCCCAATACTGAAACTTTAAATACGGACTTGCAAGATTCTGATGATCAACTTAGGCTTAAGACACTTTTGCAAAAATATTCCGAAAGTTTCACGAGAGGATTACCTAGACGTCATGTAACCACTGCTGAATTTAAAATAAAATTAAAAGACCCAAATAAAATAATTTATAGACGACCTTACCCATTACATCCGCGCGACCGCGCTGTCGTTCGCGATTATGTTCAGGAATTATTGAATGCTGGAATTATAGAGGACTCTACATCTCCCTTTTCAGCTCCAATCATGTTAGTACCTAAAAAGAACGGAAAACTTCGAATGGTGTTGGATTTTCCCGAACTAAACAGCTGTACCGTAGCTGAAAGATTCCCAATCCCTTTAATCCGGGATCAAATTAGTAGATTATCTGGTCAAACGTATTTTAGCCAACTGGACTGTGCATTCGGATTCTATGCCATTCCCGTTAATAAAGAATCGCGAGAAAAACTCGTATTTCAAACCCCCGATGGCCATTACCAATACTGTCGCATGCCTTTTGGTGTTCGCAACGCCCCATGTTGTTATCAGCGAGCAATTACAACTGCATTAGGTGAATTGTCTAAGACGTTTTGTCTGTGTTATATGGACGATCTGCTCATAATAGGTACGAGTAAGGAAGAAGCCTTTAGTCGTTTAGAAGAGGTATTGAAGGTATTAACGGCAAAAGGATTTTTGTTGAATCCAGATAAATGTAGCTTTTTGAAAAATTCAGTACCTAGTATACTTAGGATATCATATTCAAAATGGAAACATACGTCCACATAATGATCGTATCACAGCATTAACTGAATTACCCCCACCAAAGAACCGAACTGCATTAAAATCATTTTTAGGCCTATGTTCATATTTTCGAAATTTCGTACAGGATTTTGCTCAAATTTGTGCCCCATTGTATGAACTAACATCAACCAAAAATCAGTTTGAATGGACGATGTCACACGAAGACGATGGACGAGGACGATGTTCTCACAATTTTTGACCCTCAATACCCCACTGAGGTATGGACGGACGGAAGTGCGATTGGATATGGAGGTATCATGTTTAACATAGTAAACAATCAACGTAAAGTGATAGGGTACTTTAGCAAGAAGGCCACGCCCTCAGAACAGAAGTACCATGGCTATGAATTAGAGACAATGGCAGCAGTAAAATCAATTAAGAATTGGGAGCACTATTTACTGTATCATGATTTTACCTTAGTTACTGACTGTAAGTCATTTCAAGCTTCATTTGTTAAACAAAATTTATTTACGCGAGTGCACAGATGGTGGGCATACCTACAAATGTTCACGTTCACAATTCAGTATCGGCTGGGTTCCAAAATGCGAACTGTAGATTTCTTTTCTCGATACCCTGTAGGATTACCCATGGAAGTGGACATATTTGAAACACAAGTGAATGACTATCCTCCCACACATACTTCAGATGACTATCAAGTCATAAAATCTAATTTACCCCAAATCACTGACGCAGAGCATAATAAATTAATTGAGAAAAGGGTAAATTTAGTCGAATTAACTGTGGAATGGTTACAAGCAGCACAGCAACACGATACAGAAATCAAATTTATTATAGAACAGTTAAACGCAGACAGTCTGGCTCCTAATCTAGCAAACACATACGAAATAAATGAAGGGATTTGATTTAGGAAATTTCAGTACGAAAAGAAAAATCACAAAAAAGCTGTAATTCTCAAAATGTATCGCTGGGTAGTCACGAATTCAGTTCACGAAGCAATTCTACATTTAGGTTTACCTAAAACAATGGATAAGATCATAGAAAAATTTTGGTTTCCAAAAATGAACAAATTCGTTAGAAAATTTATTGATAATTGTGTTACATGTAAACTTGCCAAAAGTCCATCAGGTAAGCAGCAAATGAATTTGTATCCAATTACAAAATATCCAGTACCTTTTCATTCCGTTCACATAGATTTTTCAGGTCGGTTGAGTGGTTCGTCGACCTCATCAGATTTTTTTTTTTTTTGTACAGATATGCGCATTTACTAAATATGTTTTGTTGCATCATACCAACAGATTGACAGCCAAATCTGCTATTAATGCTGTCTCCGAATTGATTTCGTTATTTGGTGCACCGTCGAGACTCATATTCGATCAGGGACCTAGCTTCACAGCTGGTACCTTTGTCGAATTTTGCAATAAACAAAATATAAAAATGCATCAGGTGGCGACGGGCGCATCAAGAGCGAATGCTCAGGTCGAAAGATATATGAGTTCAATAACAAATCTAGTCACTGTCGCACAATATATTAAAAAACAATCGATTAGACAACTAGCACCACGAATTCAATTAATTTTAAATTCAACCACCAATAGAATAACATCCATGTCACCAATCGAGCTCCTAACTGGCAGAAAACCCGAAATTCTGGGATTTGCAAGAAATTCGGTCTGAGGCTAAAGCCAATATTGACCGACCCCACGACTATGAACTACAGCGTTTTGTAGGTACAAAAGCCTCAGTAGTTCCATTAGAATTGGGCGACCTTTGTGTTCGTAAAATGGAACCAAGAGTTTCTCAGAAGACAGCTCTGAAATACCGAGGTTTGTACCGTGTTGTTGAAATTTTACCTAACGACCGATATTTATTGGAAAACTTAAATACCAAACGTTAAGTTAAGTACTCACATGAGCGAATTCGTAAAATCAACCAAGGCATTGAACTTTTACCCCAATTATTGGACGAAAGCAAGAGCGAATCTGAGACTGAAACAGCAGACTGAAAAATAAACTATTACTTAATTCAGATCTATATTTTATTTCGGTTTTATGTAGTTCCAAATTATTCAAATATATTCATTTGTGAGCATATCCTTCACCATGGATGAATGTGAAATATTCACATCAACATACGTAAAATTCAAAATCTAATTGCACATACGCATGAGATTAGACACTTCGGCTATCGATCGATATTGGTGTACAACAGTATCGGTCCTTTGTCGCTGAGGGTCTTTGTGTATACGGCCCTTGCACTTGACGCATGCGCCAGGCATGAAGATAGCCGTCTGGGATTGTTGCACTCTGGATTCTGTGACAAGGATCCTTCCTGCTGGTGTACATTGCGTATTTCGCGAGTACGTAATGACACCTATACGTGCCGTCTGTCCGGGATGAGGCGTAATTTTTTTCTTTTATCTGGTTTGGACTACGAGTCCGAAAAAGAGGAGAGGAGGAGGAGATAGTACAGCCTCATCCCCTTGGCGGTGAAAACACAATTTGACCTGTAATTGACTGTAGCATTAGGCTCTGGCTCGCAGGGTCATATTTGAAGTCGAAGTAGCATTTAGCTTGGACCTAGAGTCCGAGAAAATTTAGCTTGGACCAAGAGTCCGAGAAAATTTAGCTTGGACCAAGAGTCCGAGAAAACCCAAACAATTTGGATCAAGAATCCAAAAATCAAAAATCATACTTGGACTACGAGTCCGAGAACCAATAAGCTTTGACTTGAGTCAGAGCATTGGATTACGAGTCCCACCCCCCTTCTAATCACAAGCGTATGTGACAGCGAATAAAAATATTTTTCTTTCGAATTGGCTGTTTGACTTCGAGTCAGACAATCACTGATGCTGGCCACATCAAGATCAGAAATATTCGTATGATAATCGTACGGAAAATGGGAAACCATTCCACCAAATTCACACAAATTTCAGTATCATCATAACTTCATTGAATTCTGTTGCTCCAGGTCTCAACACACGTTTTGCTCACGATTTAACGCTCAAGTTTTAAAAGGTCGTTTGCCCTTTTTTTTTCATTCGCTTTGAAATGACATGCGTTCGAATATAACACATGGTACCTACCTCAAAACCCCATCTACTGCGTCCTATTGAATGTTCTTGTCCCATTCTGTCTAGAATGACGCCTAACCTAAAGGTCTAGACTCCAGATCAGAACCCTTCATCCTTTCCGTTTATGCCGTCTACTACTACTTTTTCTCTTTTGCGGTCAGCTGAATTTAAATTTACCAAACGTAAATTTACGGAAAAATCTTGAAGGAGCTTGGGAAATAATAGAATTTGCTCCTGAATCTCGAATCTCCAAGATTTGAAAAATATGTTTATTTACGTTTGCTATCACTCCTAAACGTAGAATCTAGAGAAACGTCGTTTTTTTATTTATTTTTTGGAAAATTTGAACTATTGCGAGCAATTTGTTGCAGGAGCAAGGAACGATGACAGTGAAGCTGACAAGGAAAAAGTACCAAAATCGTCACAGGCTTACCCAACCCGAGGTACGTCATCTTCTCGAATAGAAATGCGAGTTATTCAATGAAATTTTTATAAGTTTTGAGTGGTTTTCTAGTGTTATTAAATTTGAATATTTGATTGAGGAACAATCAAATTATTTTTTAGTCGAAAAAATTTGGAGGTGAACTTGGATTTGCTCAACTAAGATTTCAAACAAATTCAGTTCACCAAAAAAATGGGAATGATACAAATAACATTTTTCGCTCCTTTTAAAGAAACAATTTAAATGTCATTCTTACTAACTTGAAATGAAAATACAAATTAGAAAAATACTTTTTTCTTATATTAGCAGCGCCCAGAACTGTTCATACCACGACACGAATCGACTAAAGGGCTGAGCGAAATCGAAATAGAAACGGTCCTTAAGAATTTTCGTGATGGAAAATTGACCGTGGAAAAGCCTAATTCCATCAGAAGCATTCAGAATCAACATTCTGCCGAATGTCTACCCGAGGCAAATAATGTAGGTGGTCTTAATTTTAAATGACTTTTTAAATTATAAATGGCACTCAAGTTTTTCAAATTTTCTGTAATTTTATATAAAAATAACATTATATTTTCATCGAAATGCGATATAAAAACTACCTACCACCAACATTACGGAAGTTATAGGCGCTATAATAAATTTGGAATTAATACGGTTTTGCGCATGCCCAGTAGAATGTTGAGAACCGATTTTTTCGAAACTCATACAGATTCTCCATAATAATATTCTTAATGTCTCATGAAAATTTGAAAACATTTTGACAACTTTTAAAGAAGTTATGAGAGTTTCAAGTATTTTACATTTGCGCATGCGCAGGCGAAAGTCACCATACAATTTCGATGATTACGATACGGGTATATATGTGGCCCAACCAGCACCTACCCTCCGAATTTGAAATAGTTTTGACTATTTTTACGGTAGTTAAGGGCGTATAAAGACCCCAACGCTTAATCACTTAAAAAGAATTGGAAAAACGTGAAACAATTTAAGGTTTGCGCATGCCCTGTAAAATCCTGTCTACCGATTTTCTCAAAATTTTCACAGATCTTTTACATTGATATACTGGATCTTTCATGAAAATTTGAAAACATTCTGACGACTTTTACGTAGGTAAGTTATGACATGATGATGAAATCGGACAAAATTTATTTTAGCGGGATACCCGAATTCAGTGGAGAGCCCGAATCGCTCTTGCAATTCACTGAGCGAAGTGATGAGATCATCGAACACTTCTATGACGAAGACGATCTAGAGTGTTACCAAAATAAAGTTATACTTAACAATATACGGGCAAAAACCAAAGGCAAAGCTGCCACCGGGATTTATAATAACCCGCTTACTAATTGGGCCGAAATTAAAACAGCCCTACTAGCTAAATTCAGTGGCAAAAGAGATGAAGAGCACCTCATCCTAGAACTTGGTAGACCCCGACAATGGCAGAATGAAACACCAATTGAGTTTCATGCCCGAGTGCACAAACTTTTCACCTTACTAATATCCAAACTGAGGAATTCATCAGAAGGTTATAGGTATACTACCATGAAATCGATGGAACGGACCGCACTCCACGGCTTCCTTATGGGCCTGCATGAGGGCATCGGACGGCAAAGGACCCAAGGATCTTAACGACGGTATACACATCTTAACGAACGAATATCAATTCCCCGCACCAAGGAAAAAGTATTTGGAAAAGAGACCACAAACGCAGGAACCTTCAACGTCCGGATCAAAGCCTCCCTACCAACCAAGACCCTTCCACTAACAGAAAACACTCCTATCACCTCATTACTCCGAACCTCAACCAAACCAAATGGGGCAACCCAAAAAACCAAATTCCCCTTCGCAAAACCCTCCTAAAACAATGCAACCTAAGCAAGACACACCTTTCATCCCTTACCACTTACAGATCAAAGACACTATGAGTTACCAGACAACTCTAAACCATGCATCATCACAATAAGAAGAAGAAACCCGATTGAAGAAATAGAAGAACATGAGAACGAATAATATTTTTTAGAAGAAACCGAGGAGGATCCAGATTCAACCTGGTGCACCTCGAAGGAACATCTACAAACTTACCATTTGTCTGATCCTACCGTGATAAGAAAGTGTTTCTGGAAATAGGCGCCTTCCTCCCGAACACAATTGCTTCAAAAAGTGTCTCGTTCTGCCATATACTGGTGGCAAGCAGTATCTTCCTACCTCCATGCAGGGGGGTTCCCCTTTACTCCGCAGGTAGCGCTCCTGTCTAGGGCCTTCCTTTCCCGTACTGAGGATTTTTCCTTCCCTATCAGTTCGCAAATATTCGTTTTATTAATGTAAATTAGTTTGTAATATTCTCTTTAGTTATGTAATTTATCAAGCCTCAAATGAGGATAATTAGGAAAATGAAGTTTACCAAGCGCTGTAGCTGCGGCCGCCTTAATCTTACGAAAACCTCCTGGGAGGTTATCTTTTTGAGTCAACGTGTTGTATTATTATTACCGACCGTTTTTCGTTTATCGGATTTTTTATATCGATTTTCTGAATTGTGCGTTCACTTTCCTATTATTACACTTTTCTGTGGTTGCGTACAACTGCGTTTATATTCTTTATTCACCTATTCCCACTGAGGAAGAACACTGCGATTTTTGAAATCAATCACATCACACTAGTGGACCATCAACATGGCCGAGGTTTCTGATGAAGAAATTAACGCCATTCTTGCCGATCTGCAAACTGAAACAGATCTCAACGTTTTCTTTGAAAAGGTTAGTGAACTCGTGCGGTGTTTCAAATGGTCTGTGACAAAGCTTTCGGCATCCTTGAATGTCGTTTCCGAGGGATGTGCATTTGGACTCGAATTCCAAGGTTTTATTTCCCAACTTCCAACTGATCAGCCTACCGAACGAGCCATCTCATTGTTTCAGAACAACCTGGAAAACATCGATCCCAAACTAGGTGAATGGTCATCACGATTATGCCAATGTTTGCTGTTGTTTAAACTGGCCTCGATTGTATCAAAACAAATTTTCTCGATCAAATCCCAAGCTTGGATTGAATTTCGAAAATTGTCCGACCGCTTACCGTTGCCGACTACGCCACCCAATGTGTCTAATCAGGCTCCCCCCGACTCTTCCAAATCAAACGTAAAGGACCGTTATTCGGCGTTGAAAACCCTCTCAACTCTCAGGGATTCAGTTCCTAACTTTAATGGGGATATTCTAAAATTTAATCACTCGTCAAATTTACGAAGAGTGCATTCACTCACTAAACGTTCCCGATTCAAGCAAGTTAGAAGTACTTTCCAAGAAAGTAGAACCTGAAATGAGTAGGCGAGTTGCAAAACCCACTAAATCCATTTTTTTTTTTTTTTTTTAATGAGTTAAAGGTATGCATCGATTCAAAATGATGCCAGCTATCGTTTAGACATGGTTTCAAGGCCCTAAAACCACTAAAAGCCGCTGAAAATCGCGTTTGAAAATTCAATACTGTGCCAAAACCCACTAAAAACTGAGCTGCTGCGGGTACAAAACCCACCAAAAACCTCCAGTTGCAAAACACACTAAAAGCTATGTTATTCCATTAAGCCTGCATTGGTCGAAAAGCAAAACCCGCTATATTTTTCTTTTGAAATACAACTTCCTACTCTTTGTTGTTTCTATTCCATGGTTTCTCCTTTATTTCATCATCTTTGGTCTCTTTCAGTGTTATGTTGGAAGTTTGTCAGGAATCAGTGACGGTATCAGGAAGGTTCTATAACAGCTGGTGTAACAACAAAAAGCCAACTTTTTCTTTGTATGGAATCTGAACCTCTCAACTTCGTTCATTGCCTTCAATAACTTTAGTTCAATAAAATTAGTTTTCTTACTACACTATTGATTATTCTATTCAGAATCGCGTTTTTGTGATGGCGGAGTATAATGCGTTAGTATTCCCGACACTTACTTCAATGGGGAAGTCCAAAACACACCCAGACGACCTGAAACTTGGAAGCGGAATGTGGCAAAGAAGGAAAGGTGAGTCCAATGTCTTGCAGTATTATTATATACCTACTGATATTGATAAAGACGCCAATAATAACGTAATTTTAGCTGGATCATTGTTCATTTTGACTCTTGAATGAATGAAGATGATTTTTACTCTGATAAGTTATCAATGTAACTTGGGTTTACTAATGAACTTTTGACATCTCTCATGAACTTCTTTGAGGCAATGTGTGTTTCTGTATGATGTGTACGTTGTTGTGTATGTACATGTTGTGTGTTGTATGATTGTATGTGTGTATGTACATTTTCAACTGCTGATACATACCTAATTATACACAATGTATAGTTGCTTTGATAACTTTAGTGGTTTTCTTTTTACTTTCAGGCACAAATCAAAACGTCTCCCAACAGCACCCACCTGTCGTCACAAGGACACAAGTGAATTCAAATGCTGCAATCTGTCTATGCAAGATGTGAGAAGAATACATCAGCTTTACTATGGTGATGCTACACTGGAATCAAAAAAGCAGTTCATTTTGCAGCATATCACTGTCTCGACTTCCAAGCGACATCGTGCATCTGATGATGAAATTGAGGCAGGCAACGACCGTTCGAGAAACATGCATGTGTGTGTTTATCACCTTCCTTCTAAGCGTGGGACAACTGTGAACAATGTCAGAGTCTGCCGTGCTGCCTTTTTGCACATTTTGGACGAAAAAAAGGACAGAGTGCAACTCCTCTACCAAAAATATCTAAATTGTTCGGCCCCCAGGCCTCACTCCGGTTATTTGAACTTCCCGCTAGGTCTCCCAGAGCAGTGTTACCTCCCCGCTAGTTCTCCACCAGCCCGCTAGGCTGCGCCCCAATTAGGTAGGTCTTGTTCTTTCTTAGTTCTCATTAGTACTGTTCTCCTTCAGTCTAATACTCTCCCACAGTCCTTAATTATTGCACCAGTTTATAATTAATTACCCAGCATTATAGGTCGGAGAATGGTTGTAAAGAGCCGGGCTGGATCAAAAGATGTCCTCGATCCACCGGAATGTAGGTCTTCGTTCTATTGAGATGGCTGTGCACACCGGCCAGCCATCTTGGGTGCGTGTGTCTTTTTGCTCGATTCTGTTCTCTCAAATGAATGTTGTTTGGATATTACCTCGACCATGTAAATTGTTTTATACACAGTTTTGTAAATATAAAAGTCGTCAATTGTGATCGCTTGACGTTTATCGTTCACCCGGGCATTTCATGGTGCCGAAACCCGGGAACCTAAAGTCGCGAAAAGTCTGAATAGTTGTACTAAACCTCGTCCTAGTGGTTCGTCACATTTCAGTGCGGTTTTTTCCGTGAAGCTACGGACGGTTTTATCGCCTTAGTTCTCCATTTGCACTAATCAAAACCTGTTCTTCGTTCTGGGAATTTTCCTTTGTTCTTTGGGGTAATTTTGTTCTCGTTCGACGTTCACCATGGCTGATGAGGGCCTCCAGAGGTTGGAAGTCTCCGACGATGTTCTTCAGGACTTAAATTCTGCAGATAAACGGACCGTACGTACACTAACTCGCTGGTCAGGTAAATTGGTCGCATTTCAGGGATTTTCAAACCCCACTCGTGAAGTTAGGCAGTTTGCAAACGAACTCTTAACTGAGGGCAAAGAGCTTCTCACCATATTGTCTGATAATTCTACGATGCCGCCTGATCTCTGTGATAATTTAATCGACCGTACTGTTTGTCTTTTAACCATGTTTGGGTCAATGTTGGCTCCCGATCCAGTCACCGAAAACCCCCGGCATGAGCCTGACGAGTCGGAAGCCACTGTAAAGGCGGTCAAGCACCTCAATACAGTAGAACCCCTCTAATCCGTCACCCTCGGGACTAGGAGTATGGTCGGAACGCAAAAAAGGTCGGATTATCAGAAAAAGTCATTAAATAAGTCTGTTCAAGAAAAAAAGCCTGTATTATGCAAAAAAAGGTACATATGTATGTATGTATATGTTGTACTGAAAAAATTAGTACATATGTATGTACATATGTAGTCTACTTGGAAAAAAAGTCAGTGATAGATTTCTGTTTACAAGACGAAATTCTGGACTTAGCTGCAATGTTTCTCCAATGTTTCTCCAAAGAATTGCGATTGAATGGAAGAAAAGAGCAGAGAGGGATTCACTTGAATTAGTCGTACATAGTACATACCTTGCACTAAACAAAAACAAACAAGTCGCCCGTCGTTGGAGGGGCATGCAGGCAGGTCGGATTACCCGGAGCGTCGGACCATCCGAGGGCGGATTAGAGGGGTTCTACTGTATTATGATTTCCTCGGTCCCGCCCTTCGATGGAGACATAACGAAGTTTTGTGCTTTTAAGAGATTGTTCGATCAGGCTGTGCACCACGTCCCAAACTTGCCAAACGAGATAAAACTCGGTGCCTTGCTCTCGAAACTCGATTCTGACGCTAAAACCTTCGCTCTACAGCTCGGTGGGGCCACTCAAGACTATGAAACGATATATAATGCTCTTTGTGCGGAGAATTCAGGGAAATATCGTTTAGCCAAATGCACATATATGAATCGATCTCAAGTACCCAGCGTCAAAAAACGGGACTCGGGACAGCTTGAACAATTTCTTCGTACAGCTCGATCTTGGACTGATTCCGTTATTCATCTGCCGACTACCGACCCGCTCTCCTTCGTTCTTTTCGAAGAGCTGTTCAATAAGTTGCCTCCCGAACTAACAGAGGCTTTCAACCGTCAAGAGGTAGAGCCGAATGATCACATACCTACGCACACTGAACTCCTCAATTTCCTCGACAAGGAACTGAATTTATTGCATTTGGCTCCGCATCCTGTTCATACGGCAAGCTCCTCGTTCTCATCTCGTCCCTACGCTAGTTCTTCGTGCGTTCATGAGTCCTCGCAGCCTCCGGCAAGAGTTACTCGATCTTTCCCCGCTCACTCAGGAACTGACAATCGTTCTGATGTTGGCTCCCGTCGACCTGCTGGCCGTTTTCGATGTCATTATTGTAGTCAAGATCACTTTCTCTACAGTTGCCGAGAATTCAAGGACCTACCTCCCCGTCGTCGTCTCGAATATGTTGAACTGGTGAATCTCTGCCTGAATTGCCTATCCCACCGTCACCGAACTCAAGAATGCCCGGCTAATCGAACTTGTAACAGATGCGCACAACGACATCACTATCTCGTTCACGTCGATCAAGCCAACATTCCTCGATCTTCGTCGTCACCGCCACGAGCAGCCGCTGAAGAATCTACGGTTAGGGCTGGGAATAGGCCAAATTCACCCACTAGGTCGCGATCCCTGTCCCCAAATAGTTCTGTTAGGTCTGGGAGTCACCTCTGTCGTCAGAGCGAGCTTAGATCCCCAAGTCCCAGTGAACGCCATGGGCACAATAGAATGCGCTCGCCTGACTCCTTTTCTGATGTGGTCAGAGAATTAGAGGATCATTCTTTTCCCTCCTCACTTTGCAGGTGGGACTCACCTAGGTCCTCGATTAGTCGGGGGGGAAACTTGGGGGGTGGAGTTCCTGTTAGGTCTCGTAGGTCTAGAGGCGTTCATCCCCAGAACAGGTCTTCTCTTTCAGGTGGATCGAATGGTCGCTCTAGAGGTAGCTCTAGGAGCGAAATCTGAAGGTCAGGCGGCTCCGAGGACCACGCCTCTCGTGCCGGTTGGCATTTGTGTAGGCCTAATTTAGGTAGATCTTTAAACTTGAGGCGAGGTTCTCGGAGTGTCGCTGGTCAGTTTGGTTCTAATGATTGTTCTTCCGACCTATTAGGTAGGATGTATAGTTCTAAGTTTGACGGAAGTGGTCCAACCGTTGTTAGTTCTAAATCCTTAGCGCCTAGGTCCGACTGTGACGGGAATGACTCACTGTGTAGTCTCTTCCCATTGCACGATCAGCCGGATAGCTTTAGTGTAGCCTGTAAGGGCCTGCCTGTGATGGGCGAATTCTCCCGCATAGGTCCATCTCAGGATTCGCCCTCATTCATTGGACCAATTGTTAGGGCTCGTAGGTCTCCCCGCCTTGCTGGTATAAACATTCCTGTCGTTAGCGCTCAAGAATCGGCAAAGGTCGATCTAGTTAGGTCTAAATTGTTCTCTGCCATCACTAGGTCATCAATTAAGTATAGTTCAGGCAACAGTCTACTCCCCACCGCTCTGGTTCAGTTCTATCACAGCCAAATCGGAAGTTTTGAGGCTCGTGCGCTTTTGGACTCTGGTTCTGAAGTGAACATCATTTTTTCTCACTTCGCCCGAAAAGTAAAGTTGCCCTGTTTTCCGACTAATGTTACTCTCACGGGAATGGGTACGGGCTCTCAGTCGGTCTCTAAGGCCGCTGCCGCCTCTATTAGAACAAAACTAGGACACGTAGTCCCCTTTAGCGCTCACGTTGTTGATCAGGAAGTCACCATACCCTCAGCCTCAGTTGATCCTACGCGTTGGCCTCACGTAATGAAAAAGTTTTCCTTGTGGGCCGATCCTCACTTTTACAAAGCAGGGGCTATTGATCTCATTTTGGGGGTGGATATGTTTGTCCGGTTTACTCACTCTGAGCGGTTCTCACCTGAAGTGGTGCGACCAACACACAGTTCTCCCTGGCTCATCAAATCTGATCTTGGATGGTTAGTTCTCGGTGGTGCCAAATCTAAAGACTCTAATGCTAGGGTACGTTTTCATGACCAAGTTTCCGTCCAAAACTTTGACAAATTCTCACCCCCCAACTCCATTTCGAAACATTTTGGTACCCACAAGAACAAAAAGGTAGAGCTCCCTAGCACTACAGACATTCGTTCGGCTTCCGCTGTACGAGTATCAGAAGCCCCCAAACCACAAAGACCTGGTGGTGCTAGACCTTATCGAAAATTGAGCCCCACTACTTTTCCTGAAACACCATCTTCCGCTGTTCATAGTGCTTCTTCTGAGATGTCTGTATCTCCTCGTCCAAATCCGCCTATCCAGGTAGTCCTATCCGATTCCTCTTCTTGTTCTTCGTCTAACTCGTCGAGGTCACAGTCTCTTGTTCTCAGGAACCTGTACTCCATCACGCCTCCTAGTTCTCAAAATGTTAATTCGATAAAATTTTTTGCTCTTGCTGGTTTGTCCGTAACCCCAGATGGCTCTGTGATCACTCCCTCTCTCTCGTCTTTCCCGCTAACCTCTGACTCCTCTCATTCTCTTTCGGTCCAATTTAACTCGCCCTCAGCAGACCTTAGAACTGACGAGCTTTTGCAACAGATGTTCGAACTAGAGTCAGTCGATGAGGTGAAGCCCTGGACTCCGGCTGAATTCGAAGCGGAAGAGATTTTTATAAGTAAGGTTTGCCGCAAACCTAACGGCCGCTACGTAGTTCCTCTTCCCTTCATACAGCCCCCTAGTTCTCTAGGTCAGTCCCGTCATGTAGCCCTCAAACAGTTCCACCGACTTGAGTCTAAATTGTCCAAAAGTCCCAACCTTCGTTCCGCTTATGTTCAGTTTATGAAAGAATATTTAGAGCTAGGACACATGCGACCTATTGCCCCCCCTTTACCATCAATTCCGCATTATTACATACCCCACCATGCAGTTCATCGACCTGACGATCCTCCAGATAAGATCAGAGTTGTATTTAACGCTTCTCAAAAGACCTCATCTGGGCTGTCCTTAAACCAAATTCTCCATATAGGCCCAAAATTGCAACCGGACATTTCAGACCTCCTAACCCGTTTCCGCTCCTTTAAATTCGTCTTTATTGCAGACATTCAAAAGATGTTTCGCCAGTTCGAACACCCCCCATCGGATCACGAGATGCTAAGAATAATTTGGAGGGACTCCCCCCACCAACCTGTTCAAGATTTCGCTCTATGTACTGTCACGTACGGAACCGCTTGTGCCCCGTTCTTGGCCAATCGAGTCATTCGTCATTTAGCTGAGGAAGGACGTAGCCAATTTCCTCTCGGTTCTAAACTTCTCATGGAACACACGTACGTGGACGACACACATGGAGGAGGAGAAACTCTCGAATTAGCTGTTACCGCTCGTGATCAACTTATTGCCTTGTTACGTACTGCTGGCCTTGATCTCAGAAAATGGGCTTCTAACTGTCCTGACCTACTCAATGGCATTCCCCCCGAATTTCACTTAGCTCAGTCCGCTACTATCGATCTCTGCTCTGAAAATGACAAACCTCTAAAAATGTTAGGTCTTGTTTGGAGGCCGAGTACTGATTCGTTTTTGTATAAGGTTCCTTCTACCCCCAATGTTCGTACTAAACGTCAACTGGCAAGTGAAGTTGGCCGTATTTATGACCCCGTTGGGTGGGTAATGCCGGTCTCCGTATTCGCTCGTTGTATTCAGAGGGAAGTCTGTCAAGCGAAATATCAGTGGGATGACCCCCTTCCGTCCGCATTAATTTATGATTGGTCGAAATTAGCGCAGCACATGGACTCTCTATCTGAACTAGATTTGCCCCGCCATATTAGTTCTTCCGGCTCTGTCCAGTGGCTAGTCGGCTTTGCCGATGCGTCTGAAAAGGCGTACGCAGCTGTGATATACCTTGTCGGGGTGTCCTCCACTGGTTCCACAGTTCGTATTGTTATCGCTCGAGCAAAAATTGCTCCGATCAAGACCGAATCTATTCCCCGTTTAGAACTTCTCGCTGCCGAACTCTTAGGGAAAACTTTTTCGAAAATTCGTCCTCTTTTTGATCACATCCCAGTTGACCATATTATCGCGTGCTCTGATAGCACTATAGCTCTATCTTGGATTACTGCTGATCCGGCCCCCCTATGGAAAGTGTTTGTCGGTAATAGGGTGTCTAAAACTCTATCTCATCTGCCTAGGTCTCATTGGTTCCACATTCGTTCTGAGGATAATCCCGCTGATGTGGCCTCCAGGGGCATGCTCCCTCATCATCTGGTTCATAACCAGTTGTGGTGGAGCGGTCCTGGTTGGCTCTCACTCGATCCTGAAAAGTGGCCCATTCGCTCGATTCGACTGGAATTAAATTCTGGCGAATTTCGTTCTGAAATTGGTAAGTCAGGTCTTGTAGCGGTAATCCGAACTGATGTCGATCTAGAACTTGAGCAAAAATTTAGTTCCTTCGAACGTCTTCGTAGGGTGACTGCTTGGATTTTGAGATTTCGCACGAACTGTAGGTCCAAACATTCTCTTACGGGTCCGTTATCTGCCGCAGAACTCAAGGCAGCTGACAGTACTCTAGTTCGTAGGGCTCAACTCCGACAATTTTCTGCCATTCATGCCGCCCTTGATAACAATAGGCCCCCGACTAAACTGATGAAACAGATGGCCATTTTTCGATCTCCCGACGGTCTGATTCGTGTTGGTGGCCGTCTGCGGCATAGTTCTTTGTGCTATGAGACTAGACATCCTGCCCTTTTACCTCAAGCCGATCACTTGACCAATCTGATTGTCAGACAGGCGCATGAGCGCTGTCTGCATGTTGGTCCCAGGGCTACTCTCGCTCACATCCGTACGAGGTTCTGGATCGTCGATGGTCGCAATTTGGTCTCCAAACTCCTTTCTAGCTGCCAGAGATGCTTCTCTGTAAAGCCAAAGCCCTTCTCTCCAGAAATGGGGCAGTTGCCATCGGAACGAGTCGAGCGATCGTTCGCCTTTGAGAGCGTGGGGATCGATTTCTGTGGCCCGTTCACAATAACCATGGCCGGTTTGAGAGGGGCTAGGAAGCTAGACGTATACCTGGCTGTTTTCGTTTGCTTTGCGACTAAGGCGATCCACCTTGAGGTAGTCATGGATCTTTCCACTGATGGTTTCCTTCAATGCTTGGAACGTTTCATTGGTCGTCGAGGGGTACCTTCGGTCATTTGGTCTGATAATGGAAGGAATTTCCTTGGATCTGCTAATCTGCTTCGTCGTTTAGGTCTTCTCTCTGATAGTTCTAATGTACTCGCTGATCATCTTTCCTATAGGGGTATCACCTGGAAATTTATTCCACCTCGAGCTCCGCATTTTGGCGGTTTGTGGGAGGCAGCGGTTAAGTCTGCCAAACGTCTATTGAAGGTGAACTTACGTGATCAGACCCCCACCCTTCAGACCTTCTCTACCATTGCCGTTCGCATTGAAGCGATTCTTAATAGTCGGCCTCTAGTGTTCCAATCCGGCGCTCCTGACGATATTCTAGTCCTTTCTCCAGCACATTTTCTCGTCCATCGGCCTCTCACAGCTCTTCCTAACGACCTGCCGACTAGTGTCAGTACTCGATTAGTACCTAAATGGCGATTCGTCTCACAGGTGGTCGATAATCTATGGCGACGCTGGCAGAAGGAATATCTCTCTGAACTGCAGGCTAGACAAAAATGGTGTACTACTTCCCGTCCTGCAAAAATTGGTGATCTCGTACTGATGTCCGAAGACAATACCCCCCCGCTCTCCTGGCCTATGGGGATCATCGAGGCTCTCTATCCGGGTTCTGATGGTGTTGCCAGGGTGGCTGATGTTCGGTCTTCCTCAGGTACCAAACGACGCCCTCTAGTGAAACTCTGTCCCTTACCCCAAGAAGATCCCTAAATAACTGGCGTTATTGGGGGGGGGAGGATGTTCGGCCCCCAGGCCTCACTCCGGTTATTTGAACTTCCCGCTAGGTCTCCCAGAGCAGTGTTACCTCCCCGCTAGTTCTCCACCAGCCCGCTAGGCTGCGCCCCAATTAGGTAGGTCTTGTTCTTTCTTAGTTCTCATTAGTACTGTTCTCCTTCAGTCTAATACTCTCCCACAGTCCTTAATTATTGCACCAGTTTATAATTAATTACCCAGCATTATAGGTCGGAGAATGGTTGTAAAGAGCCGGGCTGGATCAAAAGATGTCCTCGATCCACCGGAATGTAGGTCTTCGTTCTATTGAGATGGCTGTGCACACCGGCCAGCCATCTTGGGTGCGTGTGTCTTTTTGCTCGATTCTGTTCTCTCAAATGAATGTTGTTTGGATATTACCTCGACCATGTAAATTGTTTTATACACAGTTTTGTAAATATAAAAGTCGTCAATTGTGATCGCTTGACGTTTATCGTTCACCCGGGCATTTCATAAATGAAGGTAAAACTCCTCCGGAAAAACGAGGGGGAGCACGCAATGTTGAGGTAAATACATTTAAGAAGGAAGCAGTTATAGATTTTATACGGAAATTTAAGCCAATTCAAAGCCATTATTGCAGGGGAAAAATTAAAAAAAGAGAATATGTTGACAGTGATCTTTCTGTTAACATCATGTGGGAGATGTATCTCAATGAACATGGTTTGGCTAAACCACAGCCTAGTTCAAGTGAGCAACCAGTGGTTGCTGCAACCAGAAGGCGAGAGTGACACGATGCAGCCACTAGGGGAAGATAGGAGTCAGATGGCTGGACCAGCAGGGGAAAGTGGCGTGCTGCAGCCACCAGGAAATGAGACATACGTCCTTAACAGACCAAACCCCTATGATGTTAAGTACGATTTTTTCAGGCATGTGTTCAATACAAACTTCAACATAGGATTTGCTGCCCCTTACACCGATAGGTGCTCAGTCTGCATGCGAATAGAGAATGAAATCACTGCGGAAAAAGAGTCAGGAAAGAAACAAGAACTGAAGCTCGAGCTTCTAGCCCACAAAAGAAGAGCCCAAGTCTTCTTTGAAAAACTGCGAAAGGTAAAAACTGATGAATTGATTCTCAGTTACGACTGCCAGAAAAACTTGGTACTTCCTAAAGTACCTGATCAAGAAGCATACTACCGAAGACAGCTCTACTTTTATAACTTCACAATTTGTCAAGGGGCGTCCACTGCTGAACAAACCAAATCAAACACTTACAGTTATGTTTGGATGGAAGATGAGTACGGCAAAGGGTCGAACCAAATTGCTCCAGCACTGTATCATAGACTCTGTCTACTGAATTTCGATGGCATTAAGATCATAAATTTATTTTCAGATGGCTGTGGTGGCCAAAATAAAAACTCAACCATGCACAAAGCACAAAGCTCCACCGAATGTAGAGACTGTTCGTATCTATTTTCCTATTGTCGGTCATTCATTCATACCACCAGACCGTGTTTTTGGTACTTTGGAGCGGGAGTTCAAGAAGAGAAGTGTCATTCCCAACCCTGAATGTTACCTCCAAATTTTCGAGAAGTATGTAACAGCCACCCACTTAGGAGAAACTAATTGTGATGTATTTGATTGGAAGACTGAATGTGAGAAGATTTTCAAAGTTACAACCACCTGGCATTTCGAATTTCAGAAGTCAAAAAAAATTGTCCTAACGTTTTCAGCGTCACGAAGAGCAGTGTTGGTTCAGGGAGAACCATTCTACAACTTCGAATCTGGTGAACCTAAATTGAACACTAAAAAAACCGATCACTACGCAGTGCTGTCCTTACAAAAATCCCGAAAGGAGTCACTGTGAAAGAGGCCAAACTTTCTGATGTGAGGAGACTTTTAATAATTCATTATGGACAAAAGTGGGAAGAAAACGCTGAGCTTGCCTATTTCAAAAACGTGTTTTCAGCCCAAGCGCCCTCACAACCTCTCCCATGCTCATCCAGTCAAGCAAATGATTCACACGAAAACGAAATTGTGAAGGAGCTTGATATTGTAGGAGAAGATATCCATATTGTTGGTGGCGTTGTTCAAAACTTAGAAGACCTTGTAGAAGAAGAAGAAGAAATGGATTTTGACATCATGGAGAGTGATTTTGAGTCAGTAGTTTGAACCTCGCGATGTAACTATTCTTATAGGGTAAAACTATGTAGGTACCACTTTTTTTTAAATTTAGTGAGCTTATTTCATTGCCTATTCCTTGGGTTTGTTGAACTTACGTAAGTGTAGCTTCTCTTTTTTTGATCGATTTTTTACAGTGACTATTAAAAAGAGTTTATTGAGACACTAATTTCATTTTTCCCACCCTACTGTCTTTTTTAAAATTTCACAGCTGTTCAGAACTACAGGGAAGTCCTTTTTCTGCCAAGGATTTCGTATATATATCTTAATTATTCAATTAAACTTCTTTATAAAATTGGTTCACAATGTAAACAGCTCTATTGAAGAGGAAAAACAATCGACCTCAACCTTAATGAGGTAGCACAGACTTGGAAACTAGTGGGTTTTGCATCCTGACACAATTTGCAGATGGCGGATCATACAGTTGCAAAACCAGCTATTTACCTACTGCGGTTGCAAAACCCACTAATTAAACATTTGAATCTGGAATAAAATTCTTCATTACACACCGACATTGATTAAAATTTGCAGGTAAAATCATGATTTTTTTCTGATTTTTTTTTTTAAAGAAATTTTTTGATGTGCCTCGCCTGGATCAACAGCTATTAGTTTTTCGCGTTTTCCTCAACTTCGTTTGAAGTGGATTTAGTGGGCTTTGCAAATCGCCTACTCAAATATTTCAAGCCTTTCAACCGGATTTAGCAAATCCAAAATCATACCAAAATATCTGGTCGGAATTTGTGAAATTGTATACGAATAAATACAAACTCACAATGGCTATTCTTGACAAAGGCCAAAAAATTATTAACCCTGTACTTGGCGGTGAGAGTACCCACTACACTGCACACTATATCTCCAGCACACGCAGCAGTATTACGCACATGGAATTTCACGTTTCTTCATTCTGGGTCACCACTTGTCACATCAAGTCAAACACCCTCGAGTTACCACTTGTAAACTCAAGTCAAGCACTCCTGTATTTCTCGTTTCTTCATTCTGGGTCACCACTTGTCAACTCAAGCCAAACACCTCTGAGTTACCACTTGACACATCAAGCCCAGCACTCCTGAGTTACCACTTGTTCTATCAAGTCACGCACTCCAAAGTAAGACTCTCCGCAGTCAGTACTTTACGGTCGGTACCTTATAAAGTCCGACCTTTCGTTTCCCGTGCGTATATCTCCACCTTTCATCACCCTATCCCATAACACGGACCTCCGTACATCGCTTTGGGACTTCTATCTTCCCGCTACCTTCGACCTTGTCCTTTCTGCGAACGCATATATCGCAGCCCATCCGGTCGGAGCCGCTATCTGCTAACCCTGGGGAGGACGATCTCCTACCACCTAAACTTCACTCCACAGCTAAATCTTAATTATATTTTTCCTTTTAAATTACCCTTGTGCATGTTAGCTTAAGACGCATATTATAAGAATCATTCTAGTATATTTCAAGATTCATTTTAGGACGCTTATTTTAAGAGCCCCATCCATACTGTCCCCGTCTCGACTCACTGTCCTTCACTAATATTCAAATTCCAAAAAATTGCAAACGGTACGTTGCCAGTAGAATCGGTAAAAGGTTAGGTGTCTTACACCGCGAACTTTCGCCAGATTCTAGGCAATCTCAATCAATCTCCGATTCCCCACGAGAAAACCCCCAACCTACCACGAACATGAACAACTCCATTAACGTTCATTTCCAAAGTAATTCCCATGTCGATAAACTTATCAGAAAGGCACTACCCGTGCTCAAACGGGAGCATCTGGACCTAATCCCAATTTTTTCTGGAACCCCCGAAACGTTGAAAGATTTCTTAGAAATCACCCAAAAATTGCGCAAACGATTTTTCAACACCTCCGATCCCGATGACTTTCAAAACACAATGCTACTTTCAGGCATCAAGGCCAAAATTCATCCCCCAGCCTCTATCTCCTTATTATCTTCAACTTACGTACCTACCAACAATTGCGGGACGCTCTAATCAACGCCTACTCAGACAAACGAGACATCTTCACATTAAACATCGAACTGACAAAACTCAGACAGGGCGAGCAAGAGGACTCATTTAAATTCAACGGTAGGATCCGTCATCTGTTGAACAACATTCTGGCCTACCTAAAAACACAAGACCCCGGACACGCATCATTACTAGGCGATCACTACGAGACACTTGCCCTCCGATGTTTCTTGCTGCACCTACGGGAACCACTAGGGAGTATTCTGAGGACCCGTCAACCATCATCTCTCAATGTTGCAATAGGTTGGATGATAAATGACTTCCAACTGTTATCAAATGCGAACCCTCGCCCTAGACAGAACATTGGACCACCCCGCCCGCCTCAAAATTTCCAACCCCAAATCAAACACCAGCAAACGCAATTTCGATCTCCTCGGCATAATTTCCAACAAAGTCCAGCCCATCAAAACCAGCCTCGACCCAATCAAAATAACCCGCATAACTATTATCAAAATCAACCCCGACCCAACTGGTCGAACTCCATTCCGACACAAAACCAATCCCGACCTATTCACAACCAATCCAGAACACCCAACCAGAACCAATCCCAACCTTCTCAAACGCAGAACAAACCAACAGTGACTAGCTTCCCAAAAAAAAACCAACAAGGTTACCAAAAACGATGGACACCTTTGTCGTGGTAGACCACTAACCCGAACCTTCACAACATCGAAACCACTGAAACATGGCCCAGCTATAAAACCGACTGGGAAACTTTCGGGTCCACACCACCGGACCAACCCGCGGGTTTTTCACACGAATGGCCAGCCCAATTCGACCCATCTCCACAAGACACAGATAACCAAAACCAGACTGAGGACCATTTTTTAGAGAATCCCGGCCTCAACCAAGAATCCTCGACTTAATGACCCTAAATTGCCGACCCACTAGTGAGCTAACCTTCATAATATTGCCAAAATTTAACCTAAAAATTGTAATCGACACAGGGAGCTCCGCTAGTTTTATAAATCCGTCAGTAGCTGACAAATATTTTTCCGTTAAATCCGACGAAGACCTCTTCTGGGTCAAGACCATTCATGGAACCTCCTTGGCCGCTTCTAGCACCCTAGTCCCATGTAGTGAACTGTTCCACTCCAAAGGACTCAATCTAAAGTTCAATGTTTTCAATTTTCATTCGCGATTCGATCTTCTATTGGGATTAGAAAACCTACGACTAATAGGAGCCTCGATTGACCTGCAAGACAAATCCTTAAAAACTCCGCATGTAAACATCCCCCTCCAATTTTTGAATTTAGAATTAAACGAGGTTCACAACATAGAAGGCAGGTGCATTCAGCAGATCAAATTGACAATCGACAATTTGGAGAACGGATATGCAATATTACCCTACCATAAATCAGGCTCCATCGAAATTCCCCAAAGTTTGGTCACGATACGAAATTTTTAAAACAACGAGTACGTCCAAGCGCTAAACTCCAGCGAAACATCTGCCGAGTTCATCCAAACCACCCCAGTAGTGGTCGAAAACTTGGATATGGCGGCCTTAGCCGAGAGCGTAGCCAACTCTAACTTGAACAATTTTGAGAAATCCAAATCCAAATTTGACGTAGGTCAACTTCGTTTAAATCATATGAACGAAGAGGAAAAATCAGTAATCACAAACTTGGTAAAAAGGTATTCCGACATATTCCACCAGGAAGGCACCCCCTTGGGATTTAACGGACGAAATACCGGTATACACGAAAAATTACAGGTTCCCGGAAATCCATTTGGAAGAGTTAGACAAACAAATGGAGGAACTACTCCAGCAAGGGGTTGTCCGAAATTCCCAAAGCCCCTGGAATGCCCCCATTTGGATAGTACCAAAAAAACAAAACAGTAGTGGGAAACAAAAATTTAAAATCGTCGTAGACTATCGCAAACTAAACGAGAAGACCGTTGAAGATAAATATCCCCGTCCACAAAATTTCTGAACTACTAGACAAATTAGGCAGATGCCAATATTTTAGCACCATAGACCTTAAGTTAGTCATCCTTCCACCAAATAGAGATGGACCCTGGCAGCATCGCCAAGACAGCCTTTAGTACTCCCACTAGACACCTCGAATGGACCCATGTTCCTTTTGGGCTGCGCAACGCACCCAGTACGTTCCAACGCGTAATGGATAACATCCTACGTGGCATCGCAAATGAACAATGCTGCGACTACCTAGACGACATCATTGTCTTCAGTACTAGCCTACAGGAACACATCAACAGATTAGAGTCGGTTTTTAAACGCTTACGATCCGCAAATCTTAAGGTCCAGTTGGATAAAACCGATTTCCTCACGCGCGAGGTCAGCTATATGGGACACATCGTTACCCCAGACGGTGTAAAACCAAACCCAGACAAAACTAAAGCCATCCAAAATTACCCCATTCCGAAAACAACTAAGGAAATTAAGGGATTCTTGGGACTACCCGGTTACTATATCGAAAATTCATCGAGGGCTTCGCACAACTCACCAAACCACTGACCAAATGTCTAAAGAAGAACACCTCAATTAACATTACAGACCCAGATTACCAACAATGTTTCGACACCTGCATAACGTTGTTGTGTATTGATCCGATACTCCAACACCCTGACTTTACCAAACCCTTCCTTCCGCCTTACAACAGACGCGAGCAGTGTCGCCTTAGGAGCTGTCCTCAGCCAAGACACCGACAATGCGGATCTCCCAATTGCCTAAGCTAGTCGCACCTTGAATGATTCGGAACAAAAATACTCGCCCATTGAAAAGGAATTGCTAGCAATAGTTTACGCCGTCGGTTACTTCCGGCCTTACCTTTCTGGTCGCAAATTTACAATCTTTTCTGACCACCGTCCTTTACAATGGCTGTTCAACCATAAAGAGCCCAGCTCAAGATTATTCGCTTGGAAGACCAAACTCCAAGCGTACGGTTTTGAGATTGCTTACAAAAAGGGTGCAGCTAACACCAACGCTGACGCTCTGTCCCGGATAAAACTGGAACAATCCCCGGACTCACCAAATATACTCACTTTAGAAGCCAACCTCTCGGAGTTCCTCACATTACACTCCCGGTCAAAACATGACCCTGCCGACTCGGTGATCGCGAACGTTGATCTTGAGAGAAGGAAGGGGTAAACAGTAAAATCTATCCGGATGCCGATGACGCATGCTCCGACATCTCCTCGTCAAAACACACAATCCACTCAAATTTCCTTGGGAATACGGTCGTAACCATCCCCATTCGCGATCAACCAATCAATCATGCTTCTAACCAGATTATTCTTTCCGTAGTTAATCGCCCGATTCCTTATTCAGATTCAGTAAAACTCACAACCCTGTTCGGCAATAAAACCCGGATGTCCGTAAAACTTAACGAAACAAAATTCGATACCGACGTCGACGTGGTAAAGTTTACCAAAGAGTTCATCCACCCTAAAGTGAAATACGGAATATACTTCGAGGCAGACGTATATGAGTCCTTTTCAAAAATCTCACCGAGTTGACAGGATCGCAGTACTGAACTAACTAGCTGAAGAGGCAGGAGATACTGCTAGACTTTATGCTGTCATACGAGTATTAGCAGGAGCAGGGGTAAGAATCTCTCAACAGAGCAAAACTGAACCCTATGGAGAGCTCAACAACAGGGTTCTAGGGATGGGACATCGGACCCTCACAATCGATTATGCCATCGATTGTAACATCGGAAGCCCACAATCGATGTCACCGATTAATCGCGCCTCCACAATCGATCATCGACGATTTTAGTCGATTTTTTTATTCAGTCTCAACCCAATTTTTTTTTAATGGTTTTAGTGGTTTAATGATTTTTAATGGTTTTTAATGGTAGTTCCACCTACTTGAAATTGAGCGAGGTAATTGAACGATTTCATCAATGGGTTATCAATGTTATCATCCAGCCTAGATTGTTCCTTTGAAGGGTAAGCAGGTTGAATTTGACGAGATGAGGCTTGTGCAACTTTTGGTGACGGTCCTGATTCAGCTTCAGTTTCAGTCATAGCGTCAGGTTTGCCCCTTTTCCCTTTTGACATTTTATGTCTTTACTTTGCTACGAGTACATAAACTCGAAAATGAAACGCGGGACATGCAACGGAGACATGCAACGGAAACAACGTCACGAAAATATTTCTGATGATTTTCGCTTACAACCGATTCGTTGCTACGGAACTTTATCTTCGCCAGTTATCATCGTACAAAAATCGTTCACCACTCGTTGGATAGCTCTCGATTTACCTAACCATACTACGATAACCACTGCGGACTGCGTGGCCAACAAGCTGCGGTATGAGCGTGATTGTTTAAATGAATGTTTACGTACATAATACAGTGGAGTCCGGCTAATCCGAACTAATTGGGACTGAAGGCTGTTCGGACTAGGTGATAGTTCTGCGACAATTAAGTACGAAGTACTTGTTTTTAAATTGAAACGTGATTCTTTGTCATTTGTGACCGCCCAAGGACAGAGTTTACCATTCGTTGGGAATCTTGACCAAAACAATTAAGTACGAAGTACTTGGTGTGGGTGCGGGAGGGGGCGCTAAGACATAAAATGTCCCTCGTGGTTGCGTACTTGTACGGAAGCTGTACCCACCGTTTGTGTTTCATTTTGTGTTTTTGCAGCAAAATCGCTATGGCAGTGGAACCTCAGGAAGAAGAATTCGAGGAGATCCCCATTTGGTGTTTTTCCAAATTATCTTTGATCATTGGTAGTGCCATTTAATCGTCTTGATCCACGTGTTGACATTTTTTAGGGGAAAGGCTCTTGGACGAGGAGGGAGAAGGGCTGTCAGGATTCTCATCATCTTCTCTTGTGGAACGTTGAGACTGTTGCCGCAGCTTCAAATGCTTCGACTGCATGTGATTTTTAAGATTGGTAGTGTTTCCACATGTCATTATTACCTTTCCACACGCGCGACACGTACCTGACTTGTTGTCATCCGACTTCTTATAGTAAGCCCACCAAACGCTTTTCGGAGGCATGGCTAAAAAAACAAATCACAAAGCCAAACGACGACGAAAAACGCAAACAATACACCGGACACTAACAACAACACAACACCAAGTCAAAGACATCAACATCAGCTCCCTCTTTTCAGCTTGTTGTTGATCTTTTTCAACTTTGGATACTGGTTGTAGAGAAAACATCGATGCATCGTGGCCTAACAATCGATCATCGGAAAAAATCGGAGCTTCACAATCGATTGTGAAAAATCGATGATCGGTGGAGAAAAATCGATTTTTATAAAAAATCGATTATCGATTCCCATCCCTAGGTTCTACCTGTTAATCCTCGAAAACCATTAAGCAGAGAAATCATCCGGGCCCTAGATGACCTGCATAATATTGGAGATGGCCCTTCAAAAATCGTACTCTGAGATAGACATTACCAATTACACTAAACGGTTGATCGACGTCCAATCCGAATCTGAACAAATTAAGATCATAACGAAATATCATGGAGGAATCACGAATCACCGCAGAATCGACGAAACGTACGAGAATTAATTAAAAGAGAGTATTATTGGCCAAACCTAAAACCAGCTATACAGAAATACATTAACAACTGCGAACTCTGTCTTAAATGTAAATATGAAAGATCACCTCTCAAAATCAAGTATACCACCACCCCCACGGCCTCACCCCCTTAGAAACCTTACATATAGATAAATTTACAATCGAAAATTCGGAATTCCTCACGATCATCGATACCTTCTCAAAATACGTCCAGGCCTGCCCCTTAAGCTCGTTCACAAGTGTCGAACTGGTTAACAACTTCGCTTGCGTTTGCTGATGCTGGGCAGGAATACAGGCCCAGGTAACAGCACTCAATGGTGCCTTGGAACAGGTGGGACTAAACCTCAACCTCAGAAAATCGCTGTACCTTCCCCTGGTGCCAAGAGGTGGCGGACTAGTGGTGCCAATGGAAGGTTTAGCCATTGACGTTGATGGTGAATACTTAAGAGCTTCTCCACATAATGTTCGATGGACATATCTGGGGGTCCCATTTGGAGCCCAGGGCGTATGTCGCAATACAGCCAGCAAAGTAGCGTCCGTGCTTGAGAGAATTGACAGAGCCCCCCTGAAGCCTCTACAAAAGCTGGTGATCTAGCGGGATCACGGAATTCCACCAATGACGCATCAACTGGTACTGGGGAATACAATGCTTGTTACCTGAAGCAAATTGAAGTGGCAATCAGAGGCCACATCAGAAAATGGCTGAGACAACCATTCGACTCTGCTAATGCTTATATCCACAGACCGGTAGGTGATGGGGGCATGGGCGTGATGGAGCTGCTCACCCAGATACCTGCAATAAGGTCTAACAGGCTAGGCAATGTCCGCACGCAGCTCTTTGAGGACACTAGTGAGCAACAGCAATGGTCAGCACGACTCGACCGTCGGATTGCCAGAGCACAGCGGCTGCATAGCACCACTGATGGAGCAGAATTGGTGAGATCACGGGACACCAGAGCCAGCACTGAATGGATCAGGAACCCGTCAGCAAGAATACACAGCTGGAAATCCCTAGGTCTGGTCAAGGTTCACTCTGGTTCTCTGCCCACCCGGATGAGGCGCTCAAGGGGTCAGCGTACCGGAACTACCCATCACTGTCGAATGGGTTGTCACAACATGAATGAAACGGCTGCTCATGTCCTCCAGGTCTGCCTCTCCATGGTGCGACCTAGATCATAATGCTGCCCTGGACATGTTGCATGTTTATGCACGACGCAAAGGATGGCTGGTGTGGCTTGAGCCCCACTCCAACCTAGTGGAGCGGAGCTATCGGCCAGATCTCTTGGTGGTGACACCGACAGGGGCCTTCATCATTGACGTCTCCGTGGTTTCTGGATCCCGATCCCTCGCTGATGTCAATACTGCCAAGATCCGTAAGTACCAGGTGGATGAGCTGCTACAAGCAGCAGCAGGATTGGCAGACATCCAGTCTGGCCAGATAAAGGTGATTGGTGCAACCATCACCTGGGTGTGTGGCATAGTGGGTCAGCAACAGACCTCAACAGGGTGGGCTACCCAGAGTTCATAATTGAATGGATGACCACGCGAGTCCTAACAGGAGGAGCGTGCACATGGTCTGTATTCAGGAGAACGGCTGCTCAGCGTGTGGCCAGCCGACCATGGAGGCGCAGTGGGGCCCGGAGCTGAACTCAAACCTACAATGGGGAGGAGAGAAGCTGCCTGACGGCACAGCCAGAAGAGGCCCAAACCTCCTCCCTCCATCAACTGGGCGGCAAGTCAACTGAAGACCTACCGCCCTCCCCATTGTCCGGGGTCAGGTCTCGGACCACGGTTGCCAGTGCTGCTGGATGGATTCAACAGCACAATCCTCAAAGGGTGATGAAATGGCTAGTGGTGAAGTACTATTCTTATTACAATACCATCGTTGTAATGTTGATAATTATTATCCAAATAAAACATGTTAAATGAAAAAGGATTCCCACATTGATATACACAACACAGAATACGTACAATGCTTTGAAAGCTGCAAAACCCTATTCGAAACGCTACAGACTAACCACGGATGCCAGTAACGTAGCCCTAGGCACAGTAATTAGCCAATGCACAGACGGCGCAGATCTGTCCGTAGCTTACACCAGCGGAACTATAAACGATTCGGAACAAAAGTACTCCCCGATAGAGAAGGAACTACTTGCCATCGTGTTTGCTGTTGGTTATTTCCGGCCCCACCTTATCGGTAGAAAATTCATGATCTACTCAGATCATCGTTCTTTACAATGGCTATTCTCGCACAAGAGCCTAGCTCGAGGTTGTTTTCCTGGAAAACCAAATTACAGGCCTATGACTTCGACATAGTATACAAGAAGGGAGCATTAAATACTAATGCGGATGCCCTCTTGAGAATACGGATACCAACGTAAAAGCCCTACACACGATCAAACCCCGCGAACTCATCAAAGAATCCATAACCGCCAATGCAGACACGGACGACGATCAATCGTCGATCCACACAGCCGAATCCTCCTTCTCAGGACTGACGCTACATTCGAATTTCATGGGAAACACTGCACCCACTATCCCCATCAAAGACTCACCCGTAAATCCTTGCCCTAATCAAATCACATTTAAAACATCCAAGTATCCAACACCCAAACCCGTACTGATAGAAAAGATATCCGAAAACAAAACCCGCATCACCGTCACCCTACCAGAACACGACTTACGAATTTCCCTCACAAATTTCATACGCGAATACGCCAACCCCAAACACAGCTACGGCATTTATTTTGTCAATGACGTTTATCAACAACTGACGACCACGCTGATTTCAAACTTCACCCATACCAGCATCCGTATGACTAAGTACAACAAATCACTGACAGATGTTCAAACCAAATCCGAACAGACAAAAATAGTAGAACGATACCATACTGGAAGAACAAATCATAGAGGGATCGACGAGACGTACGAACACCTACGACAAGAATTCTATTGGCCAAATAAAAAAAAATCAGTATTCAGAGAATTATCAATAATTGTGAAATATGTCTGAAATGCAAATATGAGAGATCGCCATTGAAACCTAAAATGAACATCACACTGACTGCCCATTAGAGATCCTACACATAGACAAGTTCACGATAGAAAATGTAAAATTCTTGACCATCATAGACGCATTTTCTAAATACGCACAAGTGCGTAACATCATCCTCGAGCATCGAAATTGTGAACGGTATAATGCAATTTTTCTCTCACCACGGCACCCCATCCGTGATTGTTTCCAACAATGGAGCCGATTTTTTTTTTTTCAAGGTTCCCTAGTCAACGACCTCTTATCCCTCCATAAAATCAAAATACACAACATCTCTTCACGACATCCAACCTCAAATGGGGTAATTGAACGTTTCCATTCCACACTAATCGAACACATCCAACTTTTGTCAAATAGGGACGAATTCATGGGAGTCTCGACCCGAAACAAAGTCAATTACGCCATAATTGCTTACAACAATTCGATCCACTCGATTTCCAAAATAACTCCTATCGAATTACTTTACGGTCATATCAACAACGAATCCCTGACAGACATCGACCTAGAACAAGCAATGGCCAATGAATACTTGGACCAACATAAACGTAGAGTCAAAATCAACAATGTGGGATGGGCAGAATCAGAGCACAGAGTTTTGAGCAGTCGCGGCAAACAGCTGCCATGATAACGGTAAGTTATCCGTGTTGCCGCTAGATGGCACCTGCTGCCTAAAACGAAGGCGATTTTCCTCATGTTTCCTGAGACCAAGAAAACGAGGAGGCTATTCCGAGTTGAGTCATCAAGCGAAAGGATCCGTTGTACTGTGTTATCTCGAAAAAGTTGCTTTTACATAAATTCAAGTTGTTTTACATAAAGTCCAAGAGTTGTTTGTGAAGATGATTTCAGTTCGTTGTAAACATATTGTGCAGTTAAAGTTAAAGTCAAGCGTCTGGTTATTATCAATCCAAGTAATCCCTCAACAATATAGCAACGAAATTCACGAACCTTAAAGAGAAGGTTGCAGAGTCCGTCAATAATCCCCGAAATTCCAAAAGAAATCTTTGTCAAAAACGCTCAACGCCAAAGTAAACCCAAGCCCAAATTCAACAAAGAAGAATTAAAAGACAGCGATCCCTCGACAAAAACAGCCTTCAATCATCCCAGACACCACAATACGAAACAAACGATCCACATATCAAACATCAAACAACCTAGGAAATTTTATGAAATAGCTGTGCAAAACGCTTGGGACGATTAGTTACCACGATCCGATGTCCTCGCACACAAACATGGCCTCCGAATGACAAGAGAAAACTTCCTAACCTTAAAACCGGGAAGATGGATCAACGACATGATCATAAACTTCTATATGGAGCTCATCAACGAGAGAAGCCGATCGAATCAAGCACTCCCTAACACCTTCTGTTTCAATACCTTCTTATACCCCTCAATGAAAGCACAAGGATACGATCGTGTTAGGCACTTTACCAGAATATCGGACATATTTAATAAAGACTCGATAATTTTCCCCATACACGACTCGAATCATTGGCCACTTGTTGTAGTCAAAGTCAAAGAAAAGGAAATACAATACCTTAATTCCCAGACAGAACACAAAATTAAAGCCGGGACAGCCACTAGGGACGCCATAGAAATTTTAGAAACCATACAATCGTATCTCGCCTTCGAATGCCTCGAAAATAAATTTACCCTACTCGACACAGAAAACTGGAAAAAGACACACCTTCGTACCGTTCCGCAACAAACCACCTCCCACGATTGTGGGGTTTTCACATGCCAATTCGCGAAAGCTATAACGGCCAATCAACCCCTATCCTTCACTCAAAACGACATGACAATTCCGCGAACAAATGTGTTCAGAAATATTGAACGGCTTACTATCTTAATCTAACACCATAACTGACATACAACACACCTACAGACCTGACCATACTGACTAATCCAACTAACCTCACGTCCAACTTCCAGGTTACTGTCTTTGATCCACCACCTACTCCTCACAGACGGACTGGAAATCGAAGACATCTCCCAAAACAAAAAACTATTGTGGTCGGGAACCTAAGTGTGTTAAATGTGGTCGGGACCATGAAACTATAGCCTGTATAAAGCCTGCTGATGTCAGCCCAAAGTGTGTAAACTGTAAATCACATGAACACACAGCTAATTATAGAGGATGTCCTAAGGCTATTGAAGCACAAAAAGCTCGGGACGTCAAAACCAAAAAGAATCCTAACAGCCAACCCCAATCAAAGTTTCAAGTGAAGAAACCCATGATGAACAATCAGAAGAAAGTGGAGTGGAACCCACAATCAGACATCAACCTTAAATCCTATGCTAACGTCATGAAAAATCTACAAAAGATTCAGCAAGCACCAGTCCAAGAAGACCCGCTTCAAAAAATTCTTGAACAGCTGAACCGGGTGGAAGTGCAAATGGTCAACATGAATAAGAGAATCGGGGCTCTGGAAAGCAGGTCTGGACGAGACCGTACCAACAAATCATGAACAGTCTCAAAATAATGTGCTGTAATGCTAATGGCCTCCTCCCCCGGAAGGATGAGCTGCAGGTTGTCCTAAACACAAATTCCATTGACATCTGCGTTGTATCTGAAACACACTTTACTAAGGAATCATTCTGCAACATGAAGGGGTTCAGGTGCTACCATGCAATTCACCCCAGCAACCAAGCAAGAGGTGGGAGCGCGGTGATAATCAGAGACCATATATCCCATCATGAGTTAATAAAAGTAGAAAATGAAAAATTCCAAGTAAGTGCAGTCATGATCAAAACTAAAATATATCAGATGGCTGTGGCGAGTATTTACTGTCCACCTAAACCAAAACTCAAAACTACAGATTTTGAGTCGATTTTTAACCAACTAGGCAATCGTTTCATTCTAGGTGGAGATTTCAATGCAAAGAACATAAACTGGGGATCACGACTAACTCTACAAAGAGGAAGGGAACTGCATCAAGCTATACTTACTAGCAGCTGTCAAACCTTTTCATCGGGAAAGCCTACCTACTGGCCATCAGATCCAAATAAAACGCCGGATCTAATAGACTTATTTATCGCCAAAAACGTATCGTCAAAATATGTACTTGTGGAAGGTAACTGCGACCTGAGCTCGGATCACTCTCCAATAATAATGACGCTTAGTGAGCAGGTTATTTACAGACCTTACAACCCTGCCCTGGCTAATGACAAAACCGACTGGGAAGGATTCAAAATTGATGTATGCAAAAAATTAACACTAGATGACATAGATCGGGAGCTCGAACAAATTGTATGTACTATCCAAGAAGCGGCATGGAAGAACACACCATCCGTTAGAAGAAGGCTCAAGGGAATTAACTACCCGAGAGAAATAGTTGAAGCTATAAAATTAAAACGGAAAGCAAGAAAAAATGGCAACGTACCCGAAGGCCAAAACATAAAACTGAATGGCACAAGGCTGCTAAGGAATTGAAAGACATGATTCAGATGATTAAAGATGAATCAACTGAAAAGTACCTCAGAGAGTTAACCAGTGACCGCCACACTGACTACTCCCTGTGGAAAGCCGCAAAATATCTCATGAGACCTATAGTTCAAGCACCGCCTGTTAGGAATGATAGGGGTAAATGGGTTAGTGATAGTCAAAGCAAGGCTGATTTGTTTGCGGAACACCTTACTAGTGTATTCGCACCGAACTCCAGGTCCCTGGGTGAGCCTAACCTGGAAGAGACATCGCCGCTCGAGCCAGAAATAAGAATACCGTATGTAACGATAAAAGAAGTACAAAAAACGATTAAAAAGGAGATAAATCCTAAGAAAGCTCCTGGTTTTGATCTTATCACAGGAAAAATTCTGCACCGTTACCTCGAAAAGCTATTGTCAAAATTACCCAAATCATTAATGCTGCCATCAAACATAGGCATGTACCCCAGCTATGGAAGATGGCGGAAATCATTATGGTACAAAAACCTGGTAAGCCAGCTGATCAAGTAACATCTTATAGGCCCATCTCACTGTTGCCTGTGCTATCCAAAGTGTTCGAAAAATTGATCAGTAAAAGACTCCTTGGCATAATTGAAGAACGGAAGCTGATTCCCAAGCATCAGTTCGGATTTCGACGTCAGCACTTGACCATAGATCAAATTCATCGAATCATTGAAGAAGCGCTGGAGCAAAACAAAGTCTGTTCGGCGATCTTTCTTGATGTTGCTCAGGCTTTTGACAAAGTTTGGCACGAAGGCCTAAAACATAAACTAAAAAAGATGCTTCCCATTAATTACGTGGAGCTACTGGATTCCTACTTGTCAAATCGGTATTACCGCATCAGACAAGATGACGCATACTCAGAACCAAAAATAGTTAACGCTGGTGTCCCTCAAGGCAGTGTATTAGGCCCCCTCCTATACATACTGTACACGAGCGACTTACCAGACCTAGACTGCAACTTAACAGCAACTTTTGCAGACGACACTGTGGTTCTCTCGGATGGGGAGAACAACAATGAATCCATCAGCAAACTCAACAGATCAATCTCCAAAATCACTCGCTGGACTGCTAAATGGAGAATCAAACTGAATGAGACAAAGTCGGTGCACGTCGATTTCACCAACTGTAAGATCAACTACATCCCGGCTTTTCTCAACAATGTGGTGATTCCCTACTCGAATCACGCCAAATACCTGGGCATGACGCTAGACGCCAAGCTCCGGTGGAAAGAACACGTGAGAAAGAAAAAGACAGAACTTGTCTTAAAATTCAGGAAAATGTACTGGCTCATTGGACGGAGATCAACGATGTCACTTCAAAATAAACGGCTTCTGTACACTCAAGTACTGAGGCCCTCGTGGGTCTACGGAGCACAACTGTGGGGCTGCACGGCCCCATCAAACAGGCAGATTATACAACGCTTTCAGAATATGGTACTACGATGCATAACCAATGCGCCGTGGTATATCCGCAACGACGCTCTACATCGCGACCTTGAGATGGAAAGCGTCGACCAAGTGATAAAGCTGCGCGCTAACGCTCATTTTGAGAGACTTAAAACCCATGTTAATGAAGAAGTGGTCCAGCTTCTCGAAGTACATGAGTTGACGCGGCGCCTTAAGCGCACTAAACCACATGAGCTTGTGTAGGAAGTGAGTGTGTGCGATAAATCGGAAAGACAAAGGACTAAGTTATGTATCGTTAGCCCTAAATGCCATGTATTGTAATATAATTAGGTCAGAAGAACATTGTTAATAAGGTATATATCTTGGAGCAATAATAAAATATGAATTAGAAAAAAAAAAAAATCTCCCAAAACTTAGGATTGCTACCCAAAAGGCTAGGCCCCGCTAGACTAATCATCCATTATCACACCATCACCCACTACTACAAACTAGAAGGAATTTTCAACCAAATTAACGCAATCCACTCTCACTTTCACGAAATTTTGCGGATCCCCTCAACCGACAAGGAAATCTTAGAAATCATCCACCCCCGATCGCAAGTAATCGAAAACATGTTGGACTTAGCGGAAGACAGACTTTCTGAATCAATTCTACCCCGTCGGCAGAAACGCGGACTGTTAAACGGACTAGGTTCCATGGTAAAGTTCCTAACTGGGAACCTAGAAGCTAACGACGAGGAGAAATACAACAGAATCATTCAACACCTTTTAACGAACCAAGAAATAATGTCGGAGCAAATTAATCACCACTATTCGATAAACAACAAATTAATTGAAAATATGAATTCAGCAATTGATGAAATTAACTATAACCATGACACACTGACTTCTGAAATTAATAAATTAAAAGAAATAAGTTCACAAGATACCCCTATCAGAAAAGTAGAAAATGCCCTGGAACATAACCAATTGCTCTTGCAATTAATCCTAGACATCACCCAGGATATAGAAAAACCTCACCCCAGCATAATAAAACCCCAACAACTGCAGGCAACCTTAAGAAACCTCACACCGTTTTATAGAAAACGTCTCCCTGACTTTGAAGGAGAATCATTATGGGAACTCCAAAGCCACGTCAAAGTAAACTGTTTCATAAGCTCCGAAGAAATAATCTACTTCCTCGATATCCCTGTAATGCAGACCGACAGTTACGACCCGATATATTTACAACTTGTACCTACCGACGTTAGTTGATGACGCCTTCGTTACAATCTCTCCGTCAACGAAATATGTGCTAAAATCCGGCCGAGACTCAGAATTAAAATTCTTAAATAGCCCCTGTGAACCTGGATTAGTATACCATTTCTGCAAAGACAACTTACAACTACCTACCGACTGCAATTGCTAATCGGACATCCTGTTGAATGGCGTGAACGCACGTTGTGATCTGATTCAACTCGAACTACAACGAAACCACATAGACTTCATAGAAGACAAACGCCAAGTATTTCTTTTTGCCGTGAACGACCAAATTAAAATAATAGACCATGGAAATATTGAATCCAGAAAACTCCAAGGGATCTTCCTAGTCTCCCCCGGAAACAGCTCCATCGAATACCTTAACCAAACCTGGTCAACCCCTGCTACGCATACGACTTATACCCCGTCGCTCCAAATTTATTAAATTTCCATGGGACTCCAATAAAAATCCAGCGACCAAAATAAAGTTGAAAAGCCTCAAGCACATATTGCCCCCGTCTACCCCGCTCGTTTACTCCAAACAAATAATCGTTAAATATCTCACACCCAGCCTTTGGACTGTCGTACTCTACATATTGTTTGTCTGCATCTCCTGTTACCTCATCACGACCTATACTCGCTACAAGCGGTGAATACAATCAATTCCCCAATAAGCGCACTAATCGAGGTCAATATAATAAATGTCAAGACAATGAATATATGTCAAGATAATCCGTATATTTTCGTGTTTAATCCCTGGGTACTGTACGAACGTGGCGACCTTGTGTGAGGACCGAGTGCAGCATCCCACATTTTTATGATTACTTGATCATAATTGGGCTTTGTCATAATTGGGCATTACTTGTTTCACCATTTGTTTGTTTCAATTGTTTACCATTAACCATTAGTTATTCACTGTAGTAGTGTTAACCATTAGTTTGTCACTCTACCATCATTAACATCACCGCCATTTTGTAAACTTGAGAATCACAGCACTTGAAATTTTCTTTCGCTTTGCTCCCTAACATTTTATCTAGGGGAGGAGGAGTTACATACGCAGCATGCCCCCACCAATACGGAAGGCTTTGCTAGATTCGTATTCCGATAAACGAGACATTTACCGGTTAACCCAGGAACTATGTAAAATGAATCAAAAGCAGGGTGAAGACTGTTTTAGGTTCTACGATCGTATCGTTGAAATCCTTAATTGCCAAATTGCCCACTTACAGAATCAAATGGCCGACCAATATACTGTACTAACACCTTTCATGCAAAATTTGGCATTGCGAACATTCCTGATAGGATTAAACGATCCGCTCGGTAGTTTACTCCGCACCAAATCTCCTACCACTCTAGACCAAGCAATAGTGATGATCATCAATGACTTTAATCTCCAAAGGCAAACAAACAGTTATAAACCAATGCAGGTCAATCAACGACCTCTGGTACAGGCGATACAGAAATTTACCCCTCGCTTCCCGCAAGGAGTTCCTTCATATCGTCCACTCAACAACACTCCATTCCAGACTTCCGCTTACCGTCCCGCTCAGCCGATTCTTTATCACAATCCTCAACCTTCACATAGTTACTCCTGCCAAATGAATCCTCAGACGAACTTCAAGCCAGGTTTCCAACATCAAAACAAATTCGGGAATAACAGCAACATAACAAAAAATTATCCAACACCTATGTCGATAAGTACTACCAGGACTCAAGCTAACCTTTCGAATTTAAATTCGGTAGCGGAACAAAGCTACGACTACACCAAAAACTCTGATCCTAATGAACATGCAGTATATAAGTACTGAAAATGACCCCAATGTACAAGAAATAACGGACCAATTTGAAGCTTTCAACATGTTTTCTGAAGAGTCAGGAGTACGACCCCTCAGTTCCTGAAAATCATGTCGAACTCCAACAAACGCAGAGCCCATCTTTTTTAATGGTCCAGAGCCTCCAACAGAATGTTCCCTCATGAACATAGACAAGAGAATTAACGAACTCCCGTACATCTTGATGCCCGACCAAAATTTAAAAATTCTTTCAGACACGGGAAGTTCAAAAATTTATATCAAGCCGACCATCGCAGATAAGCATTTCAAGTCAAAATTTCAGGTAGATCCCTTCCTTGTACATAATGCTCATGGGAACTCTCAGACTGACTTCTTATCCCTAATTCCCAGTGGGAATGTGTTCAAGACGCGCGATCTTCAATTGCCATTTCACATTTTTTAGTTTCATGAGCGATTCGACCTCTTATTAGGCTTGGACAATCTGAAAACTCTAGGGACAAAGATTGGCCTGGAAAACCATATGAACCCTTGAACGGAAGAAGGAGTCATTTTGACTCTTCGACGTGTAAAAACTGTTGGGGCGTGGCTGGGGAGTGGGGGGGCTCCTTCTCCTCCGAGATATGCTTGCCCCCCCTTGGGCCTCTCCATGGAAGAAAAGAAGAGGAAGGTTCAGTAGGCCTGAGTTTTTGAGTATATACCTGTTCTGCCACGCTATGTGAGTAGCAACCTCAAAAAACACTAGTTATCCTCAAGTCCGCAAGATATCGCTACCATCCGTGTTCTAAAATGTTCTAGAAGTTTCATCTGATGTCATTTGCGAATTAGGGATGGGACATCGGACCCTCACAATCGATTATGCCATCGATTGTAACATCGGAAGCCCACAATCGATGTCACCGATTAATCGCGCCTCCACAATCGATCATCGACGATTTTAGTCGATTTTTTTATTCAGTCTCAACCCAATTTTTTTTAAATGGTTTTAGTGGTTTAATGATTTTTAATGGTAGTTCCACCTACTTGAAATTGAGCGAGGTAATTGAACGATTTCATCAATGGGTTATCAATGTTATCATCCAGCCTAGATTGTTCCTTTGAAGGGTAAGCAGGTTGAATTTGACGAGATGAGGCTTATGCAACTTTTGGTGACGGTCCTGATTCAGCTTCAGTTTCAGTCATAGCGTCAGGTTTGCCCCTTTTCCCTTTTGACATTTTATGTCTTTACTTTGCTACGAGTACATAAACTCGAAAATGAAACGCGGGACATGCAACGGAGACATGCAACGGAAACAACGTCACGAAAATATTTCTGATGATTTTCGCTTACAACCGATTCGTTGCTACGGAACTTTATCTTCGCCAGTTATCATCGTACAAAAATCGTTCACCACTCGTTGGATAGCTCTCGATTTACCTAACCATACTACGTTAACCACTGCGGACTGCGTGGCCAACAAGCTGCGGTATGAGCGTGATGGTTTAAATGAATGTTTACGTACATAATACAGTGGAGTCCGGCTAATCCGAACTAATTGGGACTGAAGGCTGTTCGGACTAGGTGATAGTTCTGCGACAATTAAGTACGAAGTACTTGTTTTTAAATTGAAACGTGATTCTTTGTCATTTGTGAAGGGGCCCATAGACGAACAACTTGGTTGTCAACTTCGGTGCCAACTCGCCATGTTGGAGGAGATGTTGCACGTCTGTGGGCAGGTTGGCGGTTGTTGGTGACGGTTGGTCCAACAGGTTGGTGTTTTCAAATCGTTTTGATTTTTGGTAGGCGGAGCCTATTGTTGGCAGACCTGTTGTAGCGTCTGTGGAGAAGTTGACAACACGGTTGACAACCTCAGTTGTGAATGATGAGACGGAGTGTCCACCCGCAGTCAATTTTTTTTGGAGCTTTCAGCGAACTTCCTTTTGAACTTACTTTTGTGAAAACTTTTAATAGTCACAACATGTCGATACCGAATACGCCGATGTGGAGTGATTTTTTTGCACACCTCAGAGAACTTCCTGAGCTGTGGAAGGTGAAATCGGACGAGTTCAAGGACCGGAATAAAAAGAGTCTTGCTTTGCAAAAATTGTTGGAATGTTATCAACAAATTGAAGCAGACGCAAACGTTGACACTTAAAAAAAAAGACTCGCGAACAATTAGCGGTCGCACTTTATCAAGCAATGCATCATAGGTTTTGCTATCCATTCGTAAAAAATTTTTAAAATCATCAGGTGCGGAGACACGAAGTTCACTTAATAAATTTGAATGAGATCCCTCAGGACGTTGCAGGTACCAGTCCTTTGTCCATACTTTTCTCTTCTTTCTTTCTGGAAGACCCACTTCACTTTCTTCATGGTCACACAACTCGTTCAGTATTATAAATAAAAATGAATTATAATCAACTCATTTTTGGTGAAACCGATAGGCTGAATAGCAAAAATATAGCAAGGTAGGTACGCGGAAAATTCCCAGCCAAACCGATCGGCAACTGCGGTTGGTGTCGATATGACGATGAGGTTGGCAACCGGGTTGACCGTCTGTGGTCAAACCCCCACCGAGAAGTTTGCGACAAAGTTGACAACCAAGTTGTTCGTCTACGGGCCCCTTGACCGCCCAAGGACAGAGTTTACCATTCGTTGGAAATCTTGACCAAAACAATTAAGTACGAAGTACTTGGTGTGGGTGCGGGAGGGGGCGCTAAGACATAAAATGTCCCTCGTGGTTGCGTACTTGTACGGAAGCTGTACCCACCGTTTGTGTTTCATTTTGTGTTTTTGCAGCAAAATCGCTATGGCAGTGGAACCTCAGGAAGAAGAATTCGAGGAGATCCCCATTTGGTGTTTTTCCAAATTATCTTTGATCATTGGTAGTGCCATTTAATCGTCTTGATCCACGTGTTGACATTTTTTAGGGGAAAGGCTCTTGGACGAGGAGGGAGAAGGGCTGTCAGGATTCTCATCATCTTCTCTTGTGGAACGTTGAGACTGTTGCCGCAGCTTCAAATGCTTCGACTGCATGTAATTTTTAAGATTGGTAGTTTTTCCACATGTCATTATTACCTTTCCACACGCGCGACACGTACCTGACTTGTTGTCATCCGACTTCTTATAGTAAGCCCACCAAACGCTTTTCGGAGGCATGGCTAAAAAAAAAATCACAAAGCCAAACGACGACGAAAAACGCAAACAATACACCGGACACTAACAACAACACAACACCAAGTCAAAGACATCAACATCAGGTCCCTCTTTTCAGCTTGTTGTTGATCTTTTTCAACTTTGGATACTGGTTGTAGAGAAAACATCGATGCATCGTGGCCTAACAAACGATCATCGGAAGAAATCGGAGCTTCACAATCGATTGTGAAAAATCGATGATCGGTGGAGAAAAATCGATTTTTATAAAAAATCGATTATCGATTCCCATCCCTAGGTTCTACCTGTTAATCCTCGAAAACCATTAAGCAGAGAAATCATCCGGGCCCTACATGACCTGCATAATATTGGAGATGGCCCTTCAAAAATCGTACTCTGAGATAGACATTACCAATTACACTAAACGGTTGATCGACGTCCAATCCGAATCTGAACAAATTAAGATCATAACGAAATGTCATGGAGGAATCACGAATCACCACAGAATCGACGAAACGTACGAGAATTAATTAAAAGAGAGTATTATTGGCCAAACCTAAAACCAGCTATACAGAAATACATTAACAACTGCGAACTCTGTCTTAAATGTAAATATGAAAGATCACCTCTCAAAATCAAGTATACCACCACCCCCACGGCCTCAAGCCCCTTAGAAACCTTACATATAGATAAATTTACAATCGAAAATTCGGAATTCCTCACGATCATCGATACCTTCTCAAAATACGTCCAGGCCTGCCCCTTAAGCTCGTCCACAAGTGTCGAACTGGTTAACGGACTCATGAAGTTTTTCTCGCACTATGGCGTACCCACTTCAATAGTTTCGGATAACGGAGCAGAATTTCAGAGCAGTATCATTAAAGAACTTCTGGCCCTACATAAAATTGAAATTCACTATATTTCTTCCCAACACCCCGAATCTAATGGCGTAATTGAGCGATTTCACTCGACCCTTATAGAACACGTGAGATTCCTGAACCAACAAGAGGTGTTTAAAAGTTGTAACACCGGACAAAGGTCAACTATGCAATCATTGCCTACAATAACTCAATCCACTCCGTGTCCAAACTTACACCCTTTTAACTACTCTATGGACACGTTAACAGTCGGCCCCTCGTGGAAATTGACCTAGACCAAATGATCGCCAACAATTACCTCACCCAACATAAGGAAAAAGTTAAAGCTCTTGTACGGAAAAGTTAAAAGTTGCGTACTTGTACGGAAGCTGTACCCACCGTTTGTGTTTCATTTTGTGTTTTTGCAGCAATATCGCTATGGCAGTGGAACCTCAGGAAGAAGAATTCGAGGAGATCCCTATTTGGTGTTTTTCCAAATTATCTTTGATCATTGGTAGTGCCATTTAATCGTCTTGATCCACGTGTTGACATTTTTTAGGGGAAAGGCTCTTGGACGAGGAGGGAGAAGGGCTGTCAGGATTCTCATCATCTTCTCTTGTGGAACGTTGAGACTGTTGCCGCAGCTTCAAATGCTTGGACTGCATGTGATTTTTAAGATTGGTAGTGTTTCCACATGTCATTATTACCTTTCCACACGCGCGACACGTACCTGACTTGTTGTCATCCGACTTCTTATAGTAAGCCCACCAAACGCTTTTCGGAGGCATGGCTAAAAAAACAAATCACAAAGCCAAACGACGACGAAAAACGCAACCAATACACCGGACACTAACAACAACACAACACCAAGTCAAAGACATCAACATCAGCTCCCTCTTTTCAGCTTGTTGTTGATCTTTTTCAACTTTGGATCCTGGTTGTAGAGAAAACATCGATGCATCGTGGCCTAACAATCGATCATCGGAAAAAATCGGAGCTTCACAATCGATTGTAAAAAATCGATGATCGGTGGAGAAAAATCGATTTTTACAAAAAATCGATTATCGATTCCCATCCCTAGGTTCTACCTGTTAATCCTCGAAAACCATTAAGCAGAGAAATCATCCGGGCCCTACATGACCTGCATAATATTGGAGATGGCCCTTCAAAAATCGTACTCTGAGATAGACATTACCAATTACACTAAACGGTTGATCGACGTCCAATCCGAATCTGAACAAATTAAGATCATAACGAAATATCATGGAGGAATCACGAATCACCGCAGAATCGACGAAACGTACGAGAATTAATTAAAAGAGAGTATTATTGGCCAAACCTAAAACCAGCTATACAGAAATACATTAACAACTGCGAACTCTGTCTTAAATGTAAATATGAAAGATCACCTCTCAAAATCAAGTATACCACCACCCCCACGGCCTCACGCCCCTTAGAAACCTTACATATAGATAAATTTACAATCGAAAATTCGGAATTACTCACGATCATCGATACCTTCTCAAAATACGTCCAGGCCTGCCCCTTAAGCTCGTCCACAAGTGTCGAACTGGTTAACGGACTCATGAAGTTTTTCTCGCACTATGGCGTACCCACTTCAATAGTTTCGGATAACGGAGCAGAATTTCAGAGCAGTATCATTAAAGAACTTCTGGCCCTACATAAAATTGAAATTCACTATATTTCTTCCCAACACCCCGAATCTAATGGCGTAATTGAGCGATTTCACTCGACCCTTATAGAACACGTGAGATTCCTGAACCAACAAGAGGTGTTTAAAAGTTGTAACACCGGACAAAGGTCAACTATGCAATCATTGCCTACAATAACTCAATCCACTCCGTGTCCAAACTTACACCCTTTTAACTACTCTATGGACACGTTAACAGTCGGCCCCTCGTGGAAATTGACCTAGACCAAATGATCGCCAACAATTACCTCACCCAACATAAGGAAAAAGTTAAAGCTCTTGTACGGAAAAGTTAAAAGTTGCGTACTTGTACGGAAGCTGTACCCACCGTTTGTGTTTCATTTTGTGTTTTTGCAGCAATATCGCTATGGCAGTGGAACCTCAGGAAGAAGAATTCGAGGAGATCCCTATTTGGTGTTTTTCCAAATTATCTTTGATCATTGGTAGTGCCATTTAATCGTCTTGATCCACGTGTTGACATTTTTTAGGGGAAAGGCTCTTGGACGAGGAGGGAGAAGGGCTGTCAGGATTCTCATCATCTTCTCTTGTGGAACGTTGAGACTGTTGCCGCAGCTTCAAATGCTTGGACTGCATGTGATTTTTAAGATTGGTAGTGTTTCCACATGTCATTATTACCTTTCCACACGCGCGACACGTACCTGACTTGTTGTCATCCGACTTCTTATAGTAAGCCCACCAAACGCTTTTCGGAGGCATGGCTAAAAAAACAAATCACAAAGCCAAACGACGACGAAAAACGCAACCAATACACCGGACACTAACAACAACACAACACCAAGTCAAAGACATCAACATCAGCTCCCTCTTTTCAGCTTGTTGTTGATCTTTTTCAACTTTGGATCCTGGTTGTAGAGAAAACATCGATGCATCGTGGCCTAACAATCGATCATCGGAAAAAATCGGAGCTTCACAATCGATTGTAAAAAATCGATGATCGGTGGAGAAAAATCGATTTTTACAAAAAATCGATTATCGATTCCCATCCCTAGGTTCTACCTGTTAATCCTCGAAAACCATTAAGCAGAGAAATCATCCGGGCCCTACATGACCTGCATAATATTGGAGATGGCCCTTCAAAAATCGTACTCTGAGATAGACATTACCAATTACACTAAACGGTTGATCGACGTCCAATCCGAATCTGAACAAATTAAGATCATAACGAAATATCATGGAGGAATCACGAATCACCGCAGAATCGACGAAACGTACGAGAATTAATTAAAAGAGAGTATTATTGGCCAAACCTAAAACCAGCTATACAGAAATACATTAACAACTGCGAACTCTGTCTTAAATGTAAATATGAAAGATCACCTCTCAAAATCAAGTATACCACCACCCCCACGGCCTCACGCCCCTTAGAAACCTTACATATAGATAAATTTACAATCGAAAATTCGGAATTACTCACGATCATCGATACCTTCTCAAAATACGTCCAGGCCTGCCCCTTAAGCTCGTCCACAAGTGTCGAACTGGTTAACGGACTCATGAAGTTTTTCTCGCACTATGGCGTACCCACTTCAATAGTTTCGGATAACGGAGCAGAATTTCAGAGCAGTATCATTAAAGAACTTCTGGCCCTACATAAAATTGAAATTCACTATATTTCTTCCCAACACCCCGAATCTAATGGCGTAATTGAGCGATTTCACTCGACCCTTATAGAACACGTGAGATTCCTGAACCAACAAGAGGTGTTTAAAAGTTGTAACACCGGACAAAGGTCAACTATGCAATCATTGCCTACAATAACTCAATCCACTCCGTGTCCAAACTTACACCCTTTTAACTACTCTATGGACACGTTAACAGTCGGCCCCTCGTGGAAATTGACCTAGACCAAATGATCGCCAACAATTACCTCACCCAACATAAGGACAAAGTTAAAGCTCTTGTACGGGCGTTGCGTACTTGTACGGAAGCTGTACCCACCGTTTGTGTTTCATTTTGTGTTTTTGCAGCAAAATCGCTATGGCAGTGGAAGAAGAATTCGAGGAGATCCCTATTTGGTGTTCTTCCAAATTATCATTGATCATTGGTAGTGCCATTTAATCGTCTTGATCCACGTGTTGACATTTTTTAGGGGAAAGGCTCTTGGACGAGGAGGGAGAAGGGCTGTCAGGATTCTCATCATCTTCTCTTGTGGAACGTTGAGACTGTTGCCGCAGCTTCAAATGCTTCGACTGCATGTGATTTTTAAGATTGGTAGTGTTTCCACATGTCATTATTACCTTTAATCACGCGCGACACGTACCTGACTTGTTGTCATCCGACTTCTTATAGTAAGCCCACCAAACGCTTTTCGGAGGCATGGCTAAAAAAACAAATCACAAAGCCAAACGACGACGAAAAACGCAACCAATACACCAGACACTAACAACAACACAACACCAAGTCAAAGACATCAACATCAGCTCCCTCTTTTCAGCTTGTTGTTGATCTTTTTCAACTTTGGATCCTGGTTGTAGAGAAAACATCGATGCATCGTGGCCTAACAATCGATCATCGGAAAAAATCGGAGCTTCACAATCGATTGTAAAAAATCGATGATCGGTGGAGAAAAATCGATTTTTATAAAAAATCGATTATCTATTCCCATCCCTAGGTTCTACCTGTTAATCCTCGAAAACCATTAAGCAGAGAAATCATCCGGGCCCTACATGACCTGCATAATATTGGAGATGGCCCTTCAAAAATCGTACTCTGAGATAGACATTACCAATTACACTAAACGGTTGATCGACGTCCAATCCGAATCTGAACAAATTAAGATCATAACGAAATATCATGGAGGAATCACGAATCACCGCAGAATCGACGAAACGTACGAGAATTAATTAAAAGAGAGTATTATTGGCCAAACCTAAAACCAGCTATACAGAAATACATTAACAACTGCGAACTCTGTCTTAAATGTAAATATGAAAGATCACCTCTCAAAATCAAGTATACCACCACCCCCACGGCCTCACGCCCCTTAGAAACCTTACATATAGATAAATTTACAATCGAAAATTCGGAATTCCTCACGATCATCGATACCTTCTCAAAATACGTCCAGGCCTGCCCCTTAAGCTCGTCCACAAGTGTCGAACTGGTTAACGGACTCATGAAGTTTTTCTCTCACTATGGCGTACCCACTTCAATAGTTTCGGATAACGGAGCAGAATTTCAGAGCAGTATCATTAAAGAACTTCTGGCCCTACATAAAATTGAAATTCACTATATTTCTTCCCAACACCCCGAATCTAATGGCGTAATTGAGCGATTTCACTCGACCCTTATAGAACACGTGAGATTCCTGAACCAACAAGAGGTGTTTAAAAGTTGTAACACCGGACAAAGGTCAACTATGCAATCATTGCCTACAATAACTCAATCCACTCCGTGTCCAAACTTACACCCTTTGAACTACTCTATGGACACGTTAACAGTCGGCCCCTCGTGGAAATTGACCTAGACCAAATGATCGCCAACAATTACCTCACCCAACATAAGGAAAAAGTTAAAGCTCTTGTACGGGCGTTGCGTACTTGTACGGAAGCTGTACCCACCGTTTGTGTTTCATTTTGTGTTTTTGCAGCAAAATCGCTATGGCAGTGGAACCTCAGGAAGAAGAATTCGAGGAGATCCCCATTTGGTGTTTTTCCAAATTATCTTTGATCATTGGTAGTGCCATTTAATCGTCTTGATCCACGTGTTGACATTTTTTAGGGGAAAGGCTCTTGGACGAGGAGGGAGAAGGGCTGTCAGGATTCTCATCATCTTCTCTTGTGGAACGTTGAGACTGTTGCCGCAGCTTCAAATGCTTCGACTGCATGAGATTTTTAAGATTGGTAGTGTTTCCACATGTCATTATTACCTTTCCACACGCGCGACACGTACCTGACTTGTTGTCATCCGACTTCTTATAGTAAGCCCACCAAACGCTTTTCGGAGGCATGGCTAAAAAATAACAAATCACAAAGCCAAACGACGACGAAAAACGCAAACAATACACCGGACACTAACAACAACACAACACCAAGTCAAAGACATCAACATCAGCTCCCTCTTTTCAGCTTGTTGTTGATCTTTTTCAACTTTGGATCCTGGTTGTAGAGAAAACATCGATGCATCGTGGCCTAACAATCGATCATCGGAAAAAATCGGAGCTTCACAATCGATTGTAAAAAATCGATGATCGGTGGAGAAAAATCGATTTTTATAAAAAATCGATTATCGATTCCCATCCCTAGGTTCTACCTGTTAATCCTCGAAAACCAATAAGCAGAGAAACCATGACCTGCATAATATTGGAGATGGCCCTTCAAAAATCGTACTCTGAGATAGACATTACCAATTACACTAAACGGTTGATCGACGTCCAATCCGAATCTGAACAAATTAAGATCATAACGAAATATCATGGAGGAATCACGAATCACCGCAGAATCGACGAAACGTACGAGAATTAATTAAAAGAGAGTATTATTGGCCAAACCTAAAACCAGCTATACAGAAATACATTAACAACTGCGAACTCTGTCTTAAATGTAAATATGAAAGATCACCTCTCAAAATCAAGTATACCACCACCCCCACGGCCTCACGCCCCTTAGAAACCTTACATATAGATAAATTTACAATCGAAAATTCGGAATTCCTCACGATCATCGATACCTTCTCAAAATACGTCCAGGCCTGCCCCTTAAACTCGTCCACAAGTGTCGAACTGGTTAATGGACTCATGAAGTTTTTTTTCGCACTATGGCGTACCCACTTCAGTAGTTTCGGATAACGGAGCAGAATTTCAGAGCAGTATCATTAAAGAACTTCTGGCCCTACATAAAATTGAAATTCACTATATTTCTTCCCAACACCCCGAATCTAATGGCGTAATTGAGCGATTTCACTCGACCCTTATAGAACACGTGAGATTCCTGAACCAACAAGAGGTGTTTAAAAGTTGTAACACCGGACAAAGGTCAACTATGCAATCATTGCCTACAATAACTCAATCCACTCAGTGTCCAAACTTACACCCTTTGAACTACTCTATGGACACGTTAACAGTCGGCCCCTCGTGGAAATTGACCTAGACCAAATGATCGCCAACAATTACCTCACCCAACATAAGGAAAAAGTTAAAGCTCTTGTACGGAAAAGTTAAAAGTTGCGTACTTGTACGGAAGCTGTACCCACCGTTTGTGTTTCATTTTGTGTTTTTGCAGCAAAATCGCTATGGCAGTGGAACCTCAGGAAGAAGAATTCGAGGAGATCCCCATTTGGTGTTTTTCCAAATTATCTTTGATCATTGGTAGTGCCATTTAATCGTCTTGATCCACGTGTTGACATTTTTTAGGGGAAAGGCTCTTGGACGAGGAGGGAGAAGGGCTGTCAGGATTCTCATCATCTTCTCTTGTGGAACGTTGAGACTGTTGCCGCAGCTTCAAATGCTTCGACTGCATGAGATTTTTAAGATTGGTAGTGTTTCCACATGTCATTATTACCTTTCCACACGCGCGACACGTACCTGACTTGTTGTCATCCGACTTCTTATAGTAAGCCCACCAAACGCTTTTCGGAGGCATGGCTAAAAAAAAACAAATCACAAAGCCAAACGACGACGAAAAACGCAAACAATACACCGGACACTAACAACAACACAACACCAGGTCAAAGACATCAACATCAGCTCCCTCTTTTCAGCTTGTTGTTGATCTTTTTCAACTTTGGATCCTGGTTGTAGAGAAAACATCGATGCATCGTGGCCTAACAATCCATCATCGGAAAAAATTGGAGCTTCACAATCGATTGTAAAAAATCGATGATCGGTGGAGAAAAATCGATTTTTATAAAAAATCGATTATCGATTCCCATCCCTAGGTTCTACCTGTTAATCCTCGAAAACCATTAAGCAGAGAAACCATGACCTGCATAATATTGGAGATGGCCCTTCAAAAATCGTACTCTGAGATAGACATTACCAATTACACTAAACGGTTGATCGACGTCCAATCCGAATCTGAACAAATTAAGATCATAACGAAATATCATGGAGGAATCACGAATCACCGCAGAATCGACGAAACGTACGAGAATTAATTAAAAGAGAGTATTATTGGCCAAACCTAAAACCAGCTATACAGAAATACATTAACAACTGCGAACTCTGTCTTAAATGTAAATATGAAAGATCACCTCTCAAAATCAAGTATACCACCACCCCCACGGCCTCACGCCCCTTAGAAACCTTACATATAGATAAATTTACAATCGAAAATTCGGAATTCCTCACGATCATCGATACCTTCTCAAAATACGTCCAGGCCTGCCCCTTAAGCTCGTCCACAAGTGTCGAACTGGTTAACGGATTCATGAAGTTTTTCTCGCACTATGGCGTACCCACTTCAATAGTTTCGGATAACGGAGCAGAATTTCAGAGCAGTATCATTAAAGAAATTCTGGCCCTACATAAAACTGAAATTCACTATATTTCTTCCCAACACCCCGAATCTAATGGCGTAATTGAGCGATTTCACTCGACCCTTATAGAACACGTGAGATACCTGAACCAACAAGAGGTGTTTAAAAGTTGTAACACCGGACAAAGGTCAACTATGCAATCATTGCCTACAATAACTCAATCCACTCCGTGTCCAAACTTACACCCTTTGAACTACTCTATGGACACGTTAACAGTCGGCCCCTCGTGGAAATTGACCTAGACCAAATGATCGCCAACAATTACCTCACCCAACATAAGGAAAAAGTTAAAGCTCTTGTACGGGCGTTGCGTACTTGTACGGAAGCTGTACCCACCGTTTGTGTTTCATTTTGTGTTTTTGCAGCAAAATCGCTATGGCAGTGGAACCTCAGGAAGAAGAATTCGAGGAGATCCCCATTTGGTGTTTTTCCAAATTATCTTTGATCATTGGTAGTGCCATTTAATCGTCTTGATCCACGTGTTGACATTTTTTAGGGGAAAGGCTCTTGGACGAGGAGGGAGAAGGGCTGTCAGGATTCTCATCATCTTCTCTTGTGGAACGTTGAGACTGTTGCCGCAGCTTCAAATGCTTCGACTGCATGTGATTTTTAAGATTGGTAGTGTTTCCACATGTCATTATTACCTTTCCACACGCGCGACACGTACCTGACTTGTTGTCATCCGACTTCTTATAGTAAGCCCACCAAACGCTTTTCGGAGGCATGGCTAAAAAAACAAATCACAAAGCCAAACGACGACGAAAAACGCAAACAATACACCGGACACTAACAACAACACAACACCAAGTCAAAGACATCAACATCAGCTCCCTCTTTTCAGCTTGTTGTTTATCTTTTTCAACTTTGGATCCTGGTTGTAGAGAAAACATCGATGCATCGTGGCCTAGCAATCGATCATCGGAAAAAATCGGAGCTTCACAATCGATTGTAAAAAATCGATGATCGGTGGAGAAAAATCGATTTTTATAAAAAATCGATTATTGATTCCCATCCCTATTGCGAATTAGCTCTTCCTCCAACTCAGCAAAGAAATGTCATGAGCTAGTGTGCGCATTTTTCTTTACCTCCACCTCCGTTCTCTTTGGCATTTCGTTTTTATGATTTTCATTATTCACTCTGATAGATTTGGTTCCTTTCATCATGGATTTGAACTTATTTGTGGTTGCTTGCTTTCGTGGCAAGCATCACGAAGCTAAAAAGTGAACAATTCCATGGTGCTGCAGGCTTCAGTCACCTCAAGAGCGCATTTCCCTGCACTCTCCACCCGCAGATGAAGCTAGTGGTTGGTAAGTGTGGTGGCCAATGGTCGTATTGCTGATTGGGGGTAAGTTGGCTTAAACTACCGATTCAGTTTGATATCCAAGTGGAAATATACCTATCTCTAGTACGGTCTAGGATGCTCGGCTCCCGGCCTCCAGCTTATGAGGGTAATTCTAGGTAGCGAGAAATAAATATCTCCTTGTACAAAATTATCTTTTACTTGTATGAAATTATACAAGTTATCATTTATACTTTGTATAAAATTACCTTTTACTCCAATTATCTTTTACTTTGGGATTCATATCAATTTTACGTAATTTTATTATATTTTGGTGTGGTCTAGCTTGGTACCTTACTCTACAAAATACAGTACTTATACAAGTAGTGTGTAAATGGTGTCACACCTTATTTCTGCTGCTTCCCCGCCTCCTCTTTCTCCGCGGACAAATGGGGCGGTCACAGTAAGTAGTTTTTATTCAGTTATAATTTCGTGTCTGATCCTCTACTGTAGGTACCTATCGACTTAGCGTTTCTACGTGAGTTGGATAGGTAGTATAAGAAAGTAATGTAGGTGTTGACTGAAACCCTCCACGTCAATGAAAAACCGGACAAGCATGTATTTTGTTATAAATTTGAAGAAAGGAAAGAACAAAGTGGGCGTTGTCATCAGCCTAATTTCCATCGCCATTTCACTCATAGGGTCACTCTTCCGCTGGAGGGGACAGAGAGAAAACAGATGACGTCTCGCCCTACCTTAGTTTTGCTTTAGTATTTTGATTCTGTCAACTGAAGTTATGGAAGCACTGTGGTCAACATTTACATGATGTGTTACTTATCATAATATTCACATTTGTACAATAATTATGCAATGGATTCATGCGAGAAAGCTAAGCGCTAGACTTATTGACAGGCGTTGTTCACGTTTCCCTTGTAAACATGATATAGAGGTACGTGCTCTTGATTTCCTACGTGAAAGTTGCCCATATAGGTCTTGGACGGTGCTAAAGCCGATTCTGACGAAATGTCAGTACGATGTATTCTATGCATACAGGGAACATGGAAATAATCCAAGTGCCCACATGAATTACCATTGGGTTTATTCCTTTTCAGACCGAAACACTGGCTGCTGTTCATCGATATTCCAGTCCTGAACGATAGAAGTGGTAAATATACGTTAGCCACTGTCCATTTCGAAATCCATCAATAATGCATCTTGTTTTTTTAAATTAATAAACCTAACATGGTTTGTACGATTTTAAAATATAGTGCACAATAATGATTCGAATTTCAAGTTTTATATTTTCCTCATGTCCTGAAAATTATTGGAAATAATCAGTGTGGGTGTGGGTGCTCCAGGTAGGTAGCTATTGTTTTTTCAGGTTCATTTGAGTTTTATCCATTGTTGAGAAAAGCAGCCCATTATCAAGTAGAAAAGGTTCACCAACCAGTAAAAGATTGAAATAGAAATAGGTACTTACCTACCCAATAAATATCCTTTTGATGGTACCTATTGATCATGTTGATCATGTTTCGTAATTTTGAACATTTTAGGGAATAGAGACGTTGGAAATAATATTTGGTACATAACTAAAAAGTTACTAATTTATTAAATTTGGGTGGTTCTAGTTTGGCTGGTGAACGCCATCTAGGTGTACTGGTTGGAAACCTGTAAAAATATTTAGTTCACTAGACTGCTATGTAGAGCGCACTACTATCGGTTATCCTTGGATACTATAGTGTTGAATAGAATCCATATGCACACGATTTTAAGCAGGATTCACATGGAGCTGAACGAGTGCGGAAAGCGGAAGGACGGAACGCAATCTGATTGGCTGTTGGGACAGGGTGGCCGCCATGTTGTCGGAAGAAATTTTCATACCGCCTACCGCGTTTCCGCCTTCCGTCGAGCTCCGCGCAAGCGCAGTGGACAGGAATGTTGACAACCGCAAGTAGAGGTTGCAATATTTTCGCGTCGTGTTTATGATTTATGTTGATGCTTGAAAATAATGAATGGAAAACTGAACTGAAAATGATGAATTTCAACGAAAATTTGATTGAAAAACGCTGCAAAGTCCTTGTCACATGGGTTTATTATTCTATTGGACATACACCTACAGAAATCATGGCTGTTTATTTATTGTTTCATTCATATAAAATAATTTAAATAGCTATTTCGGTGGTTTCCACCGATTTTGGCCCCCAAAACACGAATTAGGTAGGTACGGTCCTTTTTTTTCTTTCTTTTTTTCAAATTATCTTTGATCATTGATAGTACTTGTGTTATTCTACAAATTGGTGGTGATTTCAGACGATTCATAATGATTGATGATTTCCCAGGTTTTTGATTCATAAAAAATCAATTTCAGGAGCTGAACATCTGGTAGAACCTCAATTTTCCACTCTTTGGTCAAAATCGACTTCATATTCGGTCTTCCCGTCCCCAAAAACATGAAAAACGATACCTCAAAAGCTCATTTTACTAACATGTTCCTAAAACACAAAAAGTACCTATTTTTATACACATTTTCACTCATAACACCCCTGGGTATATTCCGATCGGGCTGAAAAGTTTTGGAACACAACTAGGGCCCAAATGGAGCCTGTGTGCGAAAGAACGAATTTTTTAGACCAAAAATGAAGCCTGTACACGTGATACGGCGGACGGACATTGCATTTTTGGAATCTACGCACCTTGAAACGGAAAAGAAAAAATTTTGAGGGGGTGTTACAGAAATTTTTTGCTGAGCGATTACATAGGTGTATTAGTCACAGAATAATGAACCAAAAGTGAAGTGCCGGATGGAAATCTGGGACCCGACGGCGAAGGGCCACAAAAATTGTGAACTTGTCAGACGGCTGTGGGAGGAAGTTGCCAGTGAGCTAAATTTAAAAAAAATTTAATTTTAATATCGGAAGAAAAGAAAAACACCATCAACAAGATGAGAGAGGTTTCAGATATAAAGAGAGGCTTTCAGTAGGAAGATTGATTCCGTCCACCACGGAGACCTTCATGTGAACACTCTTCCCGACTCCGTCACCCCCTCCACTGGTTTTTCCGCCTTCCGTCCTTCCGCTTTCCGCACTCGTTCCGCTCCATGTGAATCCAGCTTTACATTTACTGGACCTTCCTCTCCGTTCTTCCATGGGTCCTCTCAGTGTTGTGCTGGTTCCTCGGCGAGTAGAATCTCCTAGAGCTCCGCAAATCGGTGAGCGGTAAAAGCCATTACGTCAAACTGACTCTTTCTTGCAATAAGGTAGTTGTAACACCGCCACTTTGACTCATTCCTTCCATTCATGCTCCCACATTTGGAGTCATAGTGACTTCTTCTTCCATTCAACGCTCCTTTTTTCAGTCACATTGACTCCTATTTCCATTTAATGCTTCTTGACGGTAGTTATATTGACTCCTGTTTCATCTATTGCATGCTTCTTGGAGCAATAAAATTCATTTAGTTTTCTATTCATCTTCCCAGATGAAAGTAAATTTAATGGTTCCTTGGTAATACTTTTACATACTGCTCCAGGACCAGTTGGCTATGCTCGTGAGGCTCTGAAGCCTAGTGACTGTTTCTCCCTCTTTGTAACTTCGGAAATGCTGGATTTGATCTTGAAGCTCACTAATGAAGAGATAAGGCGCAACCAAAATTCCAGCATAGACAAAACATTTGCAGAGAGTTGCTTTGTTGAGCTCTGTCGAAGAGTTGAAAGCGCTCCTGGGGCTTTTTATTTATGGGGCCATAAAAAAATACAACCACCTCCCAACCACTATATTGTTAGACTCGGCACACTGTGGAGGCTGGTATCTTTCTTCAATGTCCATCAATCGGTTCAAGTTTCTGGTAAGATGTCTTCGATTCGATGATAAGACTTTGAGGGATGCTAACAACAAGTTTGCTCCCATTTCTGATTTGTGGGACATGTTCACTTCGAATTGCAAAAAAAACTACAAACCAGGATCTTATCCAACGATTGACGAGCAGTTGATAGGCTTTCGAGGGAAGTGCCCTTTCAGAATGTACTTGCCTAACAAGCCTGCTAAATATGGCATAAAGAACATCGTGATTTGCGACTCCAGCACAAAGTACATGATCGATGGAATTGTATACACAGGGAAAGGATCAGCCACCACACAAGGACCTGTAGCTTCTCATTTTGTCAGGGAGTTGGTTCAGTCAATAGAAAATTCCAATCGAAATGTCACTTTTGACAACTGGTTTACAAGTGTCCCTCTTGTCTCTGAACTACTCAACCAAGGGTTAACAGTTGTTGGAACAGTGCGTAAAAACAAGAGAGAACTACCATCTACATTCACGAACTTGAAATATAAAGACCAGAAGGTTGGATCATCCCTCTACTTATACCATGAACACATGTTGGCAGTGTCTTCATTACTTTCATCGATGCATGACTCACCAGAACTCCACCCATACAGCAAAAAGCCATATGTGATCCATGCCTACAATGCGACTAAAGGTGGCATCGACACTCTCGATCAACTCTGCTCGAACGTGTCCTGCAACCGAAAGACCAAACGTTGGCCCTAGTGCTTTTTTTACAATCTCTTGAATCTCGCCTGCGTTAACAGCTACATTATTTACAAGCATAATTTTCACCGAATTCAGGGACAGAAGACAGCTCAGGATGGATCTACTGCTAAGGTCCCAAAGCAGAGGACTCGTCGTAACGAAAATGGGAAATCAAAGAAGAAGGAAGGTACTCAGAACCCAAGAGTTGCTTTGAGAAAGAACATGGTCGCCAAACCTCTTACTCGCTTGGAGTTTATGTTGAGGGTGAACGAACAACTTTCCTACCGCTGGAAGGAAATGAGGTTGGTAAAACGGCTTGGGATGAGCAAGGAACTAGCTTTGACAATTCAAGAGAGCTGCCGATTATCTTCTAAGCCTCCTCCTCTTCCGTCATTCCTCGCGCTCCCTGAGGACAATAGCGTGAATCCAGATGATCCAGTGCCATCAACATCGGCTTTCTCAGTTTCTGAGCTTCGCTTGCCACCAGAGCCATCTCCCACTCAAGAAATACTGAATGGAGAGCCAGAAGCTACCGAAGCTTCCCCAGAAACATCACCCTCGCCAAATGCAGTTGCAGAACCATTGCAGCTCAGGGAAACCTCCAAACAAAAGGCCACCAAAAGAAAGTATTGCGATTTTTGTGCGACTACTTTGAAGAGGAAGGCACCAACCTAGTGTTCAACCTGCAACAGATTTATTTGCGGGTCTCACACTGCAAAGAAGTTGTGCCGCGATTGCTAGTTGTTCTTAGTTTTGATGAGTGAAACAGTGACACATCCTACCACTCATTTAATTACATGATTTGCAGAACTTTTCCTACAATCAGCAACAGTACAAAGTAGGCACCACCCAGGTACTGCCATGATTTTTCTGTTGATATTTTCTTATATAAGATTGTTTCTAATGATTTCTACTAAATAAGACTGAAGATTCATGTACCTCTAAAAGCCCCTCGTGCCTTGTTGGGTGTAAATTCAGAGTCTATGTAATTTTAGGTATTTTGAGTTTGATCCTAATGTATAATTCTTGGTTCCTACCCACGTTTCTAACATGGAACATGTTTTTACAGGAGTAAACCGGGCTGTTGAGCGTCCCCTCCACGTCCCCGTAAACACTCGGCCCCCTCCCCGTCGCCCGCACAGCTCTCCCTCAACCTCACTCCTACCACCCAACTCACCATCGCTCCTACCACACCTTCGCCGAAGACAGCACGGCCAGACCCCATTCCGCCGAAAACTGCCGATGGGGTTCTACCTACCCGAAAAACGTCGAAAGCAGCTGACGACGTGTATTACATTACATTGCCTTAGGTCGCTGGTCCAAGGCTTGGAAATCCCACGAAGTTTTTTTGCTTCCTCACTACCGAAGGCTGGGAAGCCTTGGATTCGTGAGTGAGTGAAAAAAAGTTCATGTCCTCCAAAATGAAAATTTCCACTACCATTTTCCGTTTCAGACATCGAGGAACATATTTGGTTCCGTGTCTGTCTGTGGTAATTCCTTGCAACACCCATAACTACCCGAAATAAAGGTCGAAGTGAGCAGAAATTTTTAGGGTAGGTGCGGGTTGACTCACAGATGGTCCCGTACCAAACTCATTGAAAAAGTAACGTAACTTTCGTCTGCGCATGCGCAAACGTGAAATAATTGGAACACCCATAACTACCCTAAAGGTCGTTGAAATGAGTTCAAACTTGGAGATTCGGTCAGGAATAATACTTTGGTAGTTCCAAATTAATTTCATTGGAATCGTAACTTTGATCTACGCATGCGCGAACATGAAATGTTGACCATTTCCTTGTAACGCTTCTAACTACGCGATAAATATTCGCAGATAGCTGAAATTCTGAGGGTATACGCGGGTTGGATCGCAGATGGTCCCGTTTCAAAATCATGAAAATCGTTTAGTCTGCGCATGCGCAAACGTGAAATACTTGGAGTGCCCTTAATTATCGTTGAAATAGGTTCACATTTGGAGGGTCGATCAGTATAATACTTCGATGGTTCCATTATGAACTTCATCGGAATCTTACTGTAACTTCCCTCTGCGCATGCGCAAACATGAAATGCTGACCGTTTCCTTATAACGCTTCTAACTATGCGAAAAATAGTCGTAGAGAGATGAAATTTTGAGGGTACACGCGGATTGGATCGCAGATGGTCCCGTATCATAACGAACCTACCCAACTAGCCTATACGTTCATGTGATTCAAGTGAGGAAGCTATAGTGCCTACTCGAATAATTGGGAGACGTTTTTCTACAAATCTCCATATCCTCTGTTATCATGTACCTATTCGAAAAACATGTTGCATGTTTCCTAGCTTTGATCCTTGATCTAAGCTGTTATAATCCGTCTGCGGGTGTCCCCCAGATTTCATTCGACAATAAACGTACCGTCATGAACACAAACCACTGGCGGCTAGACGCCCTCTACGGCAACGCTTTTTTTTCGCTTTTTTGAAGTTACCTTCAACTCGTTTTGATTTTATATAACCTACGTCTACTTATTCTGTTTTACTACTAGCTAAGACTGAGGAATGCAATTCCAATTATTATAAGACCCATGTTCTTTGATTGGGGTTCAAAGTCTATCTTGTTCTTGTCAATACGCTATTTGAGTTGAATGCGTTGATTTACCTAAGGGTATAAGAGTATGAAGGCAAGGCTCTATATGTCTGAATATTGGCCTTTTGTTTTCATAATAAAAACAATGATTTTTGAGATTTGTGTCCTTTTTCTCTCACATACGTAATACAACAATGGAGTGGATAAAACCATTTTAATCCAGAAACTCTTCGAACTTGTTGAACTAAAATGTTAACGAATTTTATGAAAGAAAACCTGAGTAATATATGTGTAACACACGAAAAAAAGCGAAACTTAGAAAAAACAGCCTAATATGTCAATAAAGTGGAATAAACTAGCCTAGCGAGGGCCATTCTTATTTTAAAACACCTTAAACTCGATGTTAACATGTGCAAATGCATTTTAAGTGGGAAATTCTGAGTATCACATGCACAGAATGCATTTTTTGCAGAAGAGTCAAAATGACTCCTATTTCCAGGGTCCAGGTATTTCCTCCATTCCAGGGTTAAAAACCCCGAATGCCGTCACGCCATTACTGTACGTCCAGACTAAAAGCCCGGAAACGTATATTATAGAACCCAGGATGGTAAGGCAATTCAAAATCCAGGTAGGGAACATACAGAATGGCGAAGGCGTTATCCCTTAAAGCAAGATAGGTAATGGTAGCAGGATACGTAGAAATTCCTCAATGCCTAGTTACAGTCAAGGATTGCGTAGCTCATATTCTTGTTAGTAACGCTACTGAAGAACCATTGGAATTCAGACAGACGAAACCAGCCCAGATAGGATACTACGACCTTGATGTAGAGTCAAAAAGGGAAACCAGTCAGAAATCCCCCGATCTAAATAACTACAACATTTCTAAGCCCTTAAATAAGCAAAAAATTGATCTTTCAAAAGTTAGACTGAACCACTTAAACACTGAGAAACAAGTGCAATTATCAACTTGCTAAAGGAATATTCCGACATAATCCAACACGAAGGTGAACCGTTGACATTCACTCATCAAATAAAGCACCACATCAGGACCACAGATGAAATTCCTGTATACTCGAAACCCTATCGTTATCCACAAATTTATAAGGATGAGATAAAGACTCAAATCGATTCGATGCTAGAACAGGGAATCATTCAACCAAGTCACTCCCCTTGGAACGCTCCACTATGGATCGTCCCAAAGAAATTAGATGCCTCCGGCAAACAAAAATTCCGTTTAGTAGTGGACTATCGGAAGTTGAACGAGAATACAATAGACGATAACTTCCCCATGTCCAATATCATGGACCTGCTCGATAAGCTAGGTAGAAGTACCTACTTCACCACGATAGACCTTTCCGCCGGATTCCACCTGGTAGAAATGGATGAAGCTAGCGTACCCAAAACCGCATTTTCGGCAGGATCATACGGTCTTTTTTGAATTTCGCCGCATGGGCCCGGCTACTTTCTCACGTCTTATGGAAAATGTACTACACGGCATTAACAACGACTGTTGTCTAGCCTATCTAGACGACGTCCTCGTGTACAGCTCTAGCTTAGAAGAACATCTTGTAAACCTCAGGAAGGTATTCGACCGCCTCCGAAAGGCTAACCTTAAGATACAGTTAGACAAGACGGAATTCTTACGTAAGGAAGTAGGATACTTAAGGCATGTCCTCACAGAACAAGGAGTGAAACCTAACCCCGATAAGATTCGAGCCATAAAAGATTACCCTCTCCCAAGGACTACTAAGGATTCAAACGTTTCCTTGGCCTCCTAGGTTATTACCGAAAATTCATTAAAGATTTTGCTAAAATCACTAAGCCGTTTACACAGTGTCTGAAAAGGATATGAAAATCAATCCTACCCATCCTGATTATTTAAATTGTTTCGAAACTTGTTAGCAGCTCTTAGTCAACGAGCCAATTCTTCAATATCCCGATTTCTCGAAACCGTTTAATGTCACAACAGACGCTAGTAATGTTGCCTTAGGATGCGTTCTTAGCCAAGTCAAAAATGGCAAAGATCTCCTGATTGCATACACTAGCCGTACGTTGAACGACTCCGAAAGGAAACTGTCAACAATTGAGAAGGAATTACTCGCTGTACTATTCGCCACTAAGTCTTTCAGACCCTATCTTTACGGTACGAAATTTAGTCTTTACACAGACCACAGACCGCTGCAGTGGCTGTATTCCTTTAAGGAACCCACATCGAAATTATTTAGATGGCGACTGAAACTTCAAGAATTCCAATTCGACATAAAATATAAACCGGGGAATACTGATCATGTAGCTAAAGCCCTATCCCGAATCGAATTAAATGCCAATTATATAGAACCCTTAGCTAACGACGACCCAGACCAAATCACTAACGGCCTTTTTCAAGTCGCGTTCCAAACCCACGCAGATGGGCTAGGTGCAACATCGACACAAACCGAAGATAACGAATCCGTACATGTCAACGTAGGATTCTCCGAACGCCGAGCACTGACCAACAGTACCTCTGATGCGACAGTCCATTCCAACAGAGAAGGGAATATCTGCATAGAGATACCCCTTAATGACGGACCCATAAATCATAGTGTCAATCAAATCATTTTCAAACAAGTTAAGAGAAACCCACAACCAGTAAAAATCGAAAGGCTTTTTGGCTCCATGAAAAGAATTCGAGTTGAAATTTCGGAAACAAATTTCACAGAAGAAACAGTTAAATTTGTAAAGGAATACGTTCAACCAAAAGTTAAATATGGGATACACTTCCAAAATGACCAGTTTGACACACATAAAAGATTCACTGCCGTAATTATGGAGTATTTCAAAGAGTATTTCAAACCGATTAACCAACTTTTCAAAATTATTAGAAGACATCGAAGAAAACTCCAGAGCAACTGAAATAATCCGCGATTACCACCTTGGCAAATGTAATCACAGGGATATTGACGAAACTTATGCAAAAATCAAGAGATATTATTTTTGGCCCAACCAGAAACAAACCATCTAGGACTTCATTAATCAGTGTGAAGTCTGCCTGTCGTGCAAATACGACAGAAACCCGATAAAACCAAAATATAACCATACCCCTACTCCCAGTAGACCCTTTGAAATACTACATATCGATAAGATTACACTATAGAAGGAGGAAAATTCCTAACCGTAATTGACACATTCTCCAGGTATGCCCAAGCATATATACTGTCCTCAGGGAACAGTCTGGAAGTTATCAAAAATCTTGTTAAATTCTTTGCTCATCACGGCACACCTAAAATTATTATTTCCGATAACGCGGCCGAATTCGATTCAAATTTAGTCAAAGAATGCTTGAAGATCCATAAGATCGACATTCATTTAATTAGTTCTCAACATCCAGATTCCAACGATCCTATCGAGAGATTCCACTCCACGTTAGTCGAGCATTTCCGACTGCTCAACAATCGTGAGGAGTTTTCAACAGATCCTGTAAAATCGAAGGTTGATTACGCCCTAATTGCGTACAACAATTCGATCCACTCGGTGACAAAATTCACACCTTTTGAAATAGTATATGGTCATGTTGATAGTGACACCCTGTTCGACGAGAGAGTAATAAATGACTATGTCGATAAACAACGATAAAATGAAAGTCCTTTACTCGGAAATTAAAAATAGAAGTTCCCATATCAAAGAAGCCGTAGTAAATAAGCGAAATCAAAATCGTGAAGAAATTCCAGACATCCCGTCAGAAATTTTTGTAAAGAACAAACAATTTCAACGAAAGACAACAAATAAATATAATAAGGAGGAAGTTGTCGCCGTAAACAAAGATAGGAAAACCGCTGAAATCATCCCGAGGCACCATAATACAAAGCCAAAATACATTTGTCAAGCATCAAACGACCTCATAAAAACCCGGGACAGAATGCCCAAAATCAATGACCTACAAGTCCTTCTCCTGTTCCAGGACCGTCGTCGTCGTCCTGATATCAGGAGTGGCCACCATGACATACGAAACTTGACGACAAACCCAGAACTACTCCCGATCAAACTCAGACCCGCTAAACTAGTTGAAGGATATCATACACTTACTCACTATTACGACTTGACCAACTTACTTAATCACATCCAAAAGGTACGGACAGACTATGATTCAACCATCTCAGTTATACGAAATTCGTCAGCCTCAGTAGTTTATGGGCGAACGGCAATGCTTGCGAAGACCATCAATTATACTTTGACACTAATCAATAAGAAACTAAATAACGTAAAAATCACAAACCCCAACTCCAGAATGAGAAGAGGATTACCAAACGGTTTGGGATCTGTGATAAAATTCATTACGGGTGACCTAGATTCCAAGGATCACGAAAAATATGATAGGATCGCCCACCATATTTTAACGAACCAAGAGAAAATGCAACTCCAGTTAAAATCGCAATATTCCATAAACCAAGCCATAATGGAGAATTTCAACAGAACCTTAGAGACTATTGCCTACAACAACGAACAAATCAGGAAGGAATTTTCGCAATTCAAATACTTGACGGATAAAGCCCGAATAGGTCCCGCGAATGATATCCTTGAGCATTTTCAAATTCTTTTGAATTTAGTGGTCAACACCTTGCAGGATATCGAGACCTCTATTACCTTCTGCAACAGAGGAGAGCTTCACCCTAGCATAAAAGATTCCCCCTCGATGATGAAAGAATTAGATAGGTTTAAAACTTCCTACCAAAATTGGTTTTTGAGTTTCCAGGGAGAGAACATCTTTGAAATTCAATCCTTCATCAAGGTGCAATGTTTCATCGGCACCGAAGAAATCATTTATTTCCTTGACGTCCCTATAGTAAATGAGAAGGATTACGACCTCTATCACGTCGTACCTGTTCCCACTCAAATCGACTCAGAATACGTCACAATTATGCCTTCAGTGAGGTACCTATTTCCTGAAAGCCCAGTCGGATCCCCAAATCATCCCGCTCCGCGAGCCATGCACCCTCCGGCATATTTATCTCTGCCCTAATCACCTAATCGCCGAGGCTGCGGCGGAATGCGGTATTGAAATCCTTTCCACGGTACCGGCTCAAAGTTGTCGGTACCTTAAAGTAGACATCCCGCGTAACTACGTATCCCTTCTAACAGAAATTAACCAGTACCTCCTTGTTTTTCCCAAAGGGGACAAGCTCAAAATAATCGACCCTACCGGCGTACAATTCCGCACTCTCCGATAATAATAACCATAATCATACTCTTTTTGCCGCCCAAAAGGAAATTTCCGGTCAGCGCCTTATAATCGACAATTTCAACCTTGAACTAAAATCCAATCAGAAGCCAGAATTTGATATTCACCTTCGAGACCTTGACCGTAACCTTATCCAACCAGAGGCAGTCATTCCCATTTTCCCCTCCGAGTCTCGCCATCCCTAGCATTTGGACCATTCTGCTATACGTTTTTCTCGTACTGTGTGTCTGTTACAATGTTTTCCACGTAATCAAACTTCGGCGTCGTGCCCGTATCACTGAACGTCATACAGTTTAACGCCCAACCAAATGTGGTCTCGTTTAGCTACTCCGTCGCACTATAGGAACCTATTGTTTTGCGGTTACAGGTTTGCGATTCAGATGTCTCCTTATTCTCTTTTATTGTACTTCTATTGGTATTCATGGTTTATTCTCATAATTGTGTACTTATTGTACATTATTGCACTTATTGTACTAATTGTACTTATGTACTTATTGTATACTTATATGTGTACTTATTATACTGTTATTGTCTCAGGTACTTTAATTTCCCTTGTACGTTTCGAATTGCGCCCGAAAGTTTCCTTTTGGGGATGGAGGAGTTACGTACGCATATTACGCTGATACTCAGCGTCTTTTACGCGTACTTGCAGTTTCCACATCTCGTCGGAGCTCTCGTAATTCCCGAGTTTAGTATCCGTCAAGCTTCCAACTCGTGCGTACCACCTCACCCCGTTCAGTGTAACTAAATTTCCAGTCTTGAATAAAGTTCAGTGCCTTTTTTAAAAAGTGTTTCCCTAGAACCCCTCCTGTCACACACACACACACACACACACACACACACACACACACACACACACACACACACACACACACACACACACACACACACACACACACACACACACACACACACACACACACACACACACACACACACACACACACACACACACACACACACACACACACACACACACACACACACACACACACACACACACACACACACACACACACACACACACACACACACACACACACACACACACACACACACACACACACACACACACACACACACACACACACACACACACACACACACACACACACACACACACACACACACACACACACACACATATATATATATATATATATATATATATATATATATATATATATATATATATATATAACTTCTAGATGCAGTTATCGCCTCACTATCCCCTCCCGACTGTCTTTCACTTCCCCTCCGTTTTTGGTTTATTATTCTCTGAATAATACACCTATGTAGTCGCTCAGCAAAAAATTTTTATAACCCCCCCTCAAACTTTTTTCTTTTCCGTTTCAAGGTGCGTAGATTCAAAAAATGCAATGTCCGTCCGCCGTCCGCCGTACGCCGTCCGCCGTATCACGTGTACAGGCTTCATTTTCGGTCTAAAAAAGTCGTTCTTTCGCACACATGCTCTATCTGGGCCCTAGTGGTGTCCCGAAACTTTTCAGCCCGATCGGAATATACCCAGGGGTGTTGTGAGTGAAAATGTGTGTAAAAATAGGTACTTTTTGCGTTTTAGCAACATGTTGGTAACATGAGCTTTTGAGGTATCGTTTTCCATGTTTTTGGGGACGAGAAGATCGAATATGAGGTCGATTTTGGCCAAGGAGTGGAAAATTGAGGTTGTACCAGATGTTCAGCTCCCAAAATTGATTTTGTATGAGTCAAAAACCTGCGAAATCGTCTGAAATCACCATCAGTTTGTAGAATAACACTAGAAAAAGTGTCAACACGTGGATCAAGACGATTAAATGGCACTACCAATGATCAAAGTTAATTTGAAAAAAAAAAAGATCGTACCTACCTAATTTGTGTTTTGGGGGCCAAAATTGGTGGAAACCATCAGAAATAGCTATTTCAATTATTTCACATGAAACAAACAATAAATGTACAGCCAACATTTCTGTAGAATAATAAACCCCATGTGACAAGGACTTTGCTGCGTTTTGTCCCATGAGCACGACATTCATTGTGAACGAAGCACTTCGGGGCTCCTCAGGTAGCACCGTCTCGTCTCTAGCATTACTGTTTGAGCAAATTTCTAGACGCCAAGTGGTACGCCGAAAAAAAGTCAACTTTTGTAACATTCGTAAAAATTGAATATTTGCAGTACCTACTCCAACGAGCGGTGGGGGAAACTGATCTTGTACATTCAATAATAAGGCCCATGGCAGTGGAAAAAATTCGGAAACAATTGATTAAATCGTTAATGGGAATTGTTAAGCTGTTGTGTGCTCATCCACCACTCGTGGGTGAGTGGAGGGGGAAATTGATCTTGTAAATGCAATATTAGGGACCATAGTAGTGGAAAAAATTCGGAAAAAATTGATTAAATGATAGTTAGGTATTTTTAAGCCGTCGTGAGCCCATCATCAGCTATTGGGAGAGTGGAGGGGGAAATTTATCATGTAAATCAAATATTAGGGCCCATGAAAAACTTCCAAAAAAAATTGATTAAATCATAGTTGGGAATAGTTAAGCTGTTGTGTGCTCATCCACCGCTCGTGGGTGAGTGGAGGGGGAAATTAATCTTGTAAATTAAATATTAAGGCCCATGGTAGTGGACAAAATTCGGAAAAAATTGATTAAATCATATTTGGGTATTGTTCAGCTATTTTATGCCCATCCACCGATCGAGGGTAAGTGGAGGGGGAAATTGATCTTGTTAATTAAATATTAGGGACCATAGTAGTGGAAGAAATAACGAAACTCTGATTTATTCCCATTAGGTAGCAATTTAATGAATTCCTCTGACTTCAGCCGTTGACGGAATGGCTCCCTAATTCCATCACAGCTAGAACAACCATTTACAACTAGAACAACCACTCCAGTAATAATATGAGTAATAAAATTGCTACCTAATGGGAATAAATCAGAGTCTTTGTTATTTTTTCCGCGATTTTGATCGCATCTGGGTTCTTCTTGCTCGAATGCGCTCATATTATAACAAGAAATTAGTAAATGGTCGTTCTAGCTATGATTGAATTTGGGAGCCAATCCGTCAACGGCTAATGTCAGGGAAATTCATTAAATTGCTACCTAATGGGAATAAATCAGACTTGCCTTGGCCACATTCAACCAAAACTAATGAAATAGGTACGGAACTTAAACTTTCGAAATAAACCTAAAACTTTAAACTAAAAACTACAACTAACAGATCAAATTTCATGATAATTGTAAATATATCCTAAATTTATATTATGCTATAAGTATTTTATATTTAAACTGATAATCTATATTTTGTGATGTTCTTATCCTTACATACTAAACTATAATCTATCTATAGTGCGGTAAAACCTAGTGGCCACTAGTGTAGTGGGTAATATTAAACCGGGACTTCACCTCACCAGCCCTCAGTTCATTTGGGTAAAGACTGTATTGGAGTTAGTATCTTCATACTTTCTAGCAGCCAACATTGGTGGGTGAGTCATTATACTCAATTCGCATGTTTCTTCCTTCAATTTACATTCGACGCTGCCTTCACCACATATCATGTCAGCACCTGCGTGATTACCTCCACAGACTCTCAGTTAAAGTTCATGCCATAGATCTTGAGTATTATTATATTTGTTGATAGGTAGGAAGTATAATGTACAGTTAATAAACCTATTTTGGGGGTTGATGTTAGAAAATTGGTGTCTAGTTCTGTTACACCCTTTCTACAGCAAACATTTGGTCCTTGAGCCAAGATAAATTGAAATTGGGCTTTCACAATATTTATTTATTATATCATTGGTAAACTCTAGTCCATTTACAGTAATTAAAATTACAGTCCACTATTAAATCTCATTTAGCCATACCTGCCTATCATTGTTGGATGAATCTTTCTCCTAGTCAAATTTAATTTATCTACTTTCTCTGTTGGTTTTATCTGTCTTTCTTTGTTATTGAATGTTGTTTTGTGCATATACCTACTTGTGAATTATCTGCAAGTTAAGAGTTAGTGTTCATCCATAGTACCTGAGTTCAACATTCATTGTTATTGCATACAGATATTTATTTTTATTAATTTAATTATTAACATTAACAAAAACATTTGTGGCGTCATTTATTTCAGTTCTAGTATCAGAATTCAGTTACTCAATATTCCAAATTATCGATCACCTGCAATTATTCCCTCACCTGTTGATGTTGGCACGTTTAAGAAAATATAATTATTCTTTGTTCTGCGATTGAAGAAGTTTCATCTTTAAAAAATATAATTGCAAATATTATAAAGATACACACTAAAAACTGGTGACCCCGACGTGATATACTTAATGGAAGCTGGAGATGGATCTGCTTATGCTGAAGAAGCGCCCGTGACGACAAAACCGTGCATTAATTTCAAGGCCCCACCTTTCTCGAAACAGAATGTGCCTATTTGGTTTCGGCAAGTCGAGGCTCAGTTCAGAGTTAAAGGGATAACGATCGATGAAGACAAGTATGATCTAATCCTCGGTTCTATAGAGACTGATATATACACAAGGGTAAGCGATATTATCATTAATCCTCCTGAAGAGAACAAATACCAGACTTTGAAAGAAAGACTCATGTCTTGTTTTGGAGTTTCTGAAGATAGAAAACTACAGCGTCTCTTCAAAGAGATAAGATTAGGCGACAAGAAACCAAGTGAGTTACTTAGGGAGATGCGTGAACTTGCAAATGGGTCATTCTCAGCAAAACGTAAATCTGGATGTCCAGCGCTATTTGTCCTCTTCAAGTACTACTGAGGGGAAAATACTTTTTTTTCCTGAAAGGTATATTCTTGCTCTACTTGGTCCATTTAGATTAAAAACGTAATTTTCATTATTTTTACACGAAATTTTGAAAAACTTAGCCAAAAAGTCATTGGATCACCATGTCCCCTGCATGACCTTGCCCAAATCAACTGCTTCTACCTATTTCCGTTGACCATTAGCCTGATTCTTCCTCCCCCCAATTTTTCAGATAGATTCAGTTGTTACTAAATCTAGAGTATCAAAATTTTCAATCGACTGCTTAATATTGAAATAAAATGCAGTATGTGTGTCCCACCCGAATCGTGTCATTGGATCACGTCAAAGGGTTTTTGACCTTTTCCCGCTCAGAGCCCAGTTCTCGGGAAGGTGGGAGGTGAAATATTGTCAAGTGACTCCTGCCTGACGATCCCTAACCGTCCGTTCTGCAGTTCAGTGAACACTTGGCCGTTGAGTGAGGTGTTTTCGCAGCAAAACGTGGGCGTATTTCTCACAGCTGTCATTGGTTTGCCTTCATTTGTGTTACGTAAGTTATCACATGAATTTTTATTGTTTCTTCATTGTAAACATGATATGTTTCTGGTTGGAGTGGTATAATTAGTTTAGGGAAAAGTTCATTTCATGCGAAAATACTAGTGAAAACAGCTTGTTTTGTCATTGGGTCACATGTCATTGGATCACAACTGATAAAGTGAACCGATGACAATCTACGTGACCCAATGACATCCAGGGTGTATTATTTGTGCATTTTGCCGGGTACAGGGTGCATTCTGCGTGTGTACATTCATCTTTTTTTTTTAAACATTCGTTCTTCTTTTACTTACATTAATTTTTTTACCCCCTGGTTGCTCCCAAAAACGCTCAAAACCCAAATAAATTGACGAAATGTAAACTCTAATAATATGATAAAATGGCTTTGCCCTGTTCGGTATTTTGTTTGTTTACACTAATTTAATCTCAGGCCCTTAGGGGGTCAATCCATCAGTTTTCATTCCGTATATTTTTTGGTTTCTGAGCGCGTTTTGAAGTATTCAGGGATAAAAAAAGTTTGCACTTTTGCTGAAGCCATCAGTGATGATTAAATAATGGCCTCGTCCAGTTTGACGCTCTGATTTGTTTACAAACACTAATCTTGAGCCCTAAACCTAAGAAATATCAGTGTTGTTGTGAACCATTTCTAAATCCTGAGTCCTGCATGACTCGAACTGTTACAGATCCTGGGGGTGCATCTAAGTTGAGCTAGCATGGCACCAAAAAAGAAAAAGACTGAAGAAGAACTGAAAGAAGCGAAGAGAATACAAGATAAACTCAGAATTGAAAGATTGAAAAGTGACCCAGAAACTGCAAGACTGCTGAAACTGAAAAGACATGAAAGCTACTTGAAGAGCAAAGAAAGAGGAACAACAAAATGATATCACAGATGTCGGCACGGGAAAAAAGAGCCCAACGTAAGCAGTGGAGGAAGAACACCCAAGCATGTCGAGAGAGGAAGAAGGCAACTCAAGTCAGCAGAGATGCTCAAACTCCCAATGTTGAAGAAGAATTGGTAGTAGGCACTCCTATACAAGCTGTTGGCTTATCTACACTACGCCATCAAACGACATCTGGGAAGAAGAGGATGAGAAGAGACAGGTCTGCTGTGGTTCGGGAGAACAGAAAGCTGAAACAACAAAACGAACAACTTAGAAAAAGGATCCAGAGCCAGAAAAAACAGTTGCAAAGAGCAAGAAAGATGAACATTTCCCCGAACACAAAATCACCAGGAAGAATAGTCAATGCTTTATTGGCCGAAAATCAAGGAGGGACGATCAGAAGGAAACTTCTCTTTGGAGAGGTTGTTGGCCAGCAAATACGAGAAGGTACCAAGAAACTGAAGACACACCAAGCCAAAAGAGAGGCAGCTAAAATCATTGTAGGAGATGGGAAGCAGATTAAAAAGTATGGTCTCGTTACCAAGTGTGCTAATTTGATTCCTCTGAGAATGATAATGAACGCAAGCAAGTCTGAAGAATCATTTACAGTTCGACAGGCGACAGTTAGTCAGGAGGAAACGAAGCAGCGCATAATAAAGTTCCTGGAAGAAGATGAACATTCCAAGTGCCTGCCAGGGAAAAAAAGATTGCTTGACGAAATCTGGCGTGAAAAAACAAAAATGATTGCTCTTGGGAGACCTAATTGATCTACACAGGAAATTCAACGAGTCCTCTTCAATCGAAATAAGTTACTCCACCTTTTGCCGCTTCCGTCCTTTCTGGGTGGTTGCATCAAACATAAAAGAGAGAGAGACTTGTCTTTGTAAAATGCATGAAAATTTCCAGCTGCGCCTTCATGCCCTATACAAGCGTGGGATTATTGAGAGCAGCAACATTTGGACAACTGAAGAGCAACTTTGCTGTAAGCCTCCTTCTGTCGACTGTTACCAAAGAAAGTGCAGCTTTTGCCGAGACAATACCTTAAGATATATCGGTCAATTTGATGGTTCACAACCTCTGGCTGTCGAACAGTGGATGCAAAAGAAAAATGAGTACTTGGATCCAAAAACCAACAAAATGAAAACCAATAATCGAATGATGAAAGTTAAAGAAGAAAAACCTCTACTCGACGTAATCAAAGAAACTGAAAGCCAGATCGATCCCTTTCTCCAACATGAGGGAAATATTATGCACCAACACCAATCTATCAAGGGTCAATTTTGAGTTAGATGCAAGAGTAGGTATGCGCGCTATTTTGGTACCTACCTGTAGAGGATGTAAGAATCTACTCGTAATTATGTTATCTCGCACTTATATTAAAGTTTACCTATCTAACGAAATTTTTTATTTATTTATGCCATTTTTTGGTAAAAAATCCAAGCTCTTTGACAGCTTTCACAGAGGTTTATAATCATGGACAATGGAAGGCTGAACAACACTGTCATTGTGTCACGGCTCAGCTCATTGGTTCATTCTTTCTGGTCATTGGTTCACCCGCGAATGTCATTTGTTCACTTATACATTTTACAAAATTATTTTTTATTTGAAAAATAAGCATGGTGATGCGCTGCTGGTAATTTTTCTTCGTTGAATATTAATCGACTGAAGTCCTACAAAAAAACTGGCCCGAAAATATGACTTCAGAAATATTTTCAAAACAGCTCCCCAGATTTACGTTTTGCTGAGAATGACCCAAATAACAAACTACCAGATCAATTATTAAAATCATTGTGGATGCAACATCTTCCTGCAAGTACTAGAAGCATACTGTTGGTGAGCTCAGAACAAACTCTAGCTGCGTTAGTGCCGTTAGCTGATCAGGTTCATGAAACATGTGATTTCGGTGGAACAACAATTAATGCTGTCGAATCAACACAAAGTAAATCTTCCAGCTCAGATAATTCCCACTTATCAATAGACGAAAAAATTGATACACTAATGAAACAAGTAGAGGCTCTAAGCACACATCAAACACACATCCTTACTTTAGAAGTAATTCAAACTCGAGAGAACGATCTAACTCACGTTCTCGTCAAGACCAGACCAAAAACAATAAGTGGATGTGTATATTTCATTATCGTTGGGGCAATAAAGCACGAAAATGCGAACCTCCATGTAAATTTGGTAAACATGAGAAATCGGAAAACAGTCAGGCCAATCATTGAGCGCGGCAGATGATTTAGGCCCAAATACTAGCCGCTTATTCATCAACGATGATAGCACCAAACTGAGTTTTCTCATTGATACTGGGGCTGACGTTTCGGTCATTCCTCCTTCAGACACTGACTCTCGTGTAAATGTTAAATACCGTTTATTTGCAGCAAATGGTTCCGAAATAAAGACGTACGGCACTAGACTACTTAATACCCTTGACCTGGGATTACGTCGATCTTTCTCGTGGCCGTTAGTAATCGCATCTGTTAGCAAGCCCATCATAGGCGCCGATTTCCTAGAGCACTACGGACTTCTAGTGGACCTCAAGGAACAAACATTGCGTGATAAAAGGACAACAGTATCGAAGAGAGGTATTGTAAGTACATGTAAGATACCTTCTATAAGAACAATAGGTATCAAGAGATCGCCCGTGGAATACGAAGAACTATTAGGAGAATTCAAAGACATCACTAGGCCAGCGCTGGAAGCAAAACCAGCCGAACATAAGGTAATGCACCACATAGAAACAAAAGGGCCACCTATTGCATTTAAATTCAGACGTCTAGATCCAGAAAAACTAGCTATAGCAAAGAAAGAATTTGAGTTTATGCTACAACAAGGTATTTGCCGACCGTCAAAAAGTTCATGGGCTAGCCCCTTGCATATGGTCCCAAAGAAGACAGGTGACTGGAGACCATGTGGGGATTATCGCGCTCTTAACCGAATTACAAAACCAGACCGGTATCCATTACCCAATATCCAGGATTTGACACACGACCTTCATGGTAAACGTATATTCTCAAAGATAGATCTGTTAAAAGCCTATTTCCAGATACCTATGGCTCCTGACGACATTCAGAAGACAGCTATTATCACGCCATTTGGACTCTTTGAATTTCCACAAATGACGTTTGGACTCTGCAATGCTGCGCAGACCTTCCAAAGATTCATGAATGAATTGACAAGAGGACTACCAAATGTAAGAACATATATAGATGACTGCCTAGTCGCAAGCGTATCTGAGGAAGAGCATATGTCGGATTTACGTGCTTTATTCCAGAGATTCCGTGAGTACGGCGTAGTAATAAATCCTACTAAATGTGAATTTGGGAAGACAGAAATTGAATTTTTAGGACATTTAATATCACAAGAAGGAGTAAAGCCATTACCCTCCAAAGTCGAAAAAATCGAACAATTTGAACCACCAAAAACCGTTTTGGGCCTAAGAAGATTTTTAGGACTATTTAATTTTTATAGGAGATTTGTAAGTAAAGCAGCACGTCATACGGTGGTGTTATCCAATTATTTGAAAGGATATACAGGAAAACAAGATGCCGATATTCAGTTAGCTCCAGAAGCCATTCAGGCATTCCACTGTTGCAAAAACGAACTGAAATCCGCGGTTATGTTAGCTTACCCACAAGCCAATGTGCCATGGTCACTAATGGTTGATGCCTCAAATACCGCGATAGGAGGCAGTGTCCAACAATTTGTGAATGAGGCTTGGCAACCAATCGGGTTCTTCTCTAGACGCCTTTCCCAAGCTGAGACGAAGTACAGTGCCTATGATAGAGAACTACTCGCAGCATATTCTTCTCTGCGATATTTCCGACATTTGTTGGAAGGGAGAATTTTTACGATCTTTACTGATCATAAGCCATTGACGTTTGCTTTCCATCAAAAATTGGACAAAGCTTCCCCTAGGCAAGCACGTCAATTGGATTACATTGGGCAGTTTACAACTGATATAAAATATATAACTGGAAAAGATAACATGGTGGCAGATTGTCTCTCACGCCTAGAGATAGAAGCTGTCGACTACTCTCAGGTGGGTTTGGAACAGCGAAAGGAAGATTTACCACCCTCTATCTCAGGTTCATCACTGGTATGGAAACAAATCAAAATGTCAGGAGCAGATGTGTCAATCTATTGCGACGTTTCCACAGGCTTCGTTCGACCTTTTATTCCAACAAAGTTCAGGAAAGCTGCTTTCGACAGTGTTCACCAAATGTCCCATCCAGGTAGGAAAGCCACTCTCAAAATGTTGAAGCAGCGTTTTGTGTGGTCATCCATGGCCAAAGACTGTGCAGAGTGGGTCAAAACATGCAACGCTTGTCAAAAATGTAAAGTTCAGCGACACACGTATGGAGAAATAGGGATTTTCTATCCACCTTCAGACCGCTTCAGGCACGTCCATCTCGACTTGATAGGACCTCTTCCTCCGAGTAGAGGTTTCACGTACGCCTTGACCTGTATAGATCGCTACACGCGATGGCCAGAAGTGATTCCGTTGGAGGACTGTACGGCCGAAACTGTAGCCAATGGATTTTATACCAATTGGGTGAGTAGGTTTGGTACTCCAGAGAAAATCACGACTGACCGGGGGAGGCAGTTTGAAAGCGAACTTTTCCGTCATTTGGTGAAATTATTAGGAATCAACCATTCGCTAACCTCAGCATACAACCCTAAAGCCAACGGAATTTTGGAACGCACCCACCGGCAGTTAAAATCAGCCATCAAATGTCACGCTACAGAGCGTTGGGTTGATGTTCTCCCTACTGTGCTTTTGGGTATGAGAACGGCAGTGAAAGAAGATCTCAAGTGCAGCACTGCCGAACTAGTTTATGGGACTACTTTGCGGATTCCAGGCGAATTTATAGACGAAAGTACGACCACCACACCACAGCAAATTTTTGTAGACACTTTGAAACAAACAATGAACCAATTACAACCGACGCCAGCTCAACACCATACTCGCGCTAAAGTTTTTGTACATCCTGATCTTCAAAATTGCAGTCATATATTTATTCGGAACGATGGAGTCAGACGACCACTGCAACCAACATACGACGGACCATTTTTAGTAGTAAGAAGGACAGACAAAACGTACATCATTAACAGAAGAGGGAAAGAGGTACCGGTGGAAATCGGAAGGTTAAAACCAGCTTATATCGCTAATAATGAGTTACAAGAAGAGGAGAAACGAACAATCGAATTCCAACCATCATCATCAACATATCGGACAACAGCCTCTACACCTACGATACAGCCACACATATCAACAGGAGAAGGAACATCAACGGAGGAAGAAACACAACTTACGACTCCTGCATCATCACACGCAACACCCTGGGTATTGAGGACCAAGACCACACGGAGCGGGAGAATTACCCGACCACCAGTCCGTTTCAGAGATATGGTTTTTTATTGTGGTGTGTGTATTGTGGCGTCATTTATTTCAGTTCTAGTATCAGAATTCAGTTACTCAATATTCCAAATTATCGATCACCTGCAATTATTCCCTCACCTGTTGATGTTGGCACGTTTAAGAAAATATAATTATTCTTTGTTCTGCGATTGAAGAAGTTTCATCTTTAAAAAATATAATTGCAAATATTATAAAGATACACACTAAACATTAACATTGATAATTTAATTATTATACAAGCCTTATCACCCACTGTTCCTAATAGTCTTCTATCATGGCAACTAGTTTTGATATCTCCTTTGCTTCTCTTAAGAGGAAAATGACCGCTTTAGCTCATAGAATCAATGCCTGCAAGGAGAGTGGTAGGCTTGCTGTAACTCTGATGATGGGCTCACAATAGCTTAACAGTACCCAACTATGATTTGATCAATTTTTCCCGAAAATTAGTTATTGGTTAGTTATTGGTACCTACGTGACCCAAATAACATCCTCTTTCATAAAAAAAAATCGACCTGGGCGTTATTTCAGCGCTAATATCGGTTTTTGAGGTAGCCCATTTACCCAAGTCCATAAGGCACATGTTCACTTGCAAGCAAAAGTACCCAAGTCCTCAGAGTGGACTTGGGTAGTTTCACTAGAAAAAAAGTGTTGGAATAATGGGACTTGGGTGCTTCTTCCCCACCACATTCTGCTGACTCCATCTTCCTACTAATCTCGTTGCGGTCATCTGACATCTACCTAATGGTGAAAGAAGAAACCATACCTATGGCCACACAACAAAGACGTTAGCGCCACAAACAACAACAACAACCACGTTATCATTTTCGCAGAACAACAACAACCAATTGTGAAATATTTGAAACGTCTATAGCTTCTCTAAAAATCGTCCGAATGATTCGAACACAAAATATTCCTCTAGGGCCGAAAAAAAAACGGGAAACCCTAAACATTGGCACATTGTTTACGAATGGTGAAAAAAAGTTTGACATTTTGATATTGATGAGAGTATATGTCCAGAAGTCCATAATGTATATAGATGTCCGATACATATTATGTCCGTTCTTCTATTTCTGTATGTCTTGTTCTAGATGCCCGAAATCCATGTGACAAGCACTTTACAGCGTTTTTCGTTGGACTCGATTTGAGCGGAATTATCGCCAAAAGTTTAATTATTTTGATCGGAAATTATTATTTATTCTGAGATGATTGTTTCACATAGCCGGTGAAACAATCTCTTTCATGGGGAAGTAGAATTGTGACCTTTCATGGGCAGCAATCATCCCAGAATAAATTAGTATTAACGACGTTTCTGGCGATTATTCCGCTCAAATCAAGTCCAATGAAAAAAACGTTGCAAATCATTACACAACGGTTTATTATTTTCCGTATTGCATCACCAAACCAATTTGACCGTCGAGAAACGTGCAGATTAAACCAGAATTACTGCTATGCTTTGCATGGTAGCTCATACACATACTTCAAGCCGTTTTCCAGGCGCACCTTGGGAGAGATCGCCACCCTTTAATACTAAACGGCTCATAACCCCCCTACCACTCCCATCATATCCCTCCTACTGATCCCAGAGAGCTCTGATTGGTGACATTGGATCCTAAAGAAATCAGAGCTATCGGCCCAGTAAGTAAAAAATGCATTCGTAAGTTTAAGATTTATAGAATTTTAAAATTTTCATCCCCTCCTTTTTAACCCCTTAGGAGAGCTCAACTCCTTCTAAGCTTTGCGTGGTAGATATTACACTTGCTTCGGGACTGTTTTCCGGGCGCACCGGTGAGAATGCCGCCTTTTACTACATGTTGGCTGAAATCCACCCCCCACCCCCCACCACCGGCGTAGAGTGGACGGACAGACTTTTTTTATTCAGTTTTTGGATTTTACGTACCTTGAAACATAAACCATCAAAGTTTAAGGGAGGAGGGGGGTATTTATTTTTGTTTTATCGTGGTCGATTCCATACGTTTATTATTGAAAATAATAAACCAAAACGGATTGCCGCGCGTGAATCAGCTTGGAAAAACACTGAAATTTCTTGTGCCACACTTGGAGTCTACAATGGCCTACAATTTCAAGAATTTCAGGGTTGCACAATTTTGCCCCTTTTTTCACCCAACGGGTTGCGCGCGGTCAAATTTATTTTTTTTAAATCCGATTCTAAACTTCATTTTATACAAAAAAAGTTATAGGTAACAAACCTCAGTTTTATGTGTTAAATGTACGTAGAACAAGAAAATTAACCAGAAGCGAAGATAAAAACTTCTATTTAAAAAAAAATGGTTTTTTATAAAATTTATACCTAATTTAAATTTATAATTTATAAATGGTTTTATTTAATAAAATTTAAACATTTTTTAATTTAAGCTATAAAATTAACAACTAGATATTAGGTACTGACTTATTTACATGAATTTTATACTGATACAAGCAATTTTTTTTGTATAAAATGAAGTTTAGAAACGTATTAAAATTGAAAAACCCTAATGTACATAGAAATAGAATTATACAACATTCATTCACTAGATTATAACATTACCCAACTCCTAACTCCAACAAATTTGTAAAAATCACTTCCTCGAATCCCATTTAGATAAAATTTATTTAAATATTTAATCGTTATTTAAGATTATTTAATCTCTCATCAACCCTCTACTCCGCTCTGCTCTACTGCTCCATCAACCTCATAATTGCCAGGCCTCAACATTAACCACCCCTTAGGGGACGTCGGGGAGGACCTCGACACATCAACAAACAAACCACTTACCAATGGCCACACGAGGGTGTTCTTCACGGCCAAGACACATAGACGTTGACATAACAGATGAAGCACGGTTTATTTCTTATTATAATTCAGCGCTCGGTCCTCGATGTTACACTGCATGGATGAAGTACCCTCTCTCAGGGCTTCTCAATTATCCATGGGCTAACGTCGTCCATGCTAAGACGTTGAGAAAGAAGAGGAAGAAAAGAAGAAGAAAAATCGGATTGCCCATTATTACCAGTGTGATCGTTTCCGTGTGAATTTCCTCTCTCATTGAAGTGAAAATATTATTTTACGTTATATTCCATTTTAGAATCGTGTTTAGGTAGGTAAGTACCTCCTCATCACAGGGTAAGTAATAAAGACAATATTGATGAATGGTGATCTCGACAACATGATCAGGAACACTCGTACAAAACGCATGTTGGAACAGGTGAAACGTCAGCCTGCGGCTGTTGTCTCGTAATATTTTATTACAAAAAATCTATCATTCATCTACCTAGTGCCATCTCTCACTGCTGAATCCTTGTATTTATCCACAGATGGAGGTACATGGTCATGAAAAACGTTGACGCCCCCTGTGAACATTTCATTGTCCGATCTGATGAAGTGACTCCAACCGCTACCGAAGGAATATACCTACTACGTCAATACAAGAAAAAACGGATCGTCGGCATACCTTCTGTTTTCGGCAGGTAGGTGAATATTGTAAATTGATTGGCAACTATAATAATTAGGGGTCATCTTTTAGACGAAGCAATCGAGATCTTTGACCCAACATGGTTTTTTCGAGGTTTTGCAAGTTAAACAGTCATGGATCTTGAAATGCCCATAACTACCGTAAAAATGGTCGGAAATGGTTCATATTTTGAGGGTAGGTGCGGGCTGGGCCACAGAAGGTCTCATATAAAAATCATCGATATCGTACTGTAACTTTCGACTGCGCATGCGCAAATGTAAAATATTTTATACGCTTATAGCTTCCGTAAAAATTTATATTATGTTTTCAAATTTTTATGAGAGATCAAGAATATCATCCTGAAGAACATGCATGAGTTTCAGAAAAATCGGTAGTCAAGTCTTTTCTGCGCATGCGCAAACGCAAAATTGTTCCAAATTTCTCATAACTACCGTAAAAATGTTCGGGAATGGTTCATATTTGGACAGTAGGTGCGGGCTGGGCCACCGATGGTCTCATATCAGAATCATCGACATCGTACGGTAACTTTCGTCTGTGCATGCGCAAAAATTTCAGAAAAATTAATTAAGTAAATTAATTTAATCAATTAATCTTCTCACAATCATCTTAATCAACTTAATGATTAAAATTAAATCCTAATCAATGTAATGAATTTAAAAATTATGCTCCTAATTTAAAAATGATTATTAAATTAGGAGTAGAAACCAAAATGCTCTTAAAATCGTCCGAATGTTTCGAAATTTCCTAGAAATATTCCTCTACTCTTTTCATAAATTTCTATAGGTATGTCCGAATGAATAATAAACCCATGTGACAAGGACTTTGCAGCGTTTTTACATAACAACCACAGCTTTTGTCCGATCGGGCTGAAAACCTTGCGGGCACAATGTAGGCCCCTGAGGAGTATCTGACCAAAATTCAACTCATTTGGACCATCTTTGAGGCAGTTATGCGTGATACGGCGGACGGACGGATTTTTTTATTCGATTTTTGGATTCTACATACCTTGAAACGTAAAACATGAGATTTTGAGGGGGGGGGGGGGGGGGTTAAAAACTTTTTTTCGTGGGCGATTCCAAAGGTTTATTATGGAATAATAAACCAAAAATCCGTCCGTACGCCGTAGTCCGTCCGCGGCACTTTGCCTTGTTAACGTGAACCGAATGTGATGAAATTTGGTATATAGGCTCCGTATGGGGTCTAGTTGTGCCGCGAAACTTTTAGTTACAATCGGACAAAAGCTGTGGTTTTTATGGACAAAAAACTGTTAAAAAAACATGGTTTTTTCTCGGTATTTTGTACTGAAATCATTGAACGCCCATAATTACCGTAAAAATGGACGGAAGTGGTTCAAATTTGGAGGGTAGGTGCGGGTTGGGCCACCGATGGTCCCATATTAAATTCATCGAAATCATACGGTAACTTTCGTCTGCGCATGCTCAAATGTAAAATACTTTAAACGCTTATAACTTCCATAAAAGTTGTCGTATTGTTTTCAAATTTTCATGGGAGGTAAAGAATATTCATGAGTTTCAAAAAATCGGTAGTCAAAATTTTTCTGAGCATGCGCATCCCCAAAATCGTTCTAAATTTCTTGTAGCTCTAAAAATCTTCCGGGTGATTCGAAATTTCGCACCAATACTCCTCTTAAAAAAAAAAAATTGAAATTCTCGTCAGCAACCAAATGTCGTTATGGAGAAACACCTCATAGTGAAGATGATTGTCAATAAATAGGAAAATAATAAACCGTTGTGTAATAATTTGCAGTTTTTAAATAATTTTAAATAATAAGCAAAATGTTCAGGCCTATACATGGCCTTGTTTTACAATTCCATGACCCCCCTTCTATTTTACAGACAATAGATCATCTCTGGTAGAGCAGGGACGAGAGTATCTCAGGCATACAAAGATCCTAAATCGCTTGAATCGGACAGTCGCCTGTCAAACTGAATTGGAGCAAATTGAACGCGCAACATCTTTAACCTCCCTCTTCAACTTCTGTGACGCAGGTACCTACTTGAGATTTTTAGCGGCTGCAATAAATTAACTATGATCCCCGAGCTATTATACATTGGACAATAGGAGCTGTAGATTAGAAAAAATCATCAAGTAGGCAAAAAGCTTCCCCAGGTCAATAGGTTAAAAATGTCTCTTTACTCATACACAGCTCTTCACCTTGTCTTCTGAAAGTAGTCAGCAGCCTTAGAAAGACTTATTGAAGCCAACTCAGCCATTCACGGTTGAACTTGTCCTTTGATTAAACCTCAGCGTCCTAGGAATGATCTCTGTCAAATGTCTTATTGCATGGTGAGAAGGAGAGACTTGAGCTCACTCGTGCTCCTCCAGTTCATTGATAACCAGATGATTAGTTATTCACCCTCATAGTGATGTCCATTTCACTCTGATAGGTTAATTACTGTTGAGCTCAGAAAATTGAGATTGTTGTGCGCTCTGTCACTCCGATAATTCTGTAATTCAATAATTGAAATATGAAAAAACGAGAAAAATCATTGAAACGTTATGAAAAACTTATGAGAAGAGGCGAGACTGCAGTCCTGGACAGGGCATCGAAGTACTGCGGCGTGAGGCGTGGATCGTCGATCAGAAGGCCGGGAAGAGGGTAACGCGAGATAACGCCCAGGAGGTCGCACAGTTCACGCCAAATAAAATGAGAACATGCTGGTGCATGGCGGCGAGAACAGCTTGCGTTATTAAACAATACGTTTAAAAGGAAGTTCCTACCAGCGCGGGTGGTGAGCCCGAGGAATCATTTTGAAGTTGGTAACATTGACCATGAGGAATGGTGTAGGGGATTCCTAACTATCTTAATTCTTGAGGAATTCTCACTTTGTACTTGTCATGTTGAACATTGCAGGCACTCATAGATCATCATGTTTCAGTTAATGATGCAACTATTCAGACCGACCACCCTCAGAGTATGGGCCCCTCTACTTCCTCTTCTGAGCAGAATGGTGAGCATTGCATCAACATTTTTAGTGTTAAAATATGTAGAAATAGTGCGACAAGACTCGTGTTGATAGAACAAGCGATTCAAGAACAGAATCGTATCAGATGCGATAATAAGGTAGATCTAAGAAAGGTAGATTCTACCTTTGAAAATCATCCGATATAAGTCCAATGACACCATGTTTCACTTTGTGGTGCCAGAGTAGCACCGTTGATGGGTTGAGGTGACCTCTAATTCCCGTGTTGTGTATCATAGACTTTGAAATGCTACTCATTTTTGGGGCTTCCAAGGTACTAAAAATGTTGAGGTAGCTTCGGGTTAGTAGTTGTTGGGGGGCGGTGTTGACAGAGGTGACAAGAACCTACCAATTGACGATCGTGGATTTTAATGACTATCAACTTTCAGGGCCCTAATGATGCTAGACATTGGTTGTGTCTGTTTTATGCAGTAGTTACCTAACAATTCAGATTTTCTGGCAGTAGCTGTCTAAATTAAATGATGATGTTCCTTTGAAGTAACGTGTTGTCATTTTCACTTACAACAGCAATCAATGATGGAAGCATACCGGTTGATGGCATCATCTCCAATACACCAGAGGACGACAATGTGACAGATGATCACTCACCAGGAAGAGACTCACCAGTCATCAGAAGGAATTGGTAAATGGATAGACATTTGGCATGGCACGTGTCTTCAATGTTATGTTCAATGTTCTGTTATGTTTCAATGTTTAGTATTTGTATGTTCCAAGTGCCAATATTATACCAAAAAATACAGGATATTACACAACTATTGAAGTGTTTCATCATTTTTATTTACATTGAGTAATCGACCTGTACTCACATTCTTTCTATCTCATCTGGCCTCCAAATTTTCAGTTCATAGCTCCAAAAAATATTGCAGAAGAGAGAATTGAAAGCTGTAACCAATTGGAAATCTGTTGGTCAAGTAATTGTGTTCTACTTGTGTGCTTGCTATGTTTGTGTTGTGGTGTTTGGTGATGGAGAGTTTTGGGTTTTTGACTTTAAGCACGGACATCCATGTGTCGTTCAATCTGCTTGAAGTATCATCATAGCAAGCATTGGCCGGTGTTTGCTATCTACGTTCAGACCAGGTATGTACTTGTACTTTGTGTTGCACGACCAGTATTAAACAATTTTAATGTGGAATCAAGTTTTTAGTTCATCTTTGGAGTCGACCAGGAAAAAATAACTACACATCCCAGTATTAGTAAGCAGGATCCTGTGAATAATGCGATCCTGCAAAAGATGCGCTCATTTTATGTGTTTGGGTGTTTATGTTTATAAATGTTAACGAATTTTACGGACGTCTAGTTGTTTAGGATTAATACATTGAAATTATTTATGCTGCCAGACCAATTCTTGAGTAATTGGTTCATTTGAATTCTTTCTCTTTTTTTTGTTGTAGTTCCTACCCAGGAGCCAAAGAATCCAGAAAAACTGCACCGCCCCAAGAAGATCCACTTTTGCAAGTTTTGCAAAAAGACAAAGTCAAATTTTGTTCGTCACGTCATTACTGTTCATGATCAGGAAGAGGAGGTGATGAAATACAAATCGTCCAAAGACCTGGCAATAATGAGAAGGATAAAAGGGGACGGAGCAGCTATGTATAATAGATCCCACCCTGATATGCCTATCACACTTCGGAATACTAAGTCTTCGATGGATTTGAGGGATCAGTGTCCAACATGTAACATTCTGGTGAGTTCAAAATATCTCATGAAACACGTCAGAAACTGTGCTCCGCAGTTAACACAAGAAAAAACAGCTCCAGCGATCCGGAGAATGGTGATCCAGAACCAGCTAACACAAAAGGTAAACATGGACCCCCATTTGAGAAATGAAATTCTCCCAGGGATAAGAAAATTGGAGGTGAGAAACCTTTGTATCCAAGACCCCACGCTTATTATTTATGGGAATTCAGAATGTATCTGGCTAAGGGGTGAGCGCCGTGATAAAGCCATTCGGCAAAATATCAGAATAGTGGCAAACGTTTTCCTAGAGATGCAGAAGATAGATAACACCTTAATATATCTGCAGGATATATTTAAACCTCACAAGTATGATATATTTGAAAAGGCCACGCAGATGATGTGCGGTGCAGGCAAATGGGAGGGAGGGGAATATTCTGTGCCATCTGCACCTCACCAGTATGGACCAAAGGTAAAAATCGCATCAGATCTACTTACTGCTGACGCACCTCATGAAAAAACAAAACTTCGATGATGCAGATGTTTTATCCCTGGAGGCTCAAATTTCTAACGTGCGGGCCTAGCAAGAAGTGTACAAGAGAAGCTTTGATCGCCAAGTCGCATCACTTGGTCGTAAACAATATGAACGACGCACAGGAGAGAAAAGATGTGAGGTGCCCCAACTAGAGGATGTCCAGCTCCTCATACAATTTGTACACGCAACAGCGTCCAAATCTTCTAGAAAAGTAACTGAAGAGCCATTCTCAATGAACAGCTACAATGAGCTTACTAAAGCATTATTACTGAAATGTATAATTTTCAACAGAAAGCGAGTGGGAGAGGTGGACTAAGTCGAGGTCACTGACGGGCTGAATGCCCAGGAGGTGACTGAAGACTCAGCCGAGTTCCACGCTCTCACTCCCTCTAAGCAGAAATTTGCCTCATCCTTTTTAAGATTGTCAGTGTTGGGTAAGACCCGCAAACGTGTGCCTCTTCTCGTAAGTAAGAGTGATGCTACTAGCATTAACAAAATCTTGGAATTGAGAAGAGCAGCAGACATTCCTTCTTCCAACCAGTTTCTGTTTGCTATGGGCTGTTCACGCTATGACGGTTCTAAAGTCATGTCGGAGTTTGCTATGAAGTGTGGAGCAAAGCAGCCATCCCTACTCACAGGTCGGCGTCTAAGAAGGCACACGGCAGCATGCTTGCGTTTCCTAAGCTTGACGAAGACCTACGACTGATGTCGGAGGTAATGGGACACACTGATAAAACCCACCTGCTCAACTACCGAAGGAATGAATTGTCCCTACATGCTGGGAGAGGTGCCAAATTTCTTGCCGCTCTCGATCGTGGCGATATTTTCCATTACCGAGGGAAAACCCTCGACGAAATCACGCCAGACAGAACTTGAACTGGATGAAGAAGATGATGAGAGTGTCACGCTAGCAGATGAGGAAGACCCTCTACCAAGTGCTGGCCCCGTTCAACCGATTGACTCTCCACAGCCATGTTCAAGTAGGACTCCACAACGTTCCTACGGTCGATTGATCTCTTCTCCATCCTCGGGAGAAATAAAAACATCGTGGCACTCCAGCCAAAATCAAACGTTCACGACGCCGTCTGATGTCTTCCTCATCCTCATCATACTCTGAAAACCTCACGGAAAGAAGATACACCTCAAGGAATGCGAAGAGGCCTAGGATTCGCTGGGATCATGAGAGTAAGGCGCAGGTTTGTCGGTTGTTCAGGAGTCAGGTCCGCCAAGGGACTCTACCCTCAGCAGAAGCTGCTAGGAAAGCAATTGAGGTGCTAAGTCGTAAAAATCCTCTATTCAAGGATGAAACACCTAAGAAACTTAAAACAATGGTGAGGAACCTACACAAAGAATATAAAAAGGGGGTCAGTTACGATTGATTTTTAATTTAAATATATATATATATATATATATATATATATATATATATATATATCTTACGTACAGCTCCCTTATGCATATCTGCTTACGATTGCCGAGATAACTATTCCAGCTGACTCAGCATCCAACAGGCTTTATAAGGAGCCAACAAGATCAGGAAGATCCTTTCAAATTTCACGAGAGAGTGCAAAAATATTTGAGACTCATCATAGCTTACACTAGAACGCACGAGGAAGAACATGACGCGAATGTCCTTATCATTCATTTTCAAAAGCTGGTGCTAAGAGTATTTCTTATGCATCTAGAGGAACCCCTGGGAGCCAGCTTAAGAGCGAGGAACCCCGAGACACTAAGTCAGGCCTTGAGATTAATGACCAATGACTACCAAATGTTATCAACGACTACTAGAAAAATAGGACCGAACGTACCTCCAAACTTCCCCAGACCAGCCTTCCAGTCAAATCCCCGACCGATGAATAATAGTAATAATTTCAGTCGAAAATCCCAACTACAAAACCTTGAATCTCCAAGCCCCAGACCACAGAATTTCGGTGGGAACCCAAAACCAAATTTTCCTCATCAACCCGCGAACCCTCAGTTCAAACCAAACCCTAAACCTGGACCAAGTACTGGCACGAAACCCCCTTCAGGGAACTTCGCCCAGCGCCCCCAACAAAACCAGAACGCTCAAGAGAACACTAGAGCCCAGTCTCACATGAGCTGGCAAACTACCCTTAACTATCATCAGATTTCCGAAAATGAACCACAAAACCCTGATGACCATTACGAAGACCCTGAAACCTACCCTGAGACAGAGGAATACTTCCAAGGGGGGGGGGGGGGGGGGGTTATGTTGAAGAGGACAGTCATGAACCGAATTCAGACCCCAAGAAAAACAGGCCTCAAAACCCATAATACACCCTGATGAATCTAGATTTTTAAAAAATTCTTGAACTCCCGTACGTCATATACCCAAAATCTAATCTCCGTTTTCTTATCGACACCGGCTCTACTAAATCATATGTAAACTCTACCATAGTCGAACACTTCTTCTCAAACAAGATAAAATCCAACTCTTTCACTGTCCGAACTGCCCACGGATGTACCGAAGGTCGCTTCACGACTATAGTACCCTTAGGATCCCTGTTCCACAGAAAACACTTGAATCATCAATTTAGAATTTTCGACTTTCACTCCAAGTTTGACTGCCTCATCGGATTGGACATTATAAAAAAAACTCGGCTGCTCTCGATTTTGTGAACCACGTACTCACGAATCCCCACGGAGCCTCAAACTTCAATACCTTGGCTCGGAATGTGCCGACCTCCATCTCATAGACGCCCGGTCCATTCAAAAAATCAAGGTCCGAGTTAACGTCGAGAAAGGAGAAGCTATAATACCCTACACCAAAATCGGCAAAATGGAAATTCCAGAGAGCCTCGTCAAAATTGACAACCTCGAGGCGACAGCAACCGTTTCCAATCCGGAAGAGAAAGTTGGAAAATTCGCTCAAATCGCCCCCGTTAAAGTAGAAATAATACCTCACCCACTCAATTATGATACACACCAAAATTTTAATCATTTCTAGGACGAAACTTTAAATTCAACATGCACGACCTAAAAATTAATCACATGAACGAAAAAGAAAAAACCGCTATCTCTAACTTAGTACAAACATTTCTCGATACCTTCAGCTACGAGCACCAACCACTGACTTACATCCACGCAACTCAACATCATATTCCATCCCAACACGAAGTGCCTATTTACACCAGAAATTACCGATTCCCCGAAGTTTATCGCAGAGAGGTTGACCGCCAAGTTCAAGAAATGCTAGACCAAGGAATTGTAGCCCACTCTACTAGCCCGTATAACGCCCCAATCTTCTTAGTACCGAAAAAAGCCATTCCTGGTAGTCCACCCAACGCCCCACCACGGTGTCGCCTCGTAGTAGACTACCGCGGCCTAAACGAAGTCACAGTTCCAGATAAATACCCGCTACCTCAGATATCCGAACTATTAGACAAATTGGGCAAAAGCCAATATTTCTCAGTTATCGACCTCCGTGCCGGTTTTCATCAAATACCAGAAAAAATCGAATGCATCCTAAAGTTTCCGATTCCTAAAACATGCACCCAGATCAAATCCTCCTTGGACTTTTAGGCTATTACCGTAGATTCATTTCCGACTTTGCAGGAGTCACCAAACCCATGACACGCTGCCTAAAAAGGGTTACAAAATTGACTTTACAGACCCTGACTATATTCCCTGTTTCGAACGATGCAAGCAACTACTGACTAACGAACCTATACTTAAACACCCAGACTTCAACAAAGAATTTAGACTAACCACCGACGCCTCTAACGTAGCTGTGGGAGCCGTACTATCCCAAATAACCGAAGGACAAGACTTACCTATTGCGTATGCCAGCCGTACACTAAATGACACCGAGAGACGACTATCCACAATAGAACGCGAACTACTAGCCGTAGTTCGGGGAATCCGTCACTTCCGACCCTACCTGTTCGGACGGCGATTCAAAGTCTTTAGTGACCACCAACCACTACAATGGCTTCACTCCATCAAGGAACCTAGTTCAAAATTGATTAAACGGAAAACCAGCCAAGCCGCATACGACTTAGAAATCCTATACAAGAAAGCCTCAGCGAACTCTAACGCAGACGCCCTATCTAGGACAGAATTATCAAACCTTTCCGAAGACGAAAAGTCCGGTCCTGACGAGCCCGACTTCGCGGTGGAAGATTTCTTTTCAGAACTCACTCCTGACGAAATAGATATAGTCTCTCTCTTAGGTTCGAATTCAGTGGCAGCGAATCTTTCCGAAAGTGGATCCGACCAAGATCAAACTATTCATTCGAATGCAATAGGTATCACTTCAACAACCATACCTATAAGAGATAGCCCGGTGAACAAATTAAGACATCAAATTCAACCTACCCGTTGCAAATCCAGTCAGCATCAAAAAACTTTTCGACAACCGAACACGAATCACTGTACGAATTTCAAAGACCCGACCTGAACAAGACATAATTAAATTCGTTAAAGAACACCTCATGCCCAAAATTAAATACGGTATTTACTTCGAAGACGAGCTCTACGAAATGTTCAATCGCGTCCTCATGACAAATTTCACCAACAGCCAACTCAGCCTCGCAAAATATTCATCCCTCCTTATGGACGTATTTGAAATAGAGCAACAAACAGACACTATACGTAAATACCACAAGGCCTAACCGACCACCGCGGTATCGACGAAACGCACAAACATCTCATACGGACCTATATGCGACAGTCCATACACAGGTACATCAACAATTGCGAAGTGTGTGTTCGTGCCAAGTACGACCGAGCCTCACTCAAACTAAAATACAACGTAACCCCCACAGCATCTAAACCACTAGAAACCCTCTTTATTGACACAGTCACCATCGATAAAACAAAATTTTTGACTATCGTAGACCGATTTTCAAAATTCGCACAAGCTTATCCTCTAAAATCTTCAAACTCACTCGACATGATGGATGCCCTCTTAAGTCACTGTACACATCACGGCATACCTAAAACGATCTCCCTTGACACGCCCCGGAATTCCAATCCTCGGTGATTAGAGAATTCGCATTGTTACACGGAATCAACCTCCACTGTGTTCTCCCAACACCCGGAATCGCAAGGAATCCTCGAACAATTCCACGGACCGAACTCCTCAATAATTTGGAAGACGAAACAAACGACCAAAATGACCCCGACTATGAACCAACTAGTGTCGTAATAGACGCGGCTATAGATGAATATGTTAACGAACTGACTCCAAATTCACGTAAATTTCTAGACGAACTTGACCTGAACTCACTAGCAGTACAGCCTGATCAAGACACCTTGTCCAACTCCGATGACGAAGGGTCGAACCCCACTAGTACTGTTCACTCAGACGTAATGGGTCACGTTATCGTAACAATCCCAATCAAGGAAGACCCGGTAAACATTTGCAAAAACCAAATAGTGATCGAAACTGCCCAAATTCCCACCGATCAACCAGTAGAGACACAAAGATTATTCAATGACAAAACCCGAATAATCGTCCAACTCACAAAGCAAAATTTAGAAAAAGAAACTATAAAATTTGTCAGAGAGTATATTCAACCTAAAATCAAATATGGGATCTATTTCGCTATTTCGAGTTCGTATCAATAATGACGAAAAACTTCACTTTTTCCGAAATTACAATGACTAGGTACACCAAACTGTTAAAGGACATCTTGGAAGAAAACAAAAGGACTGACATAATCAAAAAACATCATGAAGGTATTACAAATCACCGAGGGATAGACGAATGCCACCTCCGATAGAGGAGAGACTTTTATTGGCCCAACATGAGGGAATCAATTCAGAAGTTCATAAACAACTGTGAGCTCTGCGTGAGGTGCAAGTACGACCGAGCACCCCTAAAAGTCAAATACAATATGACCCCTACGGCCTCTCGCCCACTAGAGACCCTTCACATAGACACCATGACTCTAGACAGATCAAAGTTCCTAACACCCGTTGACTCATTTTCACGTTACGCTCAGGCCTACCCCCTCAAATCGGCTAACGCTATCGACGTAGTCGATGCCCTTCTCCAGTACTTCAAACACCATGGCACTCTCACCAATATCGTTACTGACAATGGTCCAGAATTCCAAAATTCCCTTTTCCAAGAGTTTATGCTGCTCCACAGAGTCACTATCCACTACACGGCCTCCCAACATCCAGAATCCAACTCTATTGTAGAAAGGTTCCATTCCACTTTGATAGAACACTATCGTATTCTATCACTGAGACCTGAATAGAAGAAAAGCTCCAGCAGAGTAAAAGTGGATTACGCGATCGTCGCGTATAATAACTCCATCCACTCGGCGTCCAAACTCACACCGTTTGAACTACTTTACGGACACATCAAACAGTGAACCTTACTAGAACTCGACACCGACCGAATTCTAACGAACAACTATCTAGATGCCCATCGCGAAAGAATGAAAGTGCTATATTATTCTCAAATGCAAACAAAATTCCTTGAGGACAAGACTAAAATTATCGAAAAGTAGAATGAAAATCGAGAAGAAGCCCCTCCAATTCCTCCCGAAGTTTATGTGAAAACGGTCCAGAAACAAACTAAAACAAAGTCCAAATTTAACAAGGAAATAATCAAAACCGTAAATCCTGAGCTAAAAACCGCACAAATTGTTCCTCGCCACCACAACACAAAGGAAAAAATCCATCTAATAAATGTACGTCGCCCCAAGAAATTCGCAGAAACCACTGCAAGCGCTTGGGACGAAAAATTAAATAAAGCAGAGGTATTAGTACAAAAATTCGGACTCCGGCTCACCCGAGAGGACTTGCTAACCCTCAAAGGCAAAATCTGGTTCGGCGACCAGGTAATCAACTTCTACATGGAGCTAATTGACCAGAGAAGCCGAGAAAATCAAAATTTCCCCAAAACCCATTCTTTCAGTATTTACCTATACCAAACTTTTGAAAACCGCGGTTACGAAGCAGTTCGTAACTATACCAGGAAGACCGAAATTTTTGCAATGGACCTGATTTTCTTTCCAATATTCGAGGAAGCCCACTGGCGACTAGTCGTCGTAAAAATCCCATCAAAGGAGATAATTTACTTCGATTCTCTCAACAAGAATCATACCAAAATCCTAGACAATGTAAAATCCTATTTAGTTCAAGAGCACCAAACGAAAAAGGATTCACCTTTACAAGTTGATAGCTGGAAAGTCTACGCGTATCCAGAAACTCCCTAACAAACAAACGGTTTTGACTGTGGGGCCTACATGTGCCAAATTGCCAATCTCATCAGTGTAAATGACCCAATAAAAATTAACCCTAAAGAAATACACTCTCTACGAGAGAAGATTTGTTACGAGATCCTAAAGTCGGAATACAGAACTATTAAGAAACAACATTAACGCCACGATCGATATAGTTGAAGGAAAATTAGATGACATTCACCTCCCAATCTCCAACCGATCTCCCACATCAAATAGATCGAAAAGTGGTCTAATAAATGGTCTAGGGTCAATAATCTTCACCTCAGGAAACCTCGATTCCCAAGATCAAGATCGATATGACAAAATTATTAAACATTTAAAAAATTCGCAACAGGACCTACAAAGTCAAATTCACGCTCAGTACTCAATAAACGAAGCGATTCAGAAGAACTTCAACAGGACTATGGAAACGATTGCCCACAATAACAGAGAAATGAAAAAAATGAGCTAGCTTTTTGGAAAACCCAAAACCCTCAGTACAGTCGCCTCTACGAGGTTCGATCCATCCTCGAACACCAATAAGTAGTATTCAACTTCCTCCTCGATGTAGTTCAGGACATCGAAAATTCAGTAGTAGCCTGCAAATCCGGAATTTTATACCCCAGTGTAATTAGCTATCACCTCTTGTACCAAGAACTATCAAAATTGTCAAAATTCTACGGAAACAAATTTCCCGAATTTGAGAATCAAAACCTCTTTGAAATTCAGTCGTACCTCCGTGTTTAGATGCTATGTAGGCGTCGAAGAAATTATATACTTCATTGACATCCTTATCATGGACCCCTTCCAATACGTTCAAAATCATCTGGAACCTCTGCCGACCAAAGTCGACGACGAGTTTGTAACTATTATACCAGAAACAAAATATTTCTTAAGTTCGAACCAACGAGTCCTCCCGCTTACGGAAAAATGCCCACGAGTTGGCCATATGTACCTTTGTCCAAATTATTTACTATCCCCCTCACAACCAGAATGTGAAATTCAATTTTTGATTAATAGCGACACTTCCAAATGTAAATTTATTAAATTGGCTACAGAAACCAACCAAGTAAAATTACTATTAGAAATAAATAGGTACCTCCTGTATTTTCCTAAAGGGAATGCAATAAGCATAGTACACAACAGAGGAACCGATACTAGAACATTATTTCGGATTTACCTAGCAGCTCCAGGCAACCAACATTTATTGTACAAAAATCAAACATTGTTTGCTCCCAAAAACGAGCTAGCCGGGAAACCGCTCATTATTGGAGACGTTTCTTTAAAGCTGAATAAAAACCAACTACCGGAACGAATATTGAATCTAAAAGAACTGAATTTGGACTCATTAAATGTACAAGATCTTAAGCCTATAGCCCAATTAGAAATTCTGAATTATGTTCGACCTAGTATTTGGACCATTTTATTGTACATCGTTATATTAAGCCTAATACTGTATGCGGCATACCAATATGTTAAGTTAAATAAGAAGTCAACTATTTCAGGCCAAACTTAGATCAAAAAATGACTAAGGGGGGACGAATTACCTAAGGTATTTATGCTGACGACATCCTCAATTGTATCGCGTCACTACGGAACGCCGATTCAGCAGTACGAGTGTTATAGAGGGAGCCTGCGAGCCCCGACAGTTCAGTTCTTCTGCCGTAGCTCACTCTGCCAGTACCTGTCCCCGTTTTATAAACCTGTGTTTAAAGTTTGTGAATCATTGTAGTTCATTGAATAAAGCCTTTTTTTTTAAACGCTTTATCCAACATCCTAAGAAAATGTATATGTTATGTACAACTAAAACTGTTGACACAATGTAATCTCAGCAGGAGTGCTGAACTTAAGTTAATAAATAGGAGCCGACTAACGCTTGCAAGTCAGCCTGGTCTCGCCTGTCGCTCGTACCTCATCGTGTGTAATTCTGTTTCAATAGTGTTTTTTTAAAAAGACTTTCTTCGGATACCCGAACATAACTGGCGCAGTCTCATGAGGACGTTTCGGAAATCCGCTTTTTCTCGTTTTGCGCAAACAACGGAAAAACACCCGACAAGCGTCCAACCTACCACTCACGCTTCGGACACCCGCTTTTCTCGTTGCCTGAACATCAACGGAAGACACCCGTAAACGCCAAGCCCACCACTCACGATCTTCAAAGTACCCACGACGACGGCAGACCGGCTCCTCGCAGCGATGAAATTCCTGTGAGTAAAAATCAACAATATCAAACTAGTGCGGCCCAGTATTGTTTCACACCCACCCAGTACCTGGCAATACGGACCACAATAATTCGATTTTTAATCCACGTTCGTCAATGAGTGAATCACTCGCCTTTAATCGTATGCAGCCGACCTTGGCCAATCTTCATCCCGAGACATCTGGTTATCATCAACACTTATCTCACCTCCTTGTACCACCACATCCGGCATTCCCCGCGGACCCGGACCCTTCGCCACTAGACCCTCTTACGTCCCGAAAGATTAGTTGGACTCCATCTTTCTAACACCTTGCAAAATCCAAGAAGAGACACCCGACGGAATCCTCGTCACCTCTTCAAAACAACTCGTAAATGAGTAATTGTTGTTGTATATCATTTAACTTGCGCATGCGTTACTTATAATTATTGTATATCTTTTTCTTTTGATTATTTGTCTAACATTGTTAAAATTTTAGGAAGAATTTCCACAACTAATTCTAACACACGATAATTCCACACATAATATTTCCAAATCATAATTCTAACTTATCCTAGACTAAGTGCCTAGCGGGGTGGCTGAGTGCCACTCGGGATTTTGACACTCCGATGCTACCTGACGGCATCAGGTAAAAACTTTCGGGTTGATTGGTCTTCCGCTGTGTTCGCTAGTGTCGTAGGCGGTGGAAAATAGGGACTGTAACCTTCTCGACTGTTCTCGAGGTGCTTGCTTGTTTTTTTTTTTGTAAACACCTGATTTGGAGCCATCCAGCTTTGTCTCAAGAGTCTCGTTTTGTGCGGATATTTGGGATATCAATTTCCTCAAGGTAAGTATTATTTTCCATTCTCGTACTATCTAACTCGTTCGATGCAAAGAGATATCTTGGAAAAGTTGTCTTATCCTGAAGTTATGATCAAAAAACGTAAACATTGGACTTTGAGGGGTGAAAAAGTGCCACCGTTTTTTCTCGATTTTTTGCATTTTCTTGTTTTTTTTGCATTTTTACTTGAGTTTTATGTTGTTCCATGTTTCAGATGCCTCGGAAATATGTGAAGAAGGTTGGAGGGCGTCCGTACCGCAATTACACCGATGCATACCTTCAAAAAGTCCTGGACTTGGTTCGTACCAAACAACTTTCTACTCGTGAAGCGATGAAGCAATATGGTATACACAGGAATATTATTGCTAAGAAGCTCAAACAGTTGCCGTCCACCCCTGGAAATGCCACTAACGGACCAGTTGGTTCACCGGCAGTTCCCAGTGTAGGTAGCAGTAGCACTCTCGTTGATCATTCACGTAAGCCAGGAGGGCAAACGGCATTGTCTGCTGCTGAAGAGGAGGTGATATGCTCCCACCTTATCGCACTCGCGAGTTTCGGGTTTCCAGTTACTGGAAGAGAGCTGCGTTTTCTTGTTCAGAGTTACTTGGTACGAATCGACCGCAGAATCCCGTATTTCCGTGACAACTTACCAGGAAGAGACTGGACGAACTCATTCTTACAAAGGCACAAGGAGAAACTTAGCGTGAGGATGTCACAACTATGACACAACTATGAACTATGACACAATCAACATGTTTTTCGACAATTTGACCCAAGAACTGGCTGGAGTCCCCCCAGAGAATATATGGAACTACGATGAATCCAACCTCCAAGACGACCCTGGTTCAAGCAAAGTTATTGTGAAAAGAGGGTGCAAACATCCCGAAATAATCAAAAACGCCACCAAAGCAAGCGTCTCAATCATGGTCTGTGGCAATGCGGTGGGTACGATTGCCCCAGTTTATGTTACCTACAAAGCGCTGAACGTGTACCCAACTTGGGTAGAAGGAGGACCTCCAGGCACCCGCTTCAACAGATCAAAAAGTGGATGGTTTGACGCGAGGATTTTCGAAGATTGGTTCGAATTCCTAATGCTCCCTATTTTGAGAAAAACAAACTGGGACGAAAATATTGTTGGGCGACAATTTGAGCTCACATTTGAGCTCTCATGTCCTAACTCTCTGCCAGCAGAATAATGTGAAGTTCATTGCGCTACCTCCGAACTCTACTCACATGCTACAGCCACTTGACGTCGCCTTCTTCGGCCCCATGAAGCGATTTTGGAGAAAAATCTTGGGAGATTGGAAAAACTCCCCTGAAGGAAGACCATATCCAGTCCTTCCAAAGCCCATGTTTCCACTTTTATTGGGTAAACTGATGAATAAACTGAAGACCGAAGGGGACACGAACCGTTTGCAGGGGGGTTTCCAAGGTTCTGGAATCTACCCATTGAATCGGGAAGTTGTGTTAAAAAAACTGATTGATCGTGTTTTCGAAGAGGCACATGGTGGTGAGCACGTCAAAAATGTTTCAGAAACATTCCTCGAAGAGCTAAAAAATCACAGGAAGGAACTGACAGAGAAAAATTCACGCAGAATGGTTAGGAAGAAGGTGAATGTTCCTCCTGGAAAGGGGATCACAGTGGACGATTTAAATCCACCTTCAGCTTCATCTGCCGCTGGGGTTCCGTCGACAAGTGGTGTCAAGAGTCAAGGGAAAGGAGGAAAAGATCACACCACCAAGAAAAGAAAACAGCAAGAACAACAACCGGATACAGACGATGATTCATCAGACGAAGAAATTCTTTCTGACGGTGACATCCCCTACGCCGAGAGTGAAGACTGCCTCCCTAACATGGAAGTCTCCAGCACACCAAGCGAGCACGACTCAGCAGATTTTGAGAATGACCCTGGAGTTGCCGAGCTAAGATCGAACGTTTCTTTGCCGTCAGCGAGCGCAGCACCTGAGAATACCGAGCCTGAGAGGGATGATTTCGTTGTGGTTTACTACAAAGGGAACATGTATCCCGGAAAAATGCTAACCGATCTCGACAGAGACAACGAAGCATGTGTTACATGCATGAAGAAAAAGGGAAAATTCTGGTTGTGGCCAGAGCCGCCAGATTCACTTTGGTACCACAAAAGTTAAATCAAAAAGAAGATTGAACCCCCAAAAGAAGTGGAGGGAAATCTTTTTGAAGTGACTTGGTAGATGTGGATTTTTTGATTTCTTCTTTTTCATTTTTTTTATTTTGTCTTGAATAAAGTTGCTTGAATTTGGGTACCTACAAAAATACTTTCATAAAATAGTCCAATAAAGAGTTGAAAGCGTTATTTTTCTTGGTGTTCTTCCAAAAAAATCCTCATTTTTTAGCTCAACATTGCCTTTTTTGATTTATTTGCCTGAAGAAACATTCCAAATTCAATTATGAGGGGTGAAACGTTGCCAGTGATGCGTTCTTATGTGTTTCTGGGCGAAAAACACGGGTGGCACTTAGTCACCCCAACCAGCGGGGTGAGTAAGTGCCACGAATTAAAAAATCCCCACCCTTTCCAGGACCACTTAGATTTTTTTCAAGCATTTGAACGAGAAACTGAGATGTATAGTTTATTTGTGTAGAAGTTTCAACGTGATAGGTCAAATAATACAGGAGATATTTGAAAAAAACCTCAAAAAGTGGCACTTTGTCACCCAAAACACTTAAGAAGTATATCCACTCCAAATTCCGAACCCTTGCGTTGCCCCCCATCCAAGAAAACACACAAATCATGGCAGAAGACCAACCGAACGCCGAAATATTCAACCCCACAGAGGCCATAAGGCATCAACAGTTGCAAATTGAACAACTTCAAGAGATGGTGAAGCAAATGCTGGTCCGTCAAGTAATCCATAACCCCCAATCGCAACAACAACAATCCCTGAATCGACCCACATTAAAAAGAGAACACCTGGAACTGATATCTGTGTTCTCAGGTTCCCCATAAAATTTGCACGAATTTTTAGAGGTCACAAATAAGCTCAACGAAAGATTTTATAACCATGAAGATCCGAATGACTTCCAAAATTACATGCTCATATCGGCGATCAAAGCAAAAATTGTATCACCAGCGTCCGAACAGGTCTTTTCAACCAATTTTTCCACCTACGAACAAATAAGAGAGGCTCTGCTGAAACCTAATTATAGCACACCTCCAAAACCATAACACAGGGAATTCAGACATTTTAATTAACCACTACAAAAGGTTAAGCTTGAGAGTGTTCTTACTCCACTTGAAAGAACATCTGGGAAGAATCCTGAGGACCAGACAGCCACCTGACCTAGGCACTGCTCTGTCGTGGCTTACCAACGATTACCAAATTTTAACGAACAATTCCCGTGGTAAATCACAACCAAACCAAACTCAGAGAATACCCCAAGTGAGTAATTTTAGAACCCCACGTCCCAATTGCAAACCCAACAAAGCCCCAAGTGGAATCCACCCAACAGGACTCCTACCTTCCAAAATTTTAGACCAAATTTGAACCAACAGAAACCTCAACAATATTTCAAACAGAATCCGCCGAACAACACCCCATTCCAAAACTCTAGACCTAATTATCAGCCCAATACGCCAGGACCCCAAGGCTTCCCAAAACCAAACAGCGCAACCCCAGCTCGCGCTGCTAGTACACCACCTGTGCCTATGTCCTGGCGATTCAAATTTTCACAACATCTCGGAAGAGCAAGAAACATTTGAAAATATTGAAACCGCAGAGCACTACCCCGACTGTGAAGAAAACCCGTATGAGGAAACTAACCCAGAATATGCCCAAGAAACCGAAAACCTTTTTTTAGAGGACGCCAGCCTCCAAAACCCCCACAATTCGAGTTAATGAACATTGAAAGAAAACCAGCTTGTGAACTGCCATATATAACCATGCCTCAAATTAACCTAACAATATTAATCGACACTGGCAGCACAAAAAGCTATGTAAATCCAGAAGTAGCCGAAAAATATTTCAGAACAAAATTTAAAAAGGAACCGTTCATCTACGAACTGTCCATGGAACCTCCAAAGGCCTTTATACCACCCGAATACCCTGCGGTGAATTATTCCAATGTAAAAAACTAAACCTAAAATTCAACGCCTTCAAATTCCATACTAAATTTGACTTGCTACTAGGACTCGACAACCTCAAGATTGTAAAAGCCTCGATAGACCTAGATAATCACACCCTCAAAACACCAAAGGTCGATATTCCCTTATTGTATTTAGAATCGCAACCAGGCAACACTAACATCATAGACGCTAGAATGATCCAAACAATCAAAATCAGAGTAGCGAACGTAGATAACGGAGAAGCTATCCTCCCTTACACGAAAACAGGCCACTTGGAAATCTCAGAATGCCTGATGAAAGTTCAAAATCGAGATGCCTACGTAAAAATAACGAACACCGGGGAAAACTCGAGCAAAACCACCCAAACAACTCCCATGTCAGTCGAAGAAATAGGTGATTTGGAAATCGGAAATAATGACGGAAACTTGAACACATATTTTGCTAATAATTTCGACTTTAAATTCGACCTGTCCAAACCCCGACTCAATCACATTAACGAGGAAGAGAAGGCTGGTATCACCAAATTAGTATCTAAATACACCGACATCTTTCACTCAGATGACAGTCCATTATCTTTCACGAACCAAGTTAAACATACAATTAAAACCACTGACGAAATCCCAGTATATGCTCGAAATTACCGATTTCCGGAAATCTACCGGAAGGAAGTAGACTGGCAAGTTCAAGAGATGCTAGAACAAGGTATAGTGAAACAGAGTGAAAGCCCTTGGAACGCTCCAGTATGGATTGTCCCCAAAAAATCTGACGCTAGCGGTAAACCGAAATTTCGTATAGTAATTGACTATAGGAAATTAAATGAAAAATCAATTGAAGATAAATATCCACTTCCACAGATTTCGGAACTACTGGACAAGTTAGGTCGATGCCGATATTTCAGCATCATTGATTTAAAATCAGGATTCCATCAAATTGAAATGGACCCAGACAGTAGAGAAAAAACCGCTTTCAGTACCCCCACCTATCATCTTGAGTTCACTAGGATGCCGTTCGGCCTCAAAAATTCTCCAGCCACTTTCAACGGCTGATGGACAACATTTTAAGAGGCATTGCGAATGAATACTGTTGCGTCTATCTAGACGACGTGATCATTTTTAGTACATCTTTAGAAGAGCACTTTTTACGTCTGGAAGAAGTATTCAAAAGACTAAGAAAAGCCATCTTGAAGATACAATTTGACAAGACTGAATTTCTGCGGAAAGAAATTGCTTACCTAGGTCACATTATTACCCCTCAAGGAGTAAAACTGGACCCTAGCAAGATCCAAGCAATTTTAAACTACTCTCTGCCGAAGACCCCTAGAGAAATCAAATCCTTTTTAGGTCTTCTAGGATACTACCGTAAATTCATCAAAGATATTGCCAAAATAACTAAACCCTTCACCAGATGTCTAAAAAAAGGTCACAAAATAGGCACCACAGATCCCGAATATGTGGAGTGTTTCGAAATTTGCAAAGGATTACTAACAAACAATCCGATACTACAGTACCCAGATTTTTCCAAACCCTTCTACCTAACCACCGACGCCAGCAATTTCGCAATTGGTACCGTCCTGAGTCAACCCACAAAAGAAGGCGACCTCCCTGTAGCTTTCGCGAGCAGTACGTTAAACGACTCTGAAAGACGAAGATCTACTATCGAAAGGGAGCTCCTTGCTGTAATCTGGGGTGTAGAGCATTTCCGCCCTTACCTGTTTGGCCTCAAATTTAAAATATTTTCCGATCATCGACCCCTCCAATGGTTATTTTCTATTAAAGAGCCGAGTTCTAAATTATTTAAATGGAAGACGAAGTTGTCAGCATAATATGATTTCGAAATTGAATACAAAAAAGGATCATTGAACACCAATGTAGATGCCCTATCAAGAGTCAAAATCTATACATATAATAAAACAGTGTCTGTTTGTCTGTTTGTTTGTTTGTTTGTTTGTCTCGGCATCAATTGAGAACGGCTGAACGCAGAAAGTTGCGGCTGGTACCATTTGACGCAGAATTTATCTGGGAAGGTTTATGAAAAATCCGCATTTGAATCTGTCCATCCGTTGAAACGCTATGAATGAAATACTACTAAAAAACGTGTTATAATCACTTCTATGAGGACGTTTATGCTTATAATAACTTTGAACGGTTGGACGTAAATCCGATTGTAATTAGATTCTGGATTCAGCTCGACGAGTACATTCAAGTGGTACTTCAATCAGGATGTTAGTGGGAGGGGGGTACAGGTAATGAGAGGGGGGGGGGTCTACAGAAATTTCAAAACTACTTGACCAATTGGAGTGCAACTTTGGGAATTTGTTTGTTTGTCTCGGCATCAATTGAGAACGGCTGAACGTAGAAAGTTGCGGCTGGTACCATTTGACGCAGAATTTATCTGGGAAGGTTTATGAAAAATCCGCATTTGAATCTGTCCATCCGTTGAAACGCTATGAATGAAATACTACTAAAAAACGTGTTATAATCACTTCTATGAGGACGTTTATGCTTATAATAACTTTGAAAGGTTGGACGTAAATCCGATTGTAATTAGATTCTGGATTCAGCTCGACGATTACATTCAAGTGGTACTTCAATCAGGATGTTAGTGGGAGGGGGGTACAGGTTATGAGAGGGGGGGGGGGGTCTACAGAAATTTCAAAACTACTTGACCAATTGGAGTGCAACTTTGGGAATTTGTTGTGTGAACATTGAGGAATGTTTCTAACCAGGTAGGGAGGGTTCATAGGATACGGGAGGGGGGGGGGGGGTTAAAGGCAGTTAGGGTTGGCATTGGGGCATGACCGTTGGCTCCATTTATTTAAATCGCAGCAACACGCTTCGGTTCAAATAGTATAATCTATACATATAATAAAACAGTGTCTGTTTGTTTGTCTCGGCATCGATAAATGAGAACGGCTGAACGTAGAAGGTGGTATCTGTTATGAGTGGGGCCTGTCCTAAAGGGGGTGTCTGTTCTACCGTTGCGAAGCGCGGGTACACAGCTAGTCGTAAATAATAACCTAGACTCCGACGACCCAGACGCGCTAGACGATTTCTTTGCTGCTTGTACCCCCAATACTCTTAAAAAAATAAACGATCTACCCCTACAAGACTCCAACGAAACCAGTTCAATAATAGCAAATTTCGACCCCAACGAAAACTCAGGAATTGACGATAGAACGTCAACCTCTGCCGCAACTGCCCATTCGAACGCGACTGGTCATGCCGCGGTTACCATTCCCTCAAAGATGAACCAATCAACAGTTGCAATCACCAAATTTTCGTAGAAATAGTCAAACAGCTCAGTGAACAACCAGTCGGAATAAAAGAAATGTTTGGCAACAAAACTCGAATAGAAGTAAAACTGTCCCAATCAAACCTAAAAGAAGAAATCGTTAAATTTGTAAAAGAATATGTTGTTCCCAAAACAAAATACGGAATATTCTTTTCCGAAGACATGTCTGAAGATTTTGTTAGGTTCATGACCGAACACTTTACCTTTACCGACATTATCATGACCAGATATACTCAGACCGTATTGGACATAGAAAACGAATCAGACCAAATTGAAATTGTCGAAAAATACCACTCGGGAGTCACAAACCATAGAGACATTATAGAAACGTTTGAACATCTGAGGAGAAAGTATTATTGGCCTAATATGAGAAAGACCGTCCAAAAATTTGTCAATAATATTGTGAGACATGCCTCGCGTGCAAATACGACCGACATCCTCTCAAAATAAAATATAACATCACCCCAACAGCATCCAAACCGCTCGAAATAATTCACTTCGACAAAATGACCATAGATAATTCAACATTTTTGACCATCGTCGACTCATTTTCGAAATTTGCCCAAGCTTACCCTCTGAAATCTTCTAACAGTATTGAATTGGTTAAAGGATTAATTTCTTACTTTTCTCACCATGGCATAACCTCCACGATAATTTCTGATAATGGTGCCGAATTCCACAGTTCCCTAGTGAAAGAACTTTTGGAACTTCATGGAATCAGGATACACTTCATCTCATCCCAACGTCCCGATTCTAACGGAGTGATCGAACGATTCCACTCGACGCTTGTGGAACACATCCGTCTCCTGAATACTAGAAAAGAGTTCAGCTTCAAGAGGGATAATTCGTCAATTCACTCCACATCAAAATTCACCCCATTCGAAGAACTCTATGGCCACATAGGGAACGATGGACTATTAGACGCCGACGTAGAAAGAACCTTTACGTACAACTACCTCAACCAGCACAAAGAAAAAGTTAAAATGTTATACGACAACATTAATAACAAACTCAAAGACTTAAAATTAAAAACAATAGAAAAACTTAACGAAACTAGAAAAGAAACCCCTAACATCCCAACCGAGATTTTCGTGAAAACTGTACAAAAGCAAAGCAAAACCAAACCCAAATACAACAAGGAAAATATTAATGAAGTTGACCCTGTGCTCAAAATAGCGAAAATTATTCCCCGTCACCACAACCAAAGAGAAAAAATCCATCTCTCCAACGTCAAACGCCCAAGAAAATACACTCGAGTAGACCTAGAAACAGTGTGGAACGAAACCTCCGGCCAAAACGAAACAATTGTACAACGATTTGGATTAACTCTAAAAAGAAATGACTTTATCTCATTGAAACCCCCAAATTGGCTAAATGACAATATCATAAACTTCCAAATGGAAATTATTAACGACAAAAGTCGACTTAACGAACTCCCCATCAAAGTATACTGCTTCAATTGTTTCCTATATCAATCATTCATAGCGTTAAAAGATACACCAAAAGTTATGACATTTTGTCGTATGACCGAGTGATCTTCCCCATATTCAAATCAGACCACTGGAGATTAGTTATGGCCAACATGAACACGAAAGAACTCATTTACCTTGACAGCCTAGGACTTGAAGGAACCGACATACTCGAATCCATTAACCAGTACCTAATAGAAGAACACCTCTCGAAGAAAGAGATACATTTTGAACAAACTAACTGGAAGAGAATCACTCCCGAAACCCCGCGCCAACTGAACACTGACGATTGCGGAGTGTTCCTATGCGCCTTTGCCAAACTAATATCAGAAAACTTACCTGTTTCACGATTAGCAGTCTCTAAAATTTCCCAAACTCGCGAAGAACTATGCCTTGAAATCCTTAACCACCAATAAATGATTGGATGTTACAGGACAATAATCCTCCTCGCTGGACTGACTAACGGAATGGAGATACTAAACGTGACTGAAAACTTAGGACTTATGCCGATCCACCTAGGAACAGCCCGCAAACCCGAGTTTTACCACACGATCACTCATTACTTTCAAATGAAAGGACTGTTGGAACAAACTGAAGCTATCAAATCACACTATGACCAAATACTACAGATCACCAGTACCGATCACGACATCCGTTTAACACAGTACAACCAAAAATCCAGTTAATAGAACACATGCTTTCCTCAGTCAAGGTCTCCCTACCCAGTATTATAGGATTTTGGTGTCCTATCTAACAGAAAGGCATTTCAGGGTAAAACACGAAGATGAATACTCCCAATTACGTGTAATAAAAGCAGGAGTACCTCAAGGTAGCGTCCTTGGGCCAGTACTCTATCTTATACACAAGGGATCTCCCAAAATCAGCAGAAGCTGTGACAGCGACGTTCACAGACGACACAGCAATCCTGGCAGTAGGTTCTACAGTCGAGGAAGCCTCGGGAAAACTACAGGAATCCGTGAATAGCATCCATCAATGGACCAAAAAATGGAGAATAAAACTCAACGAAGCTAAGTCAACGCACATTAACTTTACATACAGGAATGTGAGCCCTATACCAATTGAAATAAACTCCCAGATTGTTCCATATGCAAATACAGCTAAGTACCTCGGAATGACTCTGGACGCGAAGCTCCGTTGGAAGGAGCACGTGAAGAAGAAGAAGGAAGAGATAAACCTAAAATTCAAGAAGATCTCATCGGAAGAAAATCCCAACTGCCTACACATAACAAAATGCTACTGTACGAGCAAGTGATCAAACCGATTTGGGCTTACGGCTGCCAGTTATGGGGCTGCACCAAGAGAACTAACTTGAAAATTATCCAAGCAACACAAAACAAAATCCTCAGGAGCATAGTGAATGCCCCCTGGTATATCCGAACGGATGACCTCCATCGCGACCTTAAAATTAAGATGGTGAGCGAAGTTGTAAAAAATCGAGCAACGGATCATGAGAACCGTCTCCACAAGCACAGGAATGTCGAAGTACTGAACCTCCTGGACAACAGCGGCGATTTACGAAGACTGAAAAGGACCAAACCTCTGGACCTAGTTACATCTCACTGAAGTGATGTGATGAGTGGTAGTAGGTGATCTATGAACCACAATACGTTAAATAAATTAACAGAGTGAAGTTACTAGATGTGTACACACAGTTGTAACAATAAAGATGATATTAAAAAAAAAAAAAATCGGTCTTCTCGTCCCCAAAAACATGGAAAAAGATACCTCAAAAGCTCATGTTACTAACATGTTACTAAAACACAAAAAGTACCTATTTTTATCCACATTTTCACTCATAACACTCCTGGGTATATTCCGATCGGGCTGCAAAGTTTCGGGACACAACTAGGGCCCAAATGGAGTATACGTGCGACAGAACGACTTTTTTAGACCGAAAATGAAGCCGGTACACGTGATACGGCGGACGGAGTACGGCGTACAGCGGACGGACAGTGCATTTTTGGAATCTACGCACCTTGAAACGGAAAAGAAAAAATTTTGAGGGGGTGTTATACAAATTTATTGCTGACCGAATACACAGGTGTATTATTCACGGAATAATAAACCAAAACCAAACACTAGTAGCAACCAATTTTATTGTTTGACAAATTGACATACCTATACCATTCACAGCACTTATACAATTCGATTTAAAATTCCGAAATCACGAAGAAAATGCATCCATAGACAATTGATCTACCCTTTTTAAAAACTAGAAACAATCAAAGAAAGTAAAATGGAACACTTAGTTAACGCAGCAGGAGCCGTTAGTGGGCAACCTGAACAACCCTCGCTTTCAGCAACAGTGGATCCAAACTACATAAACTTTTTGGTCCAACAACAGGTACAAGCCGCATTGAGCAATATGAACCTAACTAACGCTAGGAACACCCTCCCTGAATTTAAGAAAAAACATGCAGACATGATCCCTACTTTCGATGGTAAACCCGAGAAATTAAGACCATTCCTAGACACATGCCAAACGATAGTCGATCGCTTTACAGACGTAGAGGACGAAGATAACATCCAAAACGAAGAAGTACTTAGAACGATACTATCAAAAATTCAAGGACCGGCCTTCTGACATGATTAGCAACCTGACATTGACAGACTTCGACGGAATAAGGAATGCTCTTCTAGAGACATACTCAGACAAACGGGATATATACACTTTGAATCATAAACTAACGTCCCTCAGACATAGGGAACAGGAGAGTCCATTCGAGTTCTTGAATAGGGTAAAGGACAAATTGAACATAATCGTAGCATACCTTAGGAACCACGAAAGGGCATTAACCACTCAAAACGTACTTGTAGTGCATTACCAAAACCTAGCACTTCGTACGCTACTTTTGTATTTAAGAGACCCGTTAAGTGGACAATTGAGAACAAGACAACCGAAATCTTTGGGTGAAGCTCAGTCAATCATGACTAATGACTATCAGATCCTTTCGTACCAGAAATCTGCTTTCAAACAATCGGGAAAACCCACTCAGGGCACGAATAATTCAAATCAGAAAAATTTCCAAAATCCCAATAAACATTTAAAACCTAATCAAGGAAATACGGTATTCAAAACAAACCAAAATAATCAAAATCCACAATATAAACCAAACCCGAGTAATCAAGTTTCACAATTTAAACCAAACCCGAATAATCAAACGTACAAGCCTAACTCCTATGTTCAATCCGGTCAAAACCAAAAAGCACCATCTGGATTCCAGCGAAATAAACCGATGCCAATGTCCTGGCAGACCACCAACCCAAATCTCAACAATGTAGAAATGGATAGTGATCAGGAAGAGGTAACTCAGTCCGAACCTGAAGAAGATGTTATTTACGAAGATGACTCTTTTTTAGAGCAGGATCAGTCGACCCACCAAGAGTCGACTTAATGCACCTAAATACAACCAAACATCCACTACCATACATTGTTCTTCCTAACATCGGAATCCGAATACTTCTAGATACAGGTAGCACATCTAGTTTCGTACACCCCACAGTAGTCAAAAATTACTTTAACCAAAAACTCATACCAGAACAATTTGAAGTCAGAACTGCACACGGTGCCTCCCGCGGAAACCTTAGTGTGAGGGTACCATGTGGAGAACTGTTTAAAATTCGAAATTTGAACATCCCGTTAAAAATTTTTAGATTTCAAAAGTACTTCGGTTTTCTTTTAGGTATGGATAGTTTAAAATTGTTAGGCGCACAAATTGACTTTTTAACAAACAGAATCATTACAGAAAAAACTGAAATACCCTTACGATACTTCGACAAAACACCAACAACTGAGAATACAACAAACGTAATTTATGAACAGAAAATCCAGCCCAGAGCTATTTCACAAATTAAAATTCCGGTAGTGAAAAACTCAAACAAAAGTGAAGGTACAATTTCATACTTTAAGCAAGGACCACTAGAATCCCTGAATGCTTAGTCCAGATTAATAACGATGAATGTTACGTAGGAATTTTGAATAACAGTGACTCGGAATGTGAATTAAAACTAACCAAACCAACTGTGGTAGAAGAAATTCCCCCTTTAGAAGACATACAAAGCCCAAATCTAAATTACTTCGACACCGAAAGGTATCAATTTGACCCCATAACATACGAACGGATCACATGAACTTAGAAGAAAAAAAGACAAATTCTGAACCCATTACACCAGTACAAAGACTTGTTTCATTGTGAGGGAAACGCTCTAACTTTCACCAACAAGGTACAACACGAAATACGGACGTCAGACGAAATTCCCGTTTACACACGAAACTAACGTTACCCGGAAGTGTACAAAAGCGAAATCGACAGTCAAATTAACGAGATGCTCCAACAGCGGATAATTCAGCCTAGTTCTAGCCCGTGGAACAGTCCACTCTGGATAGTTCCGAAAAAACTAGACGCCTCTGGTAAACGGAAATATCGACTTGTTATAGATTATCGGGGCCTTAATTCAAAGACGATCGACGATAAATATCCACTTCCGAACATACATGACTTATTAGACAAACTTGGAAGATGCAATTACTTTACTTGTTTAGACCTTAAAAGCGGGTTCCACCAAATCCAAATGAACCCAAATAGCATCCCCAAAACGGCATTTTCTTCAGAAAATGGACATTGGGAATTTACCCGAATGCCTTTTGGACTGAAAAACGCGCCTCCCACTTTAAGGTCTTATGGAAAATATTTTACGGGGACTTCAGAATGAAATATGCACAGTTTTTATTGACGATGTAATAATCTACAGCACCAGCCTACAAGAACACATTGACAGGTTAAAGAAAGTATTTGATGAACTCCGTGAAGCTAATTTAAAAATTCAATTAGATAAGACAGAATTTTTTTTTCTTATAACACCTGAGGAAGTTAAACCAAATCCCCCCAAAAACGGAAGTGATTACAAAATACCCGATACCCAAAACTCCTAAAGAAATTAAAGGATTCCTCGGTTTGTTGGGCTATTATAGAAAATTTATTTAGAACTTCGCCCAAATAACCTTTAACCCAATGATTGAAAAAGGGCTCAATAATTAACATCCAAGACCCAAAATATATCGAGTGCTTCGAAAAATGTAAAACCCTACTAACGAACGATCCCATATTACAGTACCCAGACTTTTCGAAACCTTTTCCCTTACTACAGACGCATCAAACTTAGTGTATTAGGCGCTGTCCTAAGCCAGGTTCAAAACGGCGCCGATCTATCGATCGCCTACGCCAGCCGTACGCTGAACGATAGCGAACGGAACCTGTCTACAATAGAAAAGGAATGCCTAGCATGCGTATGGGCAACTGAGTATTTCAGACCCTATATTTTCGGAAGCAAATTTAAAATATTCACTGACCACAAACCCCTTCAATGTCTGTTTTATCTTAAAGAACCCAGCTCGAAATTATTTAGATGGAGATTAAAATTGGAACAATACGATTATGAAATCCAATATAAAAAGGGTTCTACCAACATGAAAGCAGACGCGCTGTCGCGAGTCGAACTTAACGCTAACGAAACATCTGAACTTCCCGGAACACCTGTTGAGAACATAGATCAAGATGCAATTATGAGCGAGATTTTACAGTATCCAATCATGAACGAAATTTTGAGCGAAATGAATGACGTTGTGAACGATCCTGAATCGCTGTCACCAACAATTCATTCAAACTATGAAGGTAATACCACCTTAGGGATTCCTATTTCAGAGAAACCCGTCAAACACGGTTTGCATCAAGTAATTATTATAGTAGCCGACAGAGAAGAACGCGGGAACCCCAAAATAGAAAACCTCTTCAGTACAATGACGCGGATAACAATCACACTCAGGAAAAACCACCTAGAGGAAGATATAATTGATTTTGTGAAAAAATATGTAGTTCCAAAGAGGAAATACTCCTTATTCTTTGTGAACTACATCTATGAAGAATTCAGTAGGATAATGATCAGAAATTTTAAATATTCAGAAATTAATTTTGTTAAATGCTCCAAAAAATTAGAAGATGTCTCCAACCCTGATACAATTAGAGAGTACATTCAGCTAGAGCATCTCGGGAAAACAAACCACCGAGGCATAGTTGAAACGTACGAAAAACTCAGGAGAAGATATTTCTGGTCCAACATGAAAATTACTATTCAAAATCATATAAACCTGGAATGTAAATATGATAGACATCCTATCAAACCTAAATTGAACATCACTCCCACTCCATCTAGGCCATTCGAAATACTCCACATAGATAAATTATCCCTTGAAAGATCTAAATTCCTCACCATAATAGATTCTTTTTCAAAATATGCCCAAGCCTACTTCTTGAAATCATCTAATAGCGTCGATACTGTAGGAGCCCTTCTAAAATTCTTTTCTCATCACGGGGTACCGAAAATGATTGTCGCTGACAATGGCGCTGAATTGAACAGCTCCCTTGTCAAGGAACTTTTAGACGTCCACAAAGTCAAAATACATTATATCAGTTCCCAAAATCCGAACTCCAATGGTCTAGTCGAAAGATAGAGACCATGACCATGATAGAGCATGTCAGGATATTCTCGAACAGAGAAGAATTCAAAAATGAGTCCATCAAGAACAAAGTCCATTACGCACTCATTGCCTACAACAGTAGCATTTACTCTGTCACCAAACTAACACCATTTGAGATTATAAACGGTCATGTCGAGAAAGACCCCTTGCTAGACACAGACTTGGAAAAACATTTAATGACAATCTTCATTGACAAACATCGAGATAAAGTCAGACTAATGTACCAAACCATTCAAGATAGAACTCAGGTGCAGAAGGAGAAAATAGTTTCCGACAGAAATAAGAATCGCGAAGATGCTCCCGAATTACCGCAGGAAGTATTTGTAAAGACAAAGCAAATTCAAGATAAGACTAAACAGAAATATTTCAAAGAAACGTTAGAATCAACGGATCCGAACCGGACAACAGTGAGAATAGTACCTCGCCATCACAACGCTTGAGAGAAGATCCACATCTCTAACATTAAAAGACCGCGTAAACAGACACACAGACAAATGAAACACCTACCGACGGTTCACACCCCGCAACTGTTCCCCCTTCAGGGAAACAGATCTCTTCATCTCGTTCGGAACCTGCGAGATCAGGAATATAACAAATAACCAAGGAATACTACCCATACTTCTTGGACCAGCTAGACTGATTACGTCCCAACATACTCTGATACACCATTACAAGATAGACGCACTTATTGAAGAATTTTACTTACTAACTTCCCAATACGAACAATTACGAAAGAAAATTGAAGTAAACAACAACCAGATCAGACAGACTGATGAATATTGTAAAATAATAAACTATACTACTGTAAATATTATTAAAGAAAAAATTACCCACATAAATATTAATCATGGTAGAAATAAAATAGGGCTAGTAAATGGTTTAGGTAGTGTAATTAAGTTTATCACCGGTAACCTAGATACCTCTGATGGCGAACGTTATGAAACTATGTTTTCGAACATTAAAAATAAGGAATTAAACACTCAAGACCAATTGAATTCTCAATTCTCCGTAATTTCAGAATTAATGGCAAATTTCAATTCTACGATCGAAGACATACGTTTTAACAATGAACAGATCAAAACTAAATAAGTGGAAATAAGTAACTTCATAAAAACCAGCTCTAATAAAGCCTTGTCTGATTCGATAAAGGAAACACTTAACCATCAACAATTATTGTTCAATTTAATATTAACGATTTTCCAAGATATTAAAAATTCAATCTCGTTTTGCAAAGTAGGAACACTACATCCTAGCATTATAAAGACTCACCAACTATTTGAAGAGTTAAAGAAACTGTCAACCAACTATAACTCCAAATTACCGTTGGAAGTCAAATACGAAAACATCCTATAGATTGAACCCACAATCAAAGTGACTTGTGCCATCCACGATAGTGAGATAGTTTATTTCTTGAACATACCATTGGCAGACAGTGAAGAATACTTTCTGTATTACTTACGCCCGATACCTACTGTTAGACAAACGGAGTATGTTTCAATTTTTCCAAGTGTGAACTACCTACTTAAATCTAAATTCAAGGAAGTGTAATACATTGTACCAAGAAGTTAATATCGAATCAGAATGCTAAATGTGAGATTGAAATACTTGCTTTTGAAAACACGGAACATTGTAAATTCGAAAAGGTTAACTTTGAAGACAATTGGATTGAACGAATTCCAGAATCAAACCAACATTTAGCCGTTTTCCCATTTGGTGACAAAATTGAAGTTAATAGTAGAATTGGCGCTGAAATATTATAATTAAAAGGAATATTTCTGATTTCGGAGATTGATAATGAAGTGTTCTACAAAGGACAACCCCTTCACTCCGAGAGTAAATCATTAGGCCACCCAAAATTGCTCACCAATTTAAATTTCGAAATTAAAGCTTCTCAAATGGCAAATGTTTCTCTCACATTAAAGGAACTAAATTTTAGAAATGTAAAACTCAACCGAATAGAACATCTAGAACCGCTGAACTTAACCAAATACTTTGTACCCAGTTTCTGGACCCTAACTCTATATCTAATTATAACTACGTTTATTTTGTACACTACAATTATGTATTGTAAACATGAGAGAAAACTAACAGTGACACAAACCTAAAATTTTTATGTCCAGCTATTATTTCATTTTATACTTTCGAAAATTTAGCTACTCCCAAATTTTCATCTTAAGGGGGGAGGAGTTATATACGCTTTGATCGAGCGAATTAAAATAATAAAATGCTGCCTTCAGCAGCTTGCCTCTCTCTCGAGTCTCACCTCACCTCGGACATCCCCAGGCTCGGTGCAGTCTCTTGTCGTACCTGATCCCGTTAGTTAGTTGTCTCTCGTGAAATATATTAAATCTGCGAAGTCTAATAAGTTGTAATAGTCAAAATATCCTTGTGGAAAATCAATAAAAGTTTTTTTTTTTAACGATTCTCCGTGAACTCCGAACATTTATTATATATATAAGTTACGTTCCCATCCTCTGCACACCTAGACGATATTTGACGCTACCCGCTGACGCCGCTTTAAACATAGGGAGCCTGCGAGCCCCTCTGGAGGCAGTTCTGTTCCAGACAGCAGTCCGTGTGGCAACGTATCTTTGTGAATCTAATGAAAGTATTTTTTTTAAAGCCTTTTTTACAGACCACCCACGTAATTGGCGCAGTCGGTAGGACGATCAACGGAAGTACCTGAAATCGACGGCTACATCGATCAAGGCTTGGTTCGATCAACCTACCCCCAACCGACCTCACGGACTCTGGCAGAACTCCTCACAGTCGATCATCATCATCAAAACTCCGGCTTCGAGTTCCGATGCTAAGCCTGTGAGTACCTCTAATATTCTATCTGGATTCTGTTACAAGATACAGATCCAAAAGAAATCCCACTTATTCCGCGCAAAGTCCGGAAAAGTACCTACCAATCGCTCACGATCGATTTCTCCTCGGATCCTGCTACAAGTTACAGGACTATAAAACATATTTTGCTCTGCTGCAAGTCACAGAGACAACAGAAAGAGTAGTATTTCTGATAGTCCTCGCGAACCACTTCCGCGAGACCAACGTACCTACAAACCTCGCTCAAAAGACGAGATAATCTTTTATCGCCTCGCCTCACGAGAAGCCTTATCTACATTTCATCCTATTTAAATCCACTCGCCGATCGTCCTCTTGGAAGAACCAAACAAAAAAAGAAATCATCTCTCGACCTCCGTCTTCTCAAGCCCGCGACCGACCTTTTAAAATTACGCACTTAATCGTAAGAATTTCCTAGCTATAAGAATTTCCATTTTTTCGATTTCATATTATTCCCTGTGTTTTGTATACCTTACATTCCCTAGCTATAAGAATTTTCATATTTTTTTTTATTATTCCTTGTGTTTTGTACTCTTTACATTTTCGTTGTGTCCACACCGGTTCCACCCCAGCTAATCCCACTAACATTTGTAAAAAAAAATCAGATTGAAATTTTCGGCACTTCCTAAACATAATTCACACACTCTCAGTTGACCAAAATATTTCGAAATTCCTAAATCCGTAAAGGCTTATCTCCATTCCAAGATCTGCCTTGGTAATCAGAGTTTACCGATAATCCCCGAAAACTCACCCCAGAATTCCTTACCGGAAGATCCCATTCCTCTCATAATGAAACACACCACTGCAAACGCCACAACCGTTCAAAATCCAGCAAACCCAGCTCCACAACATCCGACGCCACTGACGACGGCCGAGGACATCGTAGGAGCTCAGCAGCAGCAGATCCAACAATTATGTAACGCGTTGCTAAACCACGTGATCGTGGGAAATACTAACCTCCCCGGGAATGAAGGCCACCCAGGTCGTACCCAAACTACTCCCGGAGTCCCTGTCTTGAGGCGCGAATATCTTGATATGATACCCCCCTTTCGAGGAGAGGCCTCCGAAATGGCCCAATTTTTAAAAATCATCGACACCCTCCACGATCAATTTTACGACAACCAGAACCCGAATGCATTCCAAAATTTCTTGCTGATTTCATCAATTGAGGCCAAAATTTTGCCACCCGCTGCCCAACAAATCGCGGCATCTAACCCCCAAACATTCGAAGAAATCCGACAAGCAATTGTGTCATCATACGCCGACAAAAGAGACGACCTGACTCTAATTCTGGAGCTAGCTAATCTCAGGCAGGTTGAAGGAGAAGACGCCTTCAAATTTCTAGAAAAGGTCCAGATGACCCTTCAAACCCTCGTGGCGTATAGTACCACGAATGACGGACCCGACGAAAGTGATACGCTGATCACTCAGTATCGAAAACTGGCCCTCCGAATTTTCTTGTTATACGTTCGCGAGCCTCTTGGGTCTGACCTCCGGACCAGACAGCCGGCAGATCTCAACGAAGCTCTTGGGATGATGACGAACGAGTACCAGCTACTCAGTGCCTCCAAGAGAATTCATGCCCAGAACTCAGGACAAGCGAAAAATTCGAACAATCAGCCGAGACAATTTTCAAACAGTAACGGCAGTAATTTCCGACCCAACTCGCAAAACCCTAGAGCCCAAAATTTCCCCAACCAAAAACCACAACAATATTCGCAACAGCCCGTTAGACCAAACATGCAAAGCTATAGGCCCCAGGGCCAGAATATTCCCCAACAGAACCAAAATTATAAACCCCAGGGACAAAATAACTTTCAACCCCAGCGAAGCCAACGGAATTTTCCCCAAAATGATTTCCCCTCACGTAATAACGCACAGTCCACGGTCACCGCCAGCCCGTCCCACATGAGCTGGAAAACCACCAACTTACACAATTTGAATGAACAGGAGATTTCCTCAGAACCCCAAAACACAGTTGAAGAGACCCAGTGGTCACCCACTGATGAAACACTGTATGACGAAACTCAAGAGTGCTCCGGTAATAACTACCCTGAATTAAATTCCCAAGACGATCAACAGTCGGATTATTTTTTAGAGGCAGCCAGCCTCAATCCCCCCCCCCCCCCCCCCCTGAGTTCGAATTAATGAGTATTGAACCAAAAACGATCAGCGAATTACCGTACATTTTAGATCCTGACACCAACCTAAAAAGCAGTCGGTAGGACCTCCAGCGGAATACCTCACCTTCGACCTACAGCAGTGAAGTGTATTGGTTCGGAACGGACCTACCATAAATTGGGCAACCCGCCCACACGTAGCAGCTCAGGACTCCTCACCGGATCAAGGTCGTCAGGGATACATCGCAGAACGTACTGCACCTTCAGACCTGAGATGCACCGAATCCTGTGAGTAACGCATTAACTTCACATTCTGGAAAATCGGCAATCGGCGACTAAATTTTCGAAGGACCTCGTCAGAGAAAAAATTGGCTCGTGCGCAAACATTTCCTGAACGACTAGGTGCCCTATAAATAACCGTTTAATAAAATTTAACTTATATTGGGACATTCTTCGTCCGCACTGCGCGAACATCCTCAGCCTTGACTTACTAATTCAGATCCCGACGCCTGTCGGAATAAAGTCCCACGCAGCAAATACCAAGTAACCCGCATCCGCGGCTCTTGTCGCGTACATGCTCCGAGCAGAGAAAAAATAACGACGGGAGACCTTCCTCGTCATAACCCTCCTAATACCTACGTGGAGAGGAAGAGATAGAAGAAAGCCCATAAAATTGCATCCGTCTCGCGCTGAGAACCTCGCCTAGTTAATAAGACAATTTTAGAAATAAGAAATCATTACAATTAGTTTTAAGAACATTTAGACAATAGTGATAAATTTGATTTGTGTACATCTAACTAACCTGCAGACTTTCAGGTATTCATTCTCTTCGTTCCTGCTAGGTACTTAGGTATCATCGATTCCTCCCCTATTGATCCATTCGACAACATCCTTGACCCCATTCGAAATAATCCAAGGTCACATTTCGGACGAAAACCTCCTTAAGTTAAACTTGGACGAACGCCTCGCCAACGCTCATCTCGTCAAACACCGCGAAAAAATGAAAGCGCTCTACCAAAACATTAAAGACAATGGCACACAACTCAAAGAAAGAGTAATGGAAAACAGATATTAATTATACCACTCGGGAAGACCCTCCAGAAATCCCTGACACTGTTTATGTAAAGACCAAACAACTTCAAAGTAAAACCAAACACCTGTATAACCCGGAACAGGTGAAGTCCGTAGACAAAACCAAGCATACGGCCGAAATAACACCCCGGCATGCTAACACCCAACCAAAGATCCACATGCCTAACATCAAAAGGCCCAGAGTAGTACCTCAAACCCCGATGTCTAGTTCTTCCAGTTATTCACCCTCCTAAGACAGTTTCCCTTCACCCGTTAACCTCCCCACGATTCCCCAAACGGCCACTTTCTATTCCTTTCCCCCACCGACTAACAGCCAGAAGCGGGATAGACCCTTACCGTCGCCACCCAACTCAGGCCGCCTCCTTCAGAGACGAGCTCGTCGAGCCCTGCCCCAAAACAACATTGTAAAGACCTCTCCAGAATCCCAAGAATGGAGTTAACTCCTTCCCCGGTTCCTCTACCTTCTCCTGAGGGATCATTGCCCACGCCACCGGACATCCTACCAGTTAGGTTCCCTCGCAAAGCGTTACCTACCTATACCACCAGACACCCCTCCATCTAGATTCCCTCGCAAAGCGTTACTGTAAGGGTTCATATTTGGCGCCATTAGTTGCAGTGCGCATGACCGGTAGAGGGCGGCGAGTTGGTGAGTTATGTCAGTTATGTCCGATCTTTCGTTGTGCCCGTTATGTCTTATTGTCTTTATGCGAATTACAACTATACAAAACCAGTAATCGAGTCAGTTATAATTAAACAACCTTCAATATTACATTTCAGAAGTGGGATTAAGTGACAGTGTAAGTTATAGTGTGTTGGAAGACGAAAAAAACATTGGAAATCAAGTTCGAAAAATACAGCTCGGAAACAACCAAGCGTCCCATCTTGATCAGCCATCATGAATACCAACAGCTCGAACATTTGCCCAGAAACCGTCGCCGAGTTGAAAGTTACCGAATTACGCCGTGAACTAGAGAAACGAGGTTATAAGCCGAGTGGAAAGAAATCTGAATTAGTTTCCCGATTGAAAGCCTTACTACAACTTGAGAACTGTAAATTGGTGGAGGGTGAGACGGTTGAGGTGGAGGTTGAGGATGAGGTCGAAGAGCATTGTAGTGATGATGCAACCTCGAGCAGTTCCCCGAATGCACAGGATTCCTCAGATGACGACGACGATGGTGAACGTAAACAACAACAACGACGTAAACCTCATCGCCACAGCTCCTTTGCTCTAACTTTTCGTGATATCGGAGATACTGTTCGTAAATTTGACGGCTCGGGTTCTATATCCGTCAAGAAGTGGTTACAGGAAATAGAAGTGTAATGTTCCTCACGTTGATTTAAGGTATGTGCGGGTTGGGTAGGATGATACTCATAAATTCACATGGAACACTACAGTATTAATTTTTTATTGGGATACTAGATGGATAACACGATGTTATAAAGGAGAGTGTGAGTCGCGTATAAGGTGCTACGGCAAACTGAATCGGAGGGCGATGTCCTGAGGGGAGTTCGGGAAAACTGGGTCGAGCTGACCAAAGCAGTTCCGTCGAACTGGCTCGTAACATTACCTCCCCCTATGAGGAGCACCTGTCCTCAGGTGTATACATTAAATTCAGCCTAGATGGGAAGCTGGAATACTGGCTGAGTTTTATCATTGAATACAGGCTCTCTGTTGCTGATTCTACATCCGCTGTTTGAGAATCTCTGTCAGGTGGAAGTGAGGGGGGAGCGAAGTTCTTCGAAGTATATTCCTCGCAACGTGCCCGATTCTTGAACGCAGGTGGAGAGGAAAGGAGTACTCCAGAGTCCCGTTTTAAGTCATCAACTTCGCGAATTCTAGCGAAGCTGAATGGGATTTTACAAAGCAGCGAATTGTGTGCTTTGTGACATTGGCATACAAATCGGGAAGTACACATGTCTGAATTATGTGTCGAGGCAAAGCAGTTCGCACACAAATCATTAGAATGAATCACATCCCATCTCTCCTCAACGGTCATCCCTTTGAATGTTTTGCATTTACGGAGGGCATGACGTCCACCGCAAACTTTGCAAGCAAAATTCAGTGTTCCTGGGGATGAAGAGGATGTGATATTTCGGGCGGGATGAGCGATCTGGTGGTCCTTGACTTTTTTAACACTTTGAGATGTGTCGATGTCTGATGCCAATGAAGGTGATTGTTTCAGGTTGTGATGGTTGGGTGTTTTCGTTGAAATGGACGTCTTTGATCCAGAGGCTTTGTTGATGAGGGTATGGGCGTCGACTTGGTACGTGAGTGTACGTTGCACCCATTCAATTGCTTGTGAAATGACCAACCGGCTTGGTAGGGATTGGATAAGTTCATCTAAGTTCCTATCCAATTTCTGTAGAGTGCGGCGGTAGTGAGAAGCTAAAGAATGGGGGCTTGAAGTCGGATTAAAGGCCTTCAACCCTTCAACTAGGTGTTTCCATTGTATTAAATGTATAGCACAACCTACGCCCTCTGATGAGATTTCGACGTTGTTCTGAAACAGCATAGTCACAAAAACTTGACGGCGTTAACACACAACACTGAAACACGATAATTAACCACGGAATTCCTTATTGGGAACGTATTAAAGTCCGTGAGTCCTACTGACTGCGCCAAATGTAATGTTCCTCGCGTTGATTTAAGGTATGTGCGGGTTGGGTAGGATGATACTCATAAATTCACATGGAACACTACAGTATTAATTTTTTATTGGGTTACTAGATGGATAACACGATGTTATAAAGGAGAGTGTGAGTCGCGTATAAGGTGCTACGGCAAACTGAATCGGAGGGCGATGTCCTGAGGGGAGTTCGGGAAAACTGGGTCGAGCTGACCAAAGCAGTTCCGTCGAACTGGCTCGTAACAGAAGAACATAAAACGTTGTATGACAGGACAGGATATGCAAGCATTAGTTTACGCAAAAAACTGTTAACTGGTCTTGCTCGCAAGTTTATGATGAGTGAAAGCGGCCTTACAACATTCAAGAAATTTAAGAAGGCGATGATCAAGGAATTTTCAGACCAATATTGTGTAGCAGAAATTCAAGACACACTATCGAAGCGCGTTATCAGAAAAGGTGAAACAGCTTATGAATATTTCCTGGACATGAGAGAATTAGCAAGGGACTTAGTAGATGACAATTCGCTAATGCACTATGTCATCTCTGGGATCACTGACCCATGGGTTATTTCAAAATTTGGGGTTATTTGGTGTCACACAGCTTTTTTGAGCGCTCTATTTGTCTTGGAAATTCGGAGTTTTTTCTGAGGGATACAACAGGTTGGCGTCTAGTAGACCACCTAAATATAAATTCAAAAAATCCCTAGGTTCAGACATTACCAATCATTTAACAACCCCAATTCTCTCTACCTACACTTGTCACAAATGGTAGGTTGAAAACTTCAGAAATTCTTTGAGGGCTCTGTATTCATGTTTTAATACATTCCAAAAATTGAAGTAGCCCAGGTTGCTCTCCCCTTCATGTATACATTAATAAAAAAATTAAATTCCCCCATTTTAATAGGTTTTTATTAGGTTTTATGTGTGTCAAGGTTTCATTCTCTCTCCCTACAATTTTTTTGAACTGCCCGCCCACCTCAGGAAAACGGATATTTTGTGTTGTGAAAAACAAAAAGCAACACTGCTACAAGATGGCTTCCGAAGCCCTCATGGTTTGTTCCACTCCCAAGCCTCCAGTTGCTTGAGTGATGTTGTGAAGTAGTGAAGTCGTGTGCGTAGGTTAATACTTTCTCCATACCTACAACCACCTCACTGGTCAGGGTAAGTGTTGATTAATACATAAATGAGCTGTAAGTATGACTATGAATGACATGGTGTTGTGTATTTTTTCGAACGTTGAAAATCATTGATGGTGAGGCCTGCACAAAGTGATAACCTCCCAAATCTCTCTCCCAACAACCTCTCTCCCTACAATTTCAGAAAAGAAGCGGTTTGTAGGGAAAGAGAATGGATTGTAGGGAGAGAAGATTTGCAAATAATTTTACAAAGATAATGGTTCCAATGTTCTTTTGGTGTAGATTTTAAGTTTCAGTAGCTATCCATAGGCTATCTACTATCACAGTGCCTACCACTGGCATCCATTGTTCTGTCCAATATAGGAAAATTAGTACTGTAATTCCATCAAAATTGATTTTTTTCTCTCTTTTTTTTTGTCAGGTGCTTTTATTACCATCCATGGCTAAGCCTAAGGTGTCTAAGGAGAAGTGGAGAGAGTACGCACAAAGAAGACGGGAGAGAATAAAAAATGATCCAGTATTGGCAGCCATTGAAAAAGAGAAGGAAAAGAAGAAATACGAGGCGAAGAAGATGAAAAAGCAGGTGAAGCTTGTCAAGGACATGTCTGAAAGAGAGTTGAGGCAGAAGCGCAAGTTGTGGAGAAAGAAGGCAAAGGAGGCGTACCAGAGGAAGAAGCAGCGAGGTAATTTGGTCAAGTACTTAGAGGACCGTTCCCCCCCTGTGAGTGAATCAGAAAATGATCAGCCAGTCGTTCAAAAACCGCCAGTTGACCAGCGCATCAATTCTGGTAGGAAAAAGATGAAGAAAGATAGGGCAAAGGCGTACCGAGAGATTAACAAACTGAGACAACAGAATAAAGCATTGAAAAAACAGGCAGCCAAGTGGCGACAAAAATACTGGCGGTTGGAACAAAACGTGAGTGATAAATCATCGCCAAGAAGAGTAGTTTCTAAACTCTTGAAACGAGGAAACCAAAATGAAATTCGTCGGAAGTTGTTGTTTGGAGAAGTCTTGGGATGTCAGTTAAAAGAAAACTTCAAACAGTTATCTGCTAAGGGAAAGAAAAGGGCATTTGGAAAGATTGTGGCAGGCAATGGAAAATTTTTGTTGCGCTATAGATTGATGTCAAACCTTCGAGGCACCATCTCATCCAAAGTATTCAACAGTAGTCGGATGTTGACTAATAATAAACTATTGAGAGAACGTGCTATGAAGATTAATGCCATGGTGGTTAAGGACGTCCAAACATTTTTTGAAGACGACGAATCATCAAAGTTGTGTCCAGGTAAGAAGGATTGTCTAAAAAAAAAACAAAGTGAAAAAACAAAAGCGTATTTTGTGTGATACAATTAAAAACTTGCACACAAAATCAGACGGAAATATGGAATCCACCTTCAATCTTGGCTGAACCTTCCACGTCTACTGTTCCGTCTACCTCAACTGGACTTCCAGCTGAACCGTCGATTGCAAATGAACCTTCAGCATCAGCTAAACCATACGACACGCTTACTCCAGGAACCTTCATTTTGGCAACCTTCAAAAATGAGTCCAAAAAAAATGACACGCCTTATCGCTACGTTTGCATTGTCAACGCTATTAATGATGATGGCACTATGGAGGTAACAGGATTACGACGTTTCCAGAAATCCATGACGCAGTTTGAGGTTAAAGACAATGATGTTTGTGTCATAAATACAGGCGATGTTTTTCAAGTACTTCCTCTTCCAAATTTTGTTCTACGAAATAGAAAAATGGTTTATTATTTTCCGCGCCAATTGGCGGGTGTAAGAGAGCAATGATGTCGAATATTTATGTTTGTTTTTTCGTTTTGATTTCTGCAAGTTAATTTTTTTTATATCTTGAAAATATTGATGGAGGGATATTGCTCCCATAAGTTTAGATATCGTTCCTTTATTATTTGTACCCTCTTTTTGTATTTTATTATGACTATTCAGTTACCTGTTCTCAAATGTTGCTAGTTTTTGTCTGGTCCTTAAGATTCAAGAGTGACCTGAACTGTAATTTTTGGTTTTCTAAGTCTTGCGATTTCAATTTATTTTTTTTTTGTAATATTTTACGAACGTTGAGACTGGTTGAAAGACTTGAAGAATTTTATTAGTAATGTTATGGTTATGGGGTTTAAGGGTTTTGGACCTAATTGATGGGTAGTTTTTGCCTGGTAATTTAGGTTCAAGAGTTGTACCTGAATTACCTTGGTATATGTGATTCTTAGTTTTCTAAGTCATGTGATTTTAATTTTTTGTAATATTTTACGAACGTTGAGACTGGTTGGGACTTGAAAAATATGATTATGTAATGGTTTTAAGCTTTGATTGTGATAAGCAGTATTGAGACTCTTCTAAACTGAACAACACGTTTTTTAAATGGCATAAATAGGTATAATTATAAATGTTACAAGTTCAACTTACTCGTGGTTTTCTCTCTCCCTACAATGTCTTCTCTCTCCCTACAAAGTAGAAATTTTATAAAAAATTTCAAAATTCTATATCTCCGAAACTACTGGATGAAGTGTGCGCCTACTGCAGGATCTTTCTTTGGGGTCAATATAAAGATGATATGCGAACAAAAACCCGCAAAAATTGGAACATAAATTTAGGGAAACAGCTGAGCCCAAAATAACCCCAAATTTTGAAATGACCCCCATATGATAAAGCACTATTGTGCTGTGCCCGTGACCTTGAAGTTTTCAAAATTAATTTGCGCAATTACGATAGATTGAAGGAGAGTCGGCGTGCCGTATTTAAGAAAACCGAATCAAGATCTGAGTATCAGTCAGCTTCGTCCGCAGCAAAGGAGGAAAGAAAACCTTCTACGGTGAAAACTGGTCAACGTTGCAATAATTGCGGAAAGGATGAAGGGCATAGGGCCTCTCAATGTCCTGAACCAAGAAGACCACCTGGTTCTTGTTTTGAATGCGGATCTACAAAACATCGGATTACGGATTGCCCAGACCGAAGAGGAAACCGATCAGCAGCTCGCCCAAATTCGTCTACTGTGACTCTGGTGGAGCCAGTCCTAGCACCACCCTACTTCGTAAAAGTCAAGTTCAGCGCCCTATCTACTGAGTTAAGTTTGGTCGTCGATACAGGTAGCCCTTTCTGTTTGATTTGTAAGAAATTTGTACCAGATTTGCTCATTCAACCACATGAACAAAATTTTAAATTATTTGGCATCAACAAATCGCCTCCTACAATTTTAGGACAATTTTGGGATGACATTATTATACAAAACTGTGCTCTGAAATTACAATTTCTAGTAATACCCGATAATGTTATGACATTCATGCTTACTAGGCCGAAATTTATTTCAAAACAACTCTATTTCAATTACAATAGAAGGAGACACATTTTTAGTTGAACCTACTGGGGTACCAAATTCTTTCTGTGAAGAATTATTGAACATTGAAGTAGATACTTTGAAACCTGATGATATAATTTTGAATACTGATGCTTCATTACCGGCAAATATTTCAGCTAAGATTACTGACATGATTACAAATTATGTTACTAGCCCAAGACCATTACATCCTGAAACAAATTATGAATTAAGTATTACGCTCAAGAAAGAAAGTTCGTTTTATTACCAGCCTCGCAGATTATCAGTTAAGGAGTATGAAGTAGTACATGATACTATTAAGAAATTGTTGGATGAAGGCGTTATTCGCCCAAGTAGGTCAGAGTACTGTTCGCCTGTGTTAGTTGTTCCCAAGAAATCGGGTGAACATAGGATGGTGATCGAATATCGCTCTTTGAATAAGCTCATTTTAATGAATGAGCACTTCCCAATTCCATTAGTTCAGGACCATATTGATTCACTAAGGGACAAAAAGGTGTTTACATCTCTGGATTTAAAAAAATGGGTATTATCATTTAAGTCTCACAGAAAATGCATGTAAATACACTAGTTTTGTGGTTCCATTCGGACAATTTGAATTTACAAAATTACCTTTTGGAATATCTTTAGGACCATCCGCTTTTGGTCGATATATTTTTGTAATATTTCAGAACATGATTGAACAAGGAAAGATAAAAGTATTTTTTGATGACTTACTCATAGCTACAACCACTGTTGAAGAGAATTTACAAATTTTGTCAGAGGTGCTCGATCTAATGGTTAGAAATAAGCTACAGCTTAGACTCGATAAATGTCAATTTTTAAAATCAAAGATTTCTTATTTGGGATATTGCATTTCGGCTGAAGGAGTTAGCCCCGCCGATGAGCACATTAAAACAATTAAAGATTTTCCCATTCCAACAAACATTAAAGAAGTAGAACGTTTTATTGGTCTGACCTCTTATTTTAGACGTTTTATACAGGATTACGCGAAAATTGCTTTTCCGTTGTATGATTTAATTAAGGCAAATACTCCTTTTGGATTCAATGAAGATGCCTTGAATGCTTTTGACGTTCTAAGGAATAAATTGATAGAACGACCTTTACTTGCAATTTACTCGCCAAAACTTGAAACTCAAATTCATTGTGACGCGTACAGTAAGGGTTATGGATGCATTCTTGTTCAGCGACAACCCCATGATGGAAGGTTTCATCCGGTTTTCTTTTTTAGTAAGCGAACGACTCCAGCTGAGTCGAAATTCCACAGTTATGAACTAGAGTGTCTAGCAGTAAAATATGCATTGGATAGGTTTCGCGTTTATTTGCATGGATTGAAATTTAAGATAGTGACGGATTGTAATGCTCTTAGGTTAATTCTGGATAAAAGGGATATCAATCCACGCAATGCCAGATGGGTTTTAACTTTCCAGGAATTTGATTATGAAATAGAACATAGGGATATGGCACATGTTGACGCCCTGAGTCGTGCGATCATGATTATAGATGTTGAACTTGATGAAGCCTTAATTATTAAACAACATACAATCCCGATATTAAAGTTTTTCGTGAAGAGTTGGCTGTTACGGAATCTCCATTTTATGAGCTCAGGAACGGGTTAGTTTATCGTAAGACTAAAGACAACGAACTACGGTTTTATGTGCCTAAAGAGCTACGCGACTCGATCATACGGACCTATCATGACCACTACCCTCATGTTGGTGTCCAAAAAACGATTGAATTAATTAAAAGGGTTTATTGGTTTCCCAAATTAACTGATTGTGTCAAAAAGTATATTTTAAATTGCCTTAAGTGCGTTTTTTATTCACCAAAATGTGGAAAGGGGGAGGGGGTACCTTGAACCCCATACCCAAAGGGAAAATTCCTTTCAATTGCGTTCACATTGACCACTATGGTCCATTGGCGATGACTTTTCGTAAAAATAAGTGTTCTGATTTGGAGAAGATTATTCGTTATTGTTGTTGTTGTTTGGATTTGTTTTTTGATTGCTCGCTCTGGCTGTCTTGGCCTCCGGGGATATCGGCATCTTGGGCTCCGGTGGGTCACGTGGCCAGGTGGTGGAGGGGCTGAGTGGGGTAGTGGGAGCATCTGCCAACCCATCAGTCTCATCGCTCGAGGATCGACAGGACAGTAGGGATGGGACATCGGACCCTCACAATCGATTATGCCATCGATTGTAACATCGGAAGCCCACAATCGATGTCACCGATTAATCGCGCCTCCACAATCGATCATCGACGATTTTAGTCGATTTTTTTATTCAGTCTCAACCCAATTTTTTTTTTAATGGTTTTAGTGGTTTAATGATTTTTAATGGTTTTTAATGGTAGTTCCACCTACTTGAAATTGAGCGAGGTAATTGAACGATTTCATCAATGGGTTATCAATGTTATCATCCAGCCTAGATTGTTCCTTTGAAGGGTAAGCAGGTTGAATTTGACGAGATGAGGCTTGTGCAACTTTTGGTGACGGTCCTGATTCAGCTTCAGTTTCAGTCATAGCGTCAGGTTTGACCCTTTTCCCTTTTGACATTTTATGTCTTCACTTTGCTACATAAACTCGAAAATGAAACGCGGGACATGCAACGGAGACATGCAACGGAAACAACGTCACGAAAATATTTCTGATGATTTTCGCTTACAACCGATTCGTTGCTACGGAACTTTATCTTCGCCAGTTATCATCGTACAAAAATCGTTCACCACTCGTTGGATAGCTCTCGATTTACCTAACCATACTACGTTAACCACTGCGGACTGCGTGGCCAACAAGCTGCGGTATGAGCGTGATTGTTTAAATGAATGTTTACGTACATAATACAGTGGAGTCCGGCTAATCCGAACTAATTGGGACTGAAGGCTGTTCGGACTAGGTGATAGTTCTGCGACAATTAAGTACTTGTTTTTAAATTGAAACGTGATTCTTTGTCATTTGTGACCGCCCAAGGACAGAGTTTACCATTCGTTGGAAATCTTGACCAAAACAATTAAGTACGAAGTACTTGGTGTGGGTGCGGGAGGGGGCGCTAAGACATAAAATGTCCCTCGTGGTTGCGTACTTGTACGGAAGCTGTACCCACCGTTTGTGTTTCATTTTGTGTTTTTGCAGCAAAATCGCTATGGCAGTGGAACCTCAGGAAGAAGAATTCAAGGAGATCCCCATTTGGTGTTTTTCCAAATTATCTTTGATCATTGGTAGTGCCATTTAATCGTCTTGATCCACGTGTTGACATTTTTTAGGGGAAAGGCTCTTGGACGAGGAGGGAGAAGGGCTGTCAGGATTCTCATCATCTTCTCTTGTGGAACGTTGAGACTGTTGCCGCAGCTTCAAATGCTTGGACTGCATGTGATTTTTAAGATTGGTAGTGTTTCCACATGTCATTATTACCTTTCCACACGCGCGACACGTACCTGACTTGTTGTCATCCGACTTCTTATAGTAAGCCCACCAAACGCTTTTCGGAGGCATGGCTAAAAAAACAAATCACAAAGCCAAACGACGACGAAAAACGCAAACAATACACCGGACACTAACAACAACACAACACCAAGTCAAAGACATCAACATCAGCTCCCTCTTTTCAGCTTGTTGTTGATCTTTTTCAACTTTGGATCCTGGTTGTAGAGAAAACATCGATGCATCGTGGCCTAACAATCGATCATCGGAAAAAATCGGAGCTTCACAATCGATTGTGAAAAATCGATGATCGGTGGAGAAAAATCGATTTTTATAAAAAATCGATTATCGATTCCCATCCCTACAGGACAGTCGTCGCCAAGGCCCTCTCACGTCGAGTCTGTGCAGACATTTGCCAGCTCGTTTTATTTGACTTCGTCAAGAACGACTTGCGTCTCCGGGGAGCCAACTTGTAGGGATCCCCCCCACTCCTTTTTCTGCCATCGATGCACGGAGGATCGATAATCGATTTATAGATTCGGCCTCCCAAGCTCCCAACGTCGGGCCTCGTCTCGTTTTTCTTCTCATTTGTGACTGTGATAACGTGCTTACCTAGTATCAGTATTCTATAATAAATTGTGATCTCTGACGTGTGTTGACTAATGATAATATTATTCTAGTCGTTCAATAGATGTAGGAAATTTGTTTTCGTAGTTAACCGTTTTCGGACCAAGGCTCGATTTCACTTTTCGGACCAAGACTCGAATTCATGCCGTCAGTGTGTGCTGAGTGCGGCCGACGGTGCCGGGACAACTACAACCTCAAGAAGCATGCTCTCACCCACACCCGCGAATGGTGCACTTGCTTTCATTGTGGCAAAAAGCTGTCCGGGAAAAAGAACGTAAGGAAACACATAAAAAAGTTTCATTTGTCGCAGATTTCTCGATCAAAACATTTGAAACGGTGTTGTCTCTGCTCATTTGATTGCGTTTCTGTGAGCGAGCTTGAACTTCATCTTAAAGTAGATCACCTGCTGAACTTCGAAGAAGAGGTCAAAACATTCGACAGCAAAGATGATTTTCTCATTTGGAAAGAACGACTTGAGAGTGAGACAAATAGTTTATATGTTAAAAGGAGAGGAGACAGAGGCAAGCGAGTGACCTTAAGCAATTTCTACTGTCACCGAAGTGGAAATGCTCGATTAAAGCCAGCATCTTCAAGAAAGCGAAGTATTAGGGTGCTGGGCCCTAATAGAACTGGATGTTTTTGCCCTGCTCGTATTCAGGTCAGATTTTCCAGCGATGGAAAAGTTTATACTAGAGGGATTTACAAACATGTCGGGCACGACTTTCGGTTGGGAAGGTTGCCTTTGAAAAAATCATTCAGAATGAAGGTAGCAAGAGAGTTTTTGTCTAAAAATGTCCCAATTCAAGACACCATTCGTCAAAATAGAAAAAGTTTACCGGAAAATGGTGTTTTGTCGAGGGAATATTTACTTAGCCGAAAAGATGTTCACAACATCTCAAGGGACTATAATGTCGAGCAACACATAAAGCGTCATTCTGATGATTGCATCAGCGTCAGGATTTGGATGGAAGAAAATCCGGATTTAGTACGCTACAGCAAATTTCAGGGACAGACCGATATGGATCATCCGAACCTTAAGGAGAGTGACTTTTTATTGATTATTATGAACGAACCTCAAATCGAATTCCTCAAGCGATTCGGCCCTAAAGTTATTTGTATGGATGGGACACATGGTACGAACGGCTACCACTGTGAGCTTACGACAATAATGGTTTTGAACGAGAATAGAGATGGCATACCATGTGCTTTTCTATTCAGCAACCGTGCAGACAGCGAAATAATGAGAGTTTTTTTGACAAAAGTCTCAGAATTGACAGGACCGTTTCATGCGAAGTTTTTATGTCTGACATCACGGAAATATATTTCTCGGCTTGGTCTTTGACTATGGGATGTCCACGTCGTAGGCTGTTTTGCACGTGGCATGTCAATCGAGCTTGGGCAAAACACAAAACCCGCATTTCAGGTGACATATCTCTGAAAGAAAAAATTTTTCAACAATTGAGAATAATCCACATAGAGCGAGACGAAAGGACGTTCCAGGTCATGTTTCAGTCTTTTCTTGCTGAGTTGTCGCAGAGTAAGCAGACTGTGGAATTTGGGAAGTATTTGCAAACCTACTATGCTCCAAACGTGCAGTGCTGGGCTTATTGTTATCGGAAGAATTGTGGTGTCAACACCAACACACATCTGGAAAGGATGCATGGTGTTTTGAAACACGAATATATGAACGGGAAAAAAATCAAAAGGTTATATAAGGCCATTCATGCGGTCACTTCGATGATGGATGACAAACTCTTGAGCGCAGTAATCACGCATCATAGAGGATATTACTCTAAAAGACTCCACGACCTGAGAAACAGACATTTAACAGCTGAATCAAATAGGATGACCATCATACCGTGGGCTGAACAGGAATGGATCGTTAATTCATCAGATCTCTCAGAGTTGTACACTGTAGAACAAATCAAGACCTGCTGTGGTGAGGAACGTTGTGGCCTCCTCTGTGAGCCGTGTGGAGCTTGCTTTCACATGTTTCTATGCTCATGTCACGACAGTGCGATATTAAGCAACATGTGTAAACATATCCATGTTGTGTGTTTGGAACTAAGAAAGAGTCTTCCCACTTCATGCGCTGGCCCGTCAGTCATCATTGAACCCCCTAGTAACAACGTTTTTGAAACTTCGACAGCTACTGAAGAAATTCATGAAATTGTGTTAAAACAGGTGGCTCGTAAAACGTCGCGTTCATGTCGATCGCGTGAAGATGTCATCGCTGAAATGAACAATATTATTCTCCAGGCTAAAACCAGCGAACACTGAAGCGATTCATGCAGCTGCTTTGTCGTTGAAATCCATCATCTCATCATCCCCAACTAAACACATTGGAGTCATGACACCGTCAAAAAAAATTTCGCTTCCCAAACAGATGAAAAAGAAAACCAGGAGGTCCCTCATGACGAAAGTGGACGAAAAAACGTTGGAACTGGAGCTTTGCAATATTCAAAAAAACGCCAGCTAGGAGAGTTTTATAACTTTCAACTTCATTCACTCAACTTATTTGACACCTATTTACTCAAGACTTCACAGATACTTTTACCTGTAAACGATTATATACATTAAATATTTTGCTCCTTCATTTTTTATGTGGATCTCTTTCTTTTTTTTTTAATAGATGTTTGGTGGTATGAGTATGTACCTACATAAATATAATATTGAGCTTACCTCTGTGATTGTTGAATTTTTCTGTGGATCTCAATTTTTTTTAGACGATTTTTAGTGATATTAATGCCTTTTCAAAACCTATGTCCATTTTTTGGAAATTTTGGTCTGTCTCTAGTTTATCGGGTAAAGTAATGGGTTTTTTTCACTCTCTTACCAGCAGTTTACAATGTGGCTGAATCAACTGTAATATCCCAGTGAGCGTCCTACCTGTAAACGATTATATACATTAAATATTTTGTTCCTTCATTTTTTATGTGGATCTCTTTCTTTTTTTTAAATAGATGTTTGGTGGTATGAGTATGTACCTACATAAATATAATATTGAGCTTACCTCTGATTGTTGAATTTTTATGTTGATCTCAATTTTTTTTAAGAGGATTTTTGGTGATATTAGTGCCTAAGCATCAATAATACTGAGGTTGTACCTCTAATCTATTGTTCAGAGATTAGATTTTGGTAATATGAGTAACAGGTACCTACCTGCCTACCAATAATACTGAGCTTACTACTGATCGTTGAATTACATTTACCGTAAAACTTAATTTGTTAGAGATTCAACTATCATGCTTTAAAATACTTAGGTACCTACCTAATTAGTTTGGAAAACATCTCGTTCGGGTGAACACTGCTCAATACCTATGTCATTTCTGCTATGTTGCTGTGATAAAAATAAATGCATTTTGTTTACTTGATTTTGAGCTTTCATGGCTTGTTTCGAGCTCAATTTCCTTCCCTTTCGTTTATTTATTTATTTTTTTTTTTCATAACATCTCCTGTGTGAGAAATAATTCTATTGGGGGAGGGGGGTGGGGAGGCGGTAGTCGCCACTAACAAACTATTGCAGAATGCGGAGTACGTACCTACATTTAGCGAATTTCTGTAAAAAAAAATGAAGCTACTGCAATAGGTCGACAACTGCTTCCGAGTCAATCAAGGTTGCGGAAGCCTTGTGAGCATATTATATATATATATATATGTCCTTGCATACGATATCTGCCCTTGGGATGTGCCTCGGTAAAAAAGCGGAAATTACGCCAAAAAATCAAGTTTGGCATAAGAAAGGATTTATATTATTAAATTAGCTGGAAAAGGTATTTATAAGACAATTAGGTGGTACCTACGTACCTACTTATTTAGAACGTCAGAAATTTATGCGCGCAAAACTGTGCTTAAAAAAAATAGCTGTTTCACCCCGAAAATTCGCTCATGAGGTCGCGCTGCACGACTGGGACTTTTTGTAAAATACATTGTAACAAACCTGATACGTAACTATATTTTGACGCCGAAGGCATTCCAGAATGAAGCTGGAATTACGTTGTATTATGATGTGGTTTGGCTTTCACCTGGAGATAAATAGAACATTAACCCGTTCAGTGCGCCTCCCGAGACCCCCTCGGAAAACTGTGATCCTCGGGAGTGCGCCCCCGAGAACCCCTCGGCGGAACGTAGCCCGATTCCTCTCGAGGGGAAATGCCCTCCCATCATCCCCCTTCGACACTTTGTGTCGGAGGGGGGCCCCCTTCTCTTCTACACGACCCTTCCCGCCAGTATCGCTCGGTCGTCCGAGCCTCTCGTTGTTTTTTTGGTTACGGCAGCTCTTGTTTCCTGACCCTCGATCTCTCGGTTTTCACCATCAGTGAAGTACGTAAGTCAAACTTTTTTCGGATATTTCCTTGTAATATATTTTCATGTAAATATGTCCAGTGTTCTACAAGTGTTTTTTGTTGGTTTCGGCGGCTGTAGAAAGTTCTGCACATAAAACTGAATAGAGCCCGAAAGAGGCTTTGTTTGGCTTTTTTTCATGTTGTGTTACCATATTTTCTTGCTGTAATTACTTCGTTTTATTTTTTTTAATTTTCTTTTTTTCTTTATCTATTTTTTCAATCATGATTATCATTATATACATTTTTCCATTACTATTGTGTTTTTTATTATTTTTTTGTAATAGGTAATAATAATTATTATTTTCTTATTTTTTTACAGTTGACCAGGATTACATATTTTTTCAGGTGACACAATTTCTTCTGGTTTTGTTACACCAATGGATTCGGCAGCTATAAACCAACCTGATCCAAGAATGAAATGCAGCGATTGTGAAAAACCGACGTTTCTGTGTTTACCGGACTGTTTCAGAAATTTCCATATGGAATTCGTTTATAACGAATAATGTACTTACCAACTTATTCATTTAGGTATTCTTTGTTTTATTATTTTAGTGTGCAAATGACTTTTTCATGTTTTCAGTGTTTCATTTTGTTCTCTTTTATCCTCTTACGTATGTACACTTTTGGATTTATATCTTGACCTTTATTCCTGTGTATTTATTTTTTTCACTTTGTTGCTTGAATAAAACAGTGTTATTGCATAGTATGGAACTAGTTTTGTCTCACCATATGCCTATTTGAAAAAGTTATGTGTGAAAATGAGTGATAACTATTATGTTGATAGTAACCATATGTTTACCGAGAAAGTCTCGGGCGACGCACTATGTACAGCCAAACATGTTCTGAACGTTGCCAGTGCGTAACCGAGACATTCTCGGGGGGGAAAATTGGATCATCAGTGCGCCTCCGAGACTTCCTCGGGCGACATAAAATTGTCTCCTTTTTCGAAAAAATCATAAAAAATATTTTTCATGGACAATTGCAAAAACATACAGTATAAAATTTTTTTTAAATTTTTTAATTTTTTTTCGTAGCACTGGCGAGCACTTCGCGAAAATTCGGGCGCACTGAACGGGTTAAATCTATCATTCTGCTCGCTGAAGAAAAAATCTGCTTCTAAAATGCTAGGTAGGTAGGTAGCTGCTTGGAATATCTGAGCCAGGCGGCATCGGCTACCATTGCATTTGGGAAATAAAAGATTTGAAAAACGAAAATCTGGTCATTGACTGCGGTCATTTCCAACGTCAGGAGGAATTTCAAAGGATTATCACCACAGCCGATGTTTTTTTTCTCTCGATAGTTTAAACGATTTCACTTAGCCAAGGAGTTTAGAATAGAATTAGAATTAAGTATTTAATGTAGGTAGGTAGGTTATTTTAAATTCCTTGGACTAGCAAGCAAGACGCTCAGAAGACCGTTGATTTTAAAACGGGCGGTAACTGGTATATCGGAAATCGAAACATCGATTCCTCCTTCTGTGATACCACGTGTGATACATCGATTCTTCCTGACTGTGGATCGATGGCAGGAAAAGGAGTGGGGGATCCCTACAAGTGGGCTCCCCGGAGACGCAAGTTCAAGAACGCATTGGGTCGCAGTATCCCATCGACTTTCACGCCTCAACCTCCTGCAAATTCGACATCTTCCGGTGAGTTCAGCAACCTTCTTCATTTCTTTGTGGAAACCAAGGCTGGAGTTTCCTAATTTTCTCCCAAACGAAGGTCGGTTGTAGAACCTTCCAGACCAATCCAGCATGTCCTAACCCCTCTGGCTCCCTGTTCACAGGACATCCAGAGGTAGCCCGTCCTTCTACCACGGGGTTCTACCAATTATTCTATTTCGGTAGCCACTTCGCCAACTGTGGAATCCAGAACCCCGAGAAGGCTCACCTCGTGTTCGAAAGACGTCACTCTTCCCCCGTCGTCTTCACAACATCGTCCGACGTAGTCGTCCTCAACCTCACCCGAGATCAGGCCAGAGCAATCCCAAAATAATATCTTTAATTAAGTTTATTATTCATGGGCCCTAGGTAGGTAGGAGTAGAGAAGAAGGTACCTTATTTGCTAACAATAATATTTATTTTATCAATTTTACCAAGATTTATTATTCATTTACAACCCGCTGAAGGTATTTAATTTTTTCATTTATTCTCGACACCAATAAGTATGTATTTTTAATTGTAGATGCATTTAACAAATTTGTCAAGTTGTTTCCTTGTCGCACTACTAATTCAAAAGAAGCAATGGCTCACCTAGAACATTATTTTCATTGTTATAGCAAACTGATACGAGTTATATCGGGAAGAGATTCTGGTTTTATCTCTAAGGATTTTGAAGATTTCCTAACAAAACATAATATTATTCACGTTAAAAATTCCAGTTTAACTCCCAAAGCAAATGGCCAAGTCGAGCGTGTGAATTGATCTCTTACTCCTATGTTGGCTAAACTGAGTGGAGGTTCTGATTGGGATTTAGAATTGGAAAAGGTTGAATTCTCCATGAATAATACTTATCATTCCGCGGTTGGTGAGGCTCCTAGTAAACTTCTATAAGGAGTTTATCAGAATGGAAATGTACCAGACGAATTGAAGAGTTTAGTCGAAAGCAATGATGTGGTTAATCGTGACTTAGAGAAGATCAGAGACAATGCTGTTATGATTAATTAGAAAGCTCAAAATTATAACAAGAAACATTATGATTTGAGACGTAAACCTGTAACTGAATATTCGGAAGGTGAATTAGTGGTTCTTACTAGTAAAGATTCAACTCCGGGTGTAAACCAAAAATTACAGAAAAAATTTCGTGGACCTTACATTGTAAAGAAAGTTTTGCCTAATAATAGATTTGTAGTAGGAGATATTCCTGGTTATCAGGTATCTAGAATTCCATACGACGGGATAGCTTCACCTGATAATATGTAACCATATAATTAGCTTCCTTCGAGTTGTTTTTGACGAATAATTATTTTACGATCAGATTGAATTTAATTTCATTACCAATGTGCTTATGATTTATGTAAATGATTTGTCTATGACTGTTGACTATCATGTATACAATATTATGTATCATTCGAGACGGTTATGTAACATTATGTTGTGAATCCAGTTATTTTTATGAGACAACTATTTTGCAAAAACACTCAACAACTTGACTCATTAAGGTTATGTCACGTACGTCACTTATGCTTATTTATGTTTTAGTTATGCCAATTATAATTATTATGTTTTAGTTACGCCAATTATACTGACTTATGTTTTAGTTATGTCACCTCATTATGTTGCAAATTATGAATATTTATGTTCATTTAGTAAAGATCGGTCTATAGTCAGAATGGCCGAGTTGTAAGGGTTCATATTTGGCGCCATTAGTTGCAGTGCGCATGACTGGTAGGGCAACACTGTGTTGCGGCGAGTTGGTGAGTTATGTCAGTTATGTCCGATCTCTCGTTGTGCCCGTTATGTCTTATTGTCTTTATACGAATTACAACTATACAAAACCAGTAATCGAGTCAGTTATAATTAAACAACCTTCAATCTTACATTACCCATACCACCAGACACCCCTCCATCTAGGTTCCCTCGCAAAGCGTTACCTATACCACCAGACACCCCTCGATCTAGATTCCCTCGCAAAGTGTTACCCATACCACCAGACACCCCTCCAGCTAGGCTATCTCGCACAGACTCCCCTAAGCCCAGTACTTCTGGATTTTTTTTTTTTTTTTAATAAGCCTTTATTAAAAAGAAAATACAGAAAAATAAATTAAAAGTAATTTGCGTTTGCAATAAACAAAAAAATGAGAAAACAATTGGCAGTTACTGATCTCCAAAATTTAAAAAATTGACCGGAGATCAGGAGTTGAGAATTAAAACAAAAATAAATTAGCTTAAAACAAATTAAATGCTACTTGAAAAGTTTGTGCAACACAGAAGGCTTGGATAACAAATAATTACATAATTAAAACAATAATTGCGGTGAGAAAAACGGTAGGTACTTGAATTAGTTGGTAAAGCAGCTAAGAATGGAAATATTGCGGGTATACTGCTCCATGAGGAAGATGCTCAAGCCACCTCTAAACTTCTGAAATGATTGACTGCACTTCAGATGAGGCGGAAGAGCCATAAATAAACGTGGAGCATAGAAATTGTACTGCCTTTTGAAAAAATCACTTTTTGGAGCCGGGACATGTACGTGAACAGTCGAGTGAAGGCGAGTGACGCCATCATCCTTGAAGAACCGGAGAAGTGTCCTCTACAAATTTTAGATGAGGAGGCAGGATTTTTAATTTTCAAACAAAGGTCTTGTATGGATCAGTCGAATAACAGCTTTAACTTATTGCTCCAAGATCTTAAAAGATGTATGATAAGCTCCGCCCCACACTGAGATGCAGTATATCAAAATGGAATAGACAAAGGCATGAAACATCATTTTAACGGAGGCTAATGGCAAAAGTTTATTGAAAAACGAAAAAATGAAAGAAGATCGTCTTATGCAGCTACTGGTTTGAAGAATATGTTGTTTCCATTTCAAAAATTTATCTATTACAATGCCGAGATATCTCTGGAACTCCACTCTTTTTATCGAAGGGCAGGAGCAAGGCTATCCCAAGCATGAACCACCAGAAGAACAATGAAAAGGTAATTCTGAGGAGTCCGGTTGTCCCGCTTCATTTAAGGAAAATGTGATGTAAGAGGTTTTAGATCTGTTCACAGTCAAAGCATTTTTATCAAACCAATCAAGCATGGCAGATATCCCAAGAGAAGCAAGGGAATGCGCACCAACCCATGAATCTGCGACAACGATCAACGTCAAATCGTCAGTGAAGCCAACCATTGTACCGCCCGTATTCCTTTGGAAAATGTCATTTATATATAATATAAATAAAATGGGTCCCAAGACCGAACCCTGGGGACACCCATAGTTAACGGAGCCAGAGTACGATCCCTCAGCCTCAACAAATTGAGATCTGTTTATCAAGTAGGACGCGAACCAGTCTTCAACTTTGCCCACCAAGCCAAGATGATGAAGTTTCTTCAAAAGACGAACATGATTCAATACATCGAAGGCTTTGGTTAGATCGAAGAATACACCAATGGCCTTCATTTTATTGTTTAAAGCTTCACTGACTCGAGAACCCAGCATTCCAACAGCGTCCTGACATCCACGTCCACACCGAAAACCGTATTGAAAATTTGACAGCAAGTTATTCCTTTCCAAATAAACCATTAATTGCCGCTTCACCAGTTTCTCAAAAATCTTTGAGAACGTGGACAACAACGAATTGGACGATAGTTCTCCATTGCAGACCTAGATCCTTTCTTAAAAAGCGGCTTAACTCTCGCTACCTTCAAAGCATCAGGAAACACTCCCTGAGCCCAACTCATATTAATTAAGAAAACCAAGGTTCAGCTATCCATTTCAATATTTGTTTCACCAACTCAGCACTAAAAACATCAGGACCAGAGCCCTTTCCAGATTTCAAGTCTTTTATACACTTTGTAACCTCAACCAACGAAACAGGCGAGAAACTCATTGAGGAATTAACTTTCTGCGGAAGGTCCATGTCGGCGTCAAACCCACCAAAGCCGTCAAAGAGAGAATGACCCACACCAGAGAAGTGCAGATTAAATTGATTTGCGATATCAGCAGGCTCCGTATATATTTCATCCCTGTTCCTATAATAGCAAGGAAACCCTGCCACTCACCACCACCCAGCTCTGGTTCCGACTCTAGCTCATGATCCTTATTCCAGGACGTTACTGACTTGAACTACTTCCGGATTATGGACAGCCGCTCTGCCGCCACCGTTCTTCTAGCACTCTCGGCTATACTAGTTACCAAAGGATTGGAAATCGAAAATATCTCCTCCAATTTAGGTCTGTTGCCCATACGATTAGGCCCCGCTAGAAGAATTAACTACTACCATACGATCACTCACTACTATCAGTTAGGAGAAATCCTCAATCAGATAAACCAAATTCAAGCCCATTTCCAGGATATCACTAAAATAATAGAAAATGAGAACGAAGTCCAAAAGTTAGGGCGGAATTCATAGTCCTCACTCAGATTGAGGGTCCACATAGGTGAGGGTTCACACAAGTGAAGGGCCGCTCTAAACTTGAAAGTTGGAATTCATAGTGCAAAGTAAGTGTACACTTGGTGAGACAAGAGCGCCTTTGGCTTGTCTCAGCTGCGCTCGCACTCGGGGTTGATTTTAGTTCATTTTGACGAAAGTTGGCTGCCCTGTCTGTATAACCGTCTTGAAAGGTTATACTGTTGTTGCGTGTTTGCTGTGTGCCTCGTTTCGTTTCATTCTAAAACTCTGTTTCATTCTGTTTGTAAAAGTAAGCTATTTGTTGTAAAGTGATGGAAAAGAAAAGAACTTCGTACGGAGACGAGGAGAAGGTAGAGTTGAGAAGGCTGGTGGTAGCGAGAAAAGCTATATTGGAAAATAAAAAGAGCGACATGGCGAGTCTTATGGGAAAAAAAAAGAGTTTGGGAAGAGCTGGCGTCGGAGTTCAACAGCTCGGGAAAATACCCTAAAGTAAGTAATTTGTAACATTTTAGATTTAACTATCAGTGAGGAAATACCAATCGAGTAATGCAAGGAAGATGTTATTCGGTGCAGGTACGATGTTTACCCGAGCTTATCGTTTTTATTTCAGAGAACGACGATCCAGTTGAGGAAGCTGTGGGAAAACATAAAATTTCGCCGACGAGTACAGTTGTCCGCGGAGAAGAGGGAACGGCTGAAGACCGGGGGAGACACTTATATTCCCAATATAAGTGCCGAACCTGAGCTCGACAGCATGGGGATTAATATAGAATTGACCGATGCAATGGATAGTGATACGGTCGCTGCTGCCATCGCAGGGCCGTCCAACTATGTGGTTGTTGGGGATGAGCTGGTGCCGGAGGAGCACTATGTGGTCACGCAAGAAGGTAGTAATTGAAACTATTTTTCCAAATAAAATTAATTCATATAGATAGTGCCTACCTAATGACCAAAACATAAATTTACCCAACGCGTCTGATTTCATAAAAATTATTCTGTTCTGTGTTCAGATGAACAAGACATGAATTTATAGGTACCTAATAACCATTTACTTGCTGTTTCATGATTCACAACCACCCTATCAGTAGTTTACGTTCCTGGATTACTGCATGACAAATACGTTTTGTTTTGTTCTTAGAAGAGGTTGAGTTAACTGAGACAGTTGACTCCGTAGGACCGATAGAAGCTGCCCCAACTCCTCCTTCCCACAAAGCCCCTTCAAGAAAAGGTTGGTAACTGTAACATAAAGTTTCTATTACAACCTATCTACTAATTTTAACGATTTTACTCACTCATTCCTTTGTATTTCAGGCAATGATAGTGAGATACCGATAGAAGCTGCCCCTACTCCTTCCCACAAAGCCCCTTCAAGAAAAGGTTGGTAACTGTAACATAAAGTTTCTATTACAACCTATCCACTAATTTTAACGATTTTACTCACTCATTCCTTTGTATTTCAGGCAATGATAGTGAGATACCGATAGAAGCTGCCCCTACTCCTTCCCACAAAGCCCCTTCAAGAAAAGGTTGGTAACTGTAACATAAAGTTTCTATTACAACCTATCCACTAATTTTAACGATTTTACTCACTCATTCCTTTGTATTTCAGGCAATGATAGTGCAGTGATGAAGAGGAGTGACGAGTTCGTCCAGCATGGGAGGCAGCATCATCAATTAAAGATGCAGGAGATGCAAAAAAGGTTGGATCTAGTGGACCAACAGAAATTACAGGAGTCGGAACTGTTTGAATTGAGGAAGAGGGAGCTCCTCCTCAAAATCGAGAAACTCGAGAGGGAAAAGTTATTATTATAAATTGTTCGGCTCCGCCGAGGGATCACCCAATAATTATGGCCCTAGTTCGTTTTTCATTTTTTATTTTATATTATATCAGCTGAGGTTCTCCTTTTTTTCTTCTCTCTTTGGAGTTGCTGATTCACGAGCCATTGTCGTTTCGAGTTTGATGATTTTTGCACGCTTCTCTGTTCTGTTCATTAAATTTCAATTATAAACTTTCATGTTCAACGTTCCTGTTATTTTTTATTTTACTTAGTACGTTTCAAGTGAAATTATTTTAAAGAACTAAACAATAATAAAATAATAACACTAAGTGATATTTTTATTTATAATTAGTGTAACCTGCATCCTCTGATGATTAAAATAATGGCTTCATCACGTCCTTAATTACATGGACGTAAAATATGCATCGATTCAACATTATTCATTATTATTATCTAATCATATTATAGTCTATATCATGATTATAGTCTATGCCCGAACTCAAGTGAATGAGCACATGTTAAGGTCAGCAGATGAAAGATTATTTGGTTCAACCCTACCCCGCCGTCAGAGGCGTGGATTACTAAACGGATTGGGCTCTGCAGTCAAATTCATCACGGGAAATTTAGATGACAACGACGAGGAGAAATTCAATCAAATCCTCCAACATTTACAGACCAATCAAGAAACATTGTCCCAACAAATCAGTCATCATTACTCAATAAACAACCGTCTGGTGGAAGAGTTAAATAATACCATCGACACCATAAACTATAATCACGACATCCTGGCCGCCGAAATCGAACAGTTGAAAGAAGCAAGCTCCTTTGAAACTCACGTACGACAAGTCGAAAACGCCCTCGAACATAACTAACTACTGTTACAGCTCATCTCAGACCTAACCCAAGATATTGAAAACTCCATCACCTTTTGCAAGCTAGGAAGAATTCACCCCAGCATTATCAAACCACAATCCCTTCTAACAACCCTCAGAAACCTGACACCATTTTACGGTGATAGACTACCAAAATTCGAAGGCGAACCCTCTGGGAAACCCAAACCCACATCAAGGTCAAATGCATCGTAAGCACGGAAGAAATAGTCTATTTCCTCGATGTTCCCATCGTCCATCCCGACCATTACGACCTAATCCTCCTTCAGTCACTTCCTGCCTTCATCCAGGATAATTATGTAACTATCCTCCCCGCCACAAAGTATGTGCTGAGGTCCGAAACCGATTCCGAACTAATATTTTCAAACGACCCATGCGAATACGGAATTAACCACTATCTTTGTCCCAATGGCCTTCAGTTATCAAGCGAACATGACTGCGAGACAGACATCCTTCTCAAGGGTTTAATGGTCGGTGTGATCTGATACAACTAAATCTACAGCAAAATCATGTAGAACTCCTGGAAGAAGCAAACCGCTACGTTTTCCTATTCCCTTATGAGGATCAAGTCAAAATTACTACCCAAGGAAATATAGAATTCAGAACCCTCCAAGGAATATTCTTAATCTCTCCAGGCAATAGTACCATTGAGTAAACGAATCAGACCCTAACCATTCCGTCTACCCAGACTACTCACACTCCTTCTCTCGTCAAATTCCAAAAATAACCTTGGGATTTCAATCGGAAACCCTCAGCCGTAATGAAATTCAGAAACTTGAAACATTTAACGCCTCCATCAATTCCTATACTTACCACAAAAGAGTTAATACTAAACTACCTCTCCCCTAGCGTTTGGACAGTCTTACTTTATGCCCTACTAATAACCATCTTCACTTACACTGGTTACCGATTTTGTAAACACAAGCAGACCCATCAAAATTCACAATGTAATTCCTAAGTAATAATACTAACTGTCAATTGTGTCATCAGGTAATCGGTGTTGTTTCTTCGTATGTTCCTTACCAGTTGTAGATCAGTTTGTTTTATATCAGTTGTATTTTGTTGTTTCATACCAGTTGTATTACGTTGTATCATTTTGCTTTACACATTGTAAAATTGAAAATTTTAATCACACGTTGTAAAGTCGAAAGTGTAAAATTGAAATTCAATTGAATTTCAATTTTTCTATAAGGAGGGAAGAGTTATGACTCACAACCCGCCATTTCTGCTGACAGTATCATAATAATCTATATACTTAAGCTCCCTCGGAGCCGCTGAAGCCTTCAGTTCTCGGCTCGCTGCTGCAAGACCAACCCTGTGTTCCGTGTTCCCCTTAATTTACCAGTTACAAAGTCTTTCCGTGTATTTCCGAATTAAAGAACACCTGTCAATTCTCAGTTCGTGCTTTTTAAAAAGTCAACTCCCAAGGAACCTACTATAACTTATATATATGTATATATATATATATAAAAGTTAAGTAAAAATATAAGTTACCTGTACCAGTCCCCTACTGACCTAACCATATTGTACCCAGCTTATATATAGCAGCCCCACCTCTCTTAAGTTAGTTCTCCGCTAGCTCTCAACTCTACGTTCGTGCCGAACCCCATTAAAGTGCACTTTAACTCTTTTTAAAAAGGCATTCTCTATCCAAGAATCCCTAAGTGGCGCAGTCGATCGGTTTTGTGTTGTAATATCAGAATTGTTGAACGGATATCAACAATTTTGTGTGCAAACGAACCAGTTTCCAGTGTCCAGTGAACACGAACGGATTACGAGCAGCGGAACTCCTTGCAAGTCCTTCATCCGAGATCTATGGGCAACTTGTAAGTAAAAACCTACTTTACTGGACACCTGCTTCCAAATTCAAGATCTCATCACCAATTTGATTTCGTACATACCCTCGTACGTCCACGTGCACACCCTCGCATACGATTCTACACTTCGTACACACCCTCGTACGTCCTTGTGCAAACCCTTGCACATACCTGTGGTTGCGATCGACAGACAGCTCGACCTTCACACGCACATATTCTGCTCGTTTCGATCGGACGAAATCTTTGTACACACCCTAGTACAACGTCCGATATCTCATTTCCACGCACACCCTGCGTATCAATAGGTACCTACCTACCTGGTGCATACCCTAGCACGCCTCCTTAAACAACGTCCCTGTTTTTGGAATCTTTTTCATCCCTGCGAGACCTTCTTCAGCTAGAAAGATTTGTGCGTGCCCGAATATCACCTCAATCCTTCAAGTTGATCTCAAGCGTCCGCAAACCTCTCGGACACCTGCAGCGCTTATCTCAGACGCCTGCAGCGTTTATCACAGATAGCGACCTGCAACCCGACGCCTGTCTTCCGTTCTTGTCCCCCGAGAGAGCCGACCTTTCACGTCGCATTTTATTTTAAATAGACCTTCCCACCTACTCAGCTTTTTCGAATTGACACTTCGTCGTTTTAATAATTTAAAATCCACACCAATTTAGTTTTACGGATTAAATTTTTACCAATTTAGTTCTACGGATTAATTTCAACTTTTCATTCTAGTTCTAATCTAATTGTAAGTTCCACTAAATTTTTGGTGCATTAGGTTTCATCCATCCGCCAACATTCCGAAAACATATAAAGACTACCTTCATTCTAAGCTAGGTTTCGTACCCAGTATTAGAAGAGGACGAATTCCCGACCAAGTATCCAATCCTAATTTGCCACCCCCTCCAATCCAACACTCCGACACCCTTGATCCTATACACGAAATTGACGTCATGGACCCTCAAGATCTCGCTAATCAAATCACTGCCCAATCGATTGCCCAGGCCGCCCAACAGGCCGCCCTAACGGACCAAGCTGACCAGCTTGCCGAAATTCGGGCCCAAATGACCCAAATTGTAGACCTCATCGGCAACCTTGGGGTAATCTCCATAGAAAACTCTGATCCAAACCGGAGTAGAGTCGTCCAACAATCCCCTACGTCTAAAAAAAGAACACATGGACATTATTCCAATTTTCAAAGGCGACCCCGAGCATCTGCATGATTTCCTAGAAATAACAGAACAGTTGCACAACCGGTTTTACAATTGTAATGAAATACATGATTTTCAGAATGTTATGTTAGTTGCAGCCATTAAAGCCAAAATACTTCCACCAGCAAAGAACTCAATACCAGCCCACGCCAAGACTTACAACGACATTAGGGAAGCACTAGTTAATGCTTATTCCGACAAACGAGACATTTACTCACTAGGGATCGAACTGACCAAAATAAGACAATCTGACTCCGAATCCCCATTCGACTTCCATAAAAGGATACTAAAACTATTCCAATTGATCACAGCATATCTTCTGAACTATAAAATTGAGCATTCAGCGGTTCTCATTGATCATTACGAAAAAATGGCCCTTCGGTGCCTGCTCCTGCATATGAAAGAACCGCTAGGTTCCATCCTCCGCACGAGACAGCCTTCCGACCTCAACACAGCTTTGGCCTGGATGACGAACGATTACCAGCTTTTGTGTAATCGCTCAAAATTTGTTCAGCCCCAAAATCATAAACCCTCAGGTTTCAAGCCGAACAACCAGACCCGTCAACAGGTTCAAAATCGTCCCCCTGTTCAACCTCCCAATCAGATCAACAAACATAATACAACCGCTAAACAGCCACCTAAACCGAATCCCAATCAACCTAAACACCGGAGTAATATAGTTTATCCCCAAAAGATGTCTTGGCAGACCACTAACCCTAACTTCAACAATATAGATGACCCTAACCCTGATGACACGAACGCTGACACACATGATGACATAGTGGATTCTGACCAATACGACCAATATGAGAATACTGAGGATAGCGAACCCGACCATTTTTTAGGGGTGGACAGCCTCGATGCCCACCAGTCATCGAATTGATGAACATTTCAAAGAAAACTATCAGCGAACTACCCTTCATTTCACTACCAAAACACAATTTAAAAATTTTACTGGACACCGGGAGTACCGCTAGCTTTATAAATCCCGAAATTGCGCACACCCTTTTCCCAAAAAAAATTCATAATGATCCCTTCTGGATTCGTACAGCGCATGGTACGTCAAAATCAAGTAGTAGCACTTATTTACCATGTGGTGAACTCTTTAATAAGAAAAATCTCAACCCTAAATTTAAAATTTTCAAGTTTCACAACCAGTTTGAAATGTTGATTGGCCTTGATAATTTAAAAATCGTTAACGCCTCCATCGACCTCGTTCACAATGTTTTAACCACCCCGGAGTGTACAATACCCCTGAAATACCTGGGAGTTGAATCGGCCCAAACCTATAATATATCCGCCAGGTCCATCCAACAAGTTAAAATCAGAGTAAAAAACATGACAAACGGCGAAGCAGTCATCCCCCACACTAAAATAGGTAGTCTCGAGATTCCCCAATGTCTTGTTAACGTCATCGACTATGAAACCCACGTTAGAGTACTCAACCCTTTAGAAAACGATTTCCGTTTCGTGCAAATCAAACCTCTCCCCGTGGAAGAGATAGGAGAAATTTCCTCAAATAATTTAAATAATTACATGAGCGAAAATTTTGATTTCAAATTTGATTTAAAAAACCTCAGACTTAACCATATGAACGAGGAAGAAAAATCAGCTATTATCAAACTTGTTTCGAAATACTCCGATATCTTTCACAAGGAAAATGAACCGCTATCCTTTACTAGTAATGTCAAACACGTCATCCGAACAACCGACGAAGTTCCTATCTATGCCAGAAACTACAGATTCCCGGAAATTTACAAAGACGAAGTCAATAGACAGATTCAAGAAATGCTCGACCAAAACATCGTCAGACATTCCGATAGCCCTTGGAACGCACCTATTTGGATTGTTCTAAAGAAACGTGATGCCAGTGGGAAAGAGAAATTCCGAATAGTCATTGATTACCGTAAACTCAATGAAAAAACTATTGAAGACAAATACCCTCTTCCTCAAGTTTCGGAACTTCTCGACAAATTAGGGCGATGTCAGTATTTTAGCTGCATCGATTTAAAATCGGGTTTCCACCAAGTCGAAATGGACCCTGCAAGCATACCTAAAACTGCCTTCAGCATCCCAAGTTACCACCTAGAATTTGTCAGACTTCCCTTTGGTTTAAAAAATAGCCCCGCTACATTTCAACGAACTCTAGACAACATCCTCAGGGGCATTGCGAACGAATATTATTGTGTCTACCTCGATGACATAATAGTTTTCAGTACCAGCCTTCAAGAGCACTTGGCACGTCTTGAAGAAGTGTTCAAGAGGCTCAGGAAAGCCAACCTTGAACCCTATCCCACAACCCTATCCTACAAAGGCGAAACGATATTAGAAAACGTCTTGCAATACTTAAAACAAGACTTCCAAGATAAACACAACCTGGTCTTAAATCGCTCAGAATGGATGCTCAATACAATCACGTCAATACCGCAACAACCTAATACACATGACTGTGGACCATACGTTTGCGAATTCGCTAACCTCTTATCGAAAAACGAACCCCTCAAGATCAATCCCCAGACCTTACGAAAACAAATTCATGATAACGTACTACGGGAACATTTAGATTAATTATCTCTTTTACAGGCTGTGTGTTTACTGTGGCGTCCTCCAGGCCCTCTCGGCCGAGATTATGAATATCAGCAATAGTGGCGGACTACTACCAATCAACCTCGGACCTGCCTATGTAGAGACGAACGAACACCTACTCATAATATACTACGACATTGACAGCCTACGTATTTCACTTAGCAACTTATGTACAACATTCACCGAATTTAAAGGAAACCGAAACCCAACGTCAAGACTAACTCCAACCCTTCGAGAATATATCGCAACAATAGATTCGACCCTTCAGATAGCAAACGAAAAGTTTTCGAATTTAGAAAATAGGAAAACCCTAAGTAAACTCCGTCATAATAAAAGGGGCCTGATCAACGTTTTAGGCTCAGCTGTGAAATTCATCACCGGAAACCTCGATGACGAGGACAGAATAAAGTTTGAAAAAATAATCAAGCGACTGAACGAAAAGAACACCCGAACAGACATCCGACTGGACAAAGAACACCGCATATTAGCTGATTTAATACAACAATATAACGAAACTATAACCATACTAAATCAAAATAATCAAGAAATCAAACAGAAATTATCCGGGAATAGTTTGATCCACGCCGATTTACGTGAGGCTGCCTCCCGAATGATAACGAATATAAACATCATTATAAATCAACAGCGAGAAATCGAAACATCCCTTGCATTCTGCAAACTAGGAATCACTCACCCCAGTATAATTCCCCTACGAGTCTTCGAATCAGAGCTAACCACCATAATCAGCGAAAATCACAATATTAAAAAAAACCACAGTCATGCAGCATGGCTATAAGAGCGAATTTTCGAAGAAATAACTGATTTTATGTAAAATGTGATGTTTGGGATATCCCATTCAAATATGGGCAATCTTAAACTTATTGGGTAATTATAGGTATTCAAGTATGACGCTATTCAGTTAATTCGGTATGCATCAAATATGGGCATACGTAACAAATTTTTTGTTCCATTTTTTGCCGAGTAACACCTCGGTTTGTAGATTTTCCAACCCTGAACACGATGGTAAAGTCAGAATTGCGATATCCCATTCCGTTATCAGATTAGAGCAGACGAACCAGGAAGAACATCTCAAGAAATAACCACGTTCCTTCATCTTCAAAGTGCTCCAGTTTGAGAACGGAATGAGATATCGCAATTCTGATTTCACCATCGTGTTCAGCGTACAAAAACCTTTAAAATGAGGTGTCACTTGTCAGACTGTTTCATTTTGGGAATTTATGGGTAATTTCCCCCCCCCCCTAAAACTCCCCAAAATTCCCCCTTAGAGTGACCCGATTCTGCCCATCTACGAACTTAGCCTGTCGATTGCCAAGACAGATTTTTCGTGCAAATTTGAACTGATTATCTCAATTCTTTCTAGAGTTATCGTCTGGAATGACACACACACACACACACACACACACACACACACACACACACACACACACACACACACACACACACACACACACACACACACACACACACACACACACACACACACACACACACACACACACACACACACACACACACACACACACACACACACACACACACACACACACACACACACACACACACACACACACACACACACACACACACACACACACACACACACACACACACACACACACACACACACACACACACACACACACACACACACACACACACACACACATATATATATATATTTCGGGAATATCCCTAAAATCGCAAGTTTCACCCCTAGCGGAAGACGCGAGGAGTTCAGGGAAAGCCCCTCCAGCTACCTACCCTTTCCCCACCATTTTTCTATACGAAGGTTCGGAAGGGATGCCGTAAAAAGGACAGTTCGCTCCTAAGTGTAAAGGAATACAGACCTCAGTATTTTCAACCAAACATCTACCTTTCTTTAATTTTATCGCAATCCTTTCCATCATATTATTTAGAAAAGTAATATTCGAAATCAGAAGTGGGATTGGCAATCCGTGTCTGTTGTGCATTTTTTTGATCAGTGTAAATAATTTTCTAGTTTCGTAAGTTTAGTGTATATAGTTAGTTCAAAATAGGCGCATACGAGTCTACAATCGCGATGGATCGTCCATCAGATCAAGAAGAGGTGATTCAGATCGAAGATGAGATCCATCAGGACGAACAGGGAGCTAGCGATGGAGACGCATTTCGCCAGTTCGTCGCAATGCAGTCTCAGGCGTTCGAGGCAATATTAAATAGATTGCCTACAACCAACACAAGGATCAAATTTCACCGACTTTGATCCGGCAACATCTAACGCCACGACGTGGATTCGTACTTGCGATGTGATTATGTCCGACAGAAATCCATCAAAATCTGATCTCGCTATGGCTTTATCGGAGAGTATGAAAGGTACGGCAGCAGATTGGATGGCGGAAATTATAGACGGTGAGCTGAATTGGCAGGTGTTCCGCGAATTATTTACCGCAAAATTTTGCCATGTTGACACTCCAGCGGCTACCATTTACCACGCAATCACGACGAATCCGAAGGAAGGAGACGTCACCAAGCTCGTGTCGGAATTGCTTGTAAAAATCCGCGGGGCATTCCGAGGTAAGAACGAGGAGCAATGCGCGGTCTTACTAGCGACGGCTATAGCGTCCAAATACGAGTACGACGTGAGGAAATGGGCGTATACTAATGAACGGGTGAATGAGGTGAGCCTCATGAAGGAGTTAAAGGCAGCAAAAGCCAGCAAACCTTTTGTGAAATCCCAGTTTCAACAGAAGGGGAATAATCAACAGCCCTTCAAAAATAATTTCAAGCGACCATTCGATGGCCCCCAAGGATACGGAAGCTAAAAAGTGGCGACCTGCTAGACAACAGCAAATGCAACCAAAGCCGACTCCAGGAAATCAACATACAAAACCCGAGACATCCGGAGAAGGACAGACGAGGTGGTGTCCGAAGTGCCGTTTAGCGAACCACGACTGGGCATTCTGCCGAAGAAATCCAGATCGCAAGTTTCCGAGGGGAATGACCAATCAAGCGAACTCCACCCAAGACAAAAACAAAGAGAGGCGAGTGGATGTATGCAACGTGAACCCGCAGGGATCACTCCAGCATCAAGGTAAAACTTTTACTTTTGTTTTTGATTCCGGATTTGAAGCGTCGATATTGTCATCGAAATTATATCCCTATTTTTCTAGGCGTAAGTATGAAAACCCCACGTACCTTACGGGGATAGGAGAAGGAAAGATATTGATAAAAGAACAAATTTCAACAATGGTTACCATAGATGACATTGACATTCCAGTCACTTTTTACGTTGCTCCAGAAAATACAAATTTTTCACATGACATACTATTGGGACGTGAAATTTTAGATTCAGGAATTTTAAAGTTTTAAATGATAGATATGAGGTGAAGAGGGTAGACAATAAGGAAAAATCTAAAGATAAAAAGTTGAAATATTTAGAACGTAAGCGAAAGCAAAGTATGTACAAAAATAGTGGACGTCATGATGTTATCATGTACAGAACAGGGGAAAGTTCTCTAGATATGATAGATCGCCCGAACGAAGACATTGATACCGTAGAAAATAATGAAATTTGGCCGATTCCCAGTCCTTTCAAACGCCAGACGGTTCTTATCAATATAGACGCCTCCCCATGGGCTGTCGTAACAGTCCAGCCGTTTTTCAACGTGCAATAACAACTGCTTTAGGGGAGATGGCCAATACATTTTGCCTTGCATATGTCGATGACCTTTTAATATTAAGTGATGATAAAGAAAAGGCCTTTGAACGATTAGAAAAAGTTCTTGAAGTATTAACCCAGGCGGGATTTTCCTTCAACCCAGATAAGTGTGGTTTTCTAAAAACTAGTATAGTATACCTAGGCTATCAAGTACAGAACGGCGAGATACGTCCTCACAATGACAAAGTACGGGCATTAACAGATCTACCGGCTCCGCGTAATGCGACGGCCCTTAGGTCATTCCTCGGCCTATGCTCTTATTTTCGTACTTTTATTAAGGATTTTGGACAAAAATGTGCGCCGTTGTATACCCTTACTTCAGCAAAAACTCGCTATGAATGGACTGAAAACAGGAAATTATTAAACTACTAACTAATGAACCAGTTTTGACACTGTATCGTAACGATTGTCCTGTTGAATTGTGGGCAGACGCATCTATGGACGGTTTCGGCGCTGCACTTTATAATATAGTGGACGGCGAACGTAAAGTCATTGGGTATTTTTCTCGGAAAACAAGTTCGGCGGAGGCCAAATACCATTCGTACGAACTTGAGACATTAGCCGCAGTGAAGTCATTCAAATATTTTGAAAGATACTTACTATAATATTGAGTTCACATTGGTAACTGATTGTAAATCCTTTCAGGCTTCATATGTTAAACAGCACTTAAATACTAGAGTGCATAGGTGGTGGGCCTATCTTCAGAGTTTCGATTTTAAAATCAAGTATCGACCTGGTAGTAAGATGCAGGTTGTAGATTTTCTGTCACGATATCCTGTACGTGATGCAGAAGAGGAAACAGATGTTTTTGAGACGCACGTAAATGATTACACACCAACTCATACTTCAGCAAATTACAAAGTCATAGAATCGAATCTTCCCCAAATAACAGATGAAGTTCATAATCAAATGGAAAAGAAACAAGTAAACCTTACAGAATTAACAGGAGATTGGTTATTAGCAGCTCAGCAACATGATAATGACATTAAATTTATAATAGAGCAAATAGAGAATGACAGATTAGCTCCAGACCTTGCGAGTACATATGAAATAAATGAAGGCATTTTATTTAGAAATTTTCAACACCAAAAACGAAATAAACGAGCTCTAATTGTACCCAAAATGTATAGATGGGTAGTAACCAATGCAATCCATGAGGCAGTCCTTCATTTAGGACTCAATAAAACATTGGATAAAATCTTAGATTCCTTTTGGTTCCCAAATATGCGTAAATTCTTAAGGAAATACCTAGAAAACTGTGTAACTTGTAAACTAGCAAAAAGTCCATCAGGTAAACAACAAATGAATCTTTATCCAATACCTAAAGATGATGTTCCGTTTTCTACTGTCCATGTAGATATCACTGGGCGGTTAGGTGCATCAGCTGGACCACCAGATTATTTTGTGGTTTTGATTTGTAGTTTTACGAAATACGTTATACTACACCATACTAAGAATTTAACGGCATAGTCAGCCATTAATGCGCTGGCAGACTTGATCCAATATTTTGGACCACCCTCAAGATTAATTTTTGATCAAGGTACCTCATTTACGTCAAGCCAGTTTATAGAATTTTGTGACCAGAACGGCATACGGACGCATGCGATAGCGACCGGTGCGTCAAGGGCCAATGCACAAGTCGAACGGCTCATGTCATCAATTACCAACTTAATTACTGCAGCCCTTAGTATCAAGAAACAATCAATTAGACAGTTAGCACCCAAGATACAGTTAATTTTAAATTCAACTACAAATCGAATTACCACGATGAGTCCTCTTGAATTGCTTATAGGTAAAACACCCCGTTTACCAGGTGCAATAATATCAGCGGATGATGTTTCACCATCCAAACGATTGAATTTGTCAGATATTCGCACAGAGGCAAAATTAAATATAGATAAAGCCGCGAATTACGAAATCGAACGTTTTGTCGGAAAAAAGGCAAAAGTTGTTCCACTTGAACTAGGGGATTTATGTGTTAGATTAGTTGAAGCTCGCTCACGCGATAAAACCGCGCAAAAATTCAAAGGGATGTATAAAGTTATTCAGAAATTGCATGGAGATAGGTACCTATTGGAAAATTTAACCACAAAACGCAGAGTGAAGTACTCTCATGAAAGGGTGAGAAAAATCACGCAAGATACCGATCTGCTACCCCAATTACTTGACGAAAGCGAAGATTCGCAATCAGAACCCGAATAAATCTATGTTTAAATCAATAATACCTTTTTGAGTTGTGATATGGCTGTTCAACAAACAAATTTTTTTTGTAAATTTTCTTGCATTGAAAGCTCGTGCGCTTGAAATCAGACACTTCGGCTTTTTTCGATGTTGGTGTACAACAACATTGATCCTTTGCCACGAAGGAGGGTCACGTTTATTATGAAACCATGCTTCTGCTTGGGAAACCTTGATGGAGGACTTGGGTAATTGCGTGATCATCCTGTTGGCAATGGCCATCCCTTTTTCGATCTACGGCAACATCATTTGAATTACGCCTCATTGGACACTAGGTTCAGCCGGGGTAGATTCTTATGTGAAGCCAAATTTTATGCCTTCGGGCAAGCCTAAAATTAGGCACTATGGAATGTTACCTATCTGGGGAGTGGCCAGCCCCAGATGGTGTTTTTTTTTTAAATGTGTACAGTCGGCAGAGTCGCATACGCAGTGTAAAGTCCTCATTAAGTCGCATACACATACGCGTAGGGTCGACAAGAAGTCGCGTACACATGTGCGTAAAGTCGACAAGGGGTCGCCTTCGCAGTGTATACAGTCCTCATCAAGTCGCATACACGTACGCGTAGGACCGACACGAAGTCGCATACGCACTTAAGTCGCATTCGTACAGTCGACAAATAGTCGCATACGCAGTGTACAGTCCTCACTAAGTCGCATACACATACGCGTAGACGACAAGCAGTCGCATACGGAGAGTCGACAACCCCCGTCTGATTGCAAGGTAGTACGTAGCAGTAAAGAGAAGTACATATTCCGAGTGACACTTGCCAAGTATCCGCCGACCTGCGTACAGTCCTCATTCAGTCTCATACGTAAGGTTGAATGGAACTTGCTCGAGCTAACATGACTGGCATGGCATCCGGAATGTAGAAGTTGAATGGAGATTGTATTCCGGGCCGACCCTGGGAGTCGTTCACCCGAGTTCACAATCTTAAGAAAATCAATTTAACGCATTTATATTTCAGATAAGCGGCCTTTACACCAATACAACTCAAATCAACTCTATTTCATCCCTCAAAAATTCGTTAAAATTGGTTAGAATCATAACCCTATTCCAATGCTTCGCATATCCAATCGTAATTTCGGTTCATCATTTCGTATACAAGAATTACGATTTTCGAGTCCGACTGGAAACAAATTGACTTGGGGATATCTCTCCTAAGGCTAAGACTCAATCCTTTTCGGGTTTGGTTATTTACCACTCTTTCGTTTCCCACGGTATTTTTCCGTTCACTTGCAACCCAACATTGTGAGTGGTACGAATGTCGAATGTTCTGAACCGAGGCGGTAAACTTCAAATAGGTCAGAATAGCCGAGCGGCCGCCAAACACCCTACGCAGGAACTAACAGGCGTTCGAAAACATTTTTTAATGGTGCGATTCCCCAGCGGCTTGCCAAGGTTTCGGCGTAATAAGGGAAAGAGTGCAGGTACCTCATGCAACCCCATCTCTACCTCTATCCCTTTTGCGACATCAACACCACTGATGTTTGCCGACAACATCATATTTCATTATTTTGGTAACTTTAATCCTTCCATATGTTCGGGTCGCAAAGACCGGTGGTTTCGTACCGTTTCACAGACACAACGACTTTCACTATCGGGACCTTTCACCGGGGTCTGCATGTCTCTATGATTTCCACTAATGTTTGTTTGTGTTTTTTCAGCAAAACCAGGTCCTTCTGGTGACCGCCGCGGATCGCGTTAACTCATTCGACGTGCAATCTAGTACATCATATCCATCTTGAAACTAATGTACAAATTTTTGATTTATTTTGAATTAAATTAAGTGGCTCCCTAGGCATACAGGTTTTTTTTCTCCCGGGCACAATCTTGTACCTTCTTACGGATTTTGGCCGGTTTTTTCCTGTACAATATTATCATAGGGAACCGAACCTTCATAGGGTAGCAATAGGAGATTCGTCTTGCTAGGTTTTGGGCTCAAGCTCCAATATGTTTGTTCACACAAATTCACTTTAACAGGGTATCATCCCTCGCTCTTTTTCTTTTCCACGAAGGGACTCGTGGAAGATCAGAATGGCCGTTTCGGGAATATCCCTAAAATCGCAAGTTTCACCCCTAGCGGAAGACGCGAGGAGTTCAGGGAAAGCCCCTCCAGCTACCTTCCCTTTCCCCACCATTTTTCTATACGAAGGTTGGGAAGGGATGCCGTAAAAAGGACAGTTCGCTCCTAAGTGTAAAGGAATACAGACCTCAGTATTTTCAACCAAACATCTACCTTTCTTTAATTTTATCGCAATCCTTTCCATCATATTATTTAGAAAAGTAATATTCGAAATATTTCGCACCCGTCGTGGAATAAGGGAACAACTCAAAAATCGACATTTTTGAGTTAGCGCGGGAATTGTGTCACGGGAGATGTCTATTTTGTCCCCGGAAGATCGAAACAAGGCTACTTCATTTCTACTCCACGAGAGCGCGGGCGAGTCTTTGTTCCACGGACGAGGGGAGTGGGCGGCGTCCGAAGTAAACAGTCACTTCCCAGCTTCGCAGCAGAGACGACCTTGTTTCGGTATGTTTTTGAGTTGTACCTCTTTTTGATGGATGATGTTGATCAAATTCTCAATTGTTTCTTTCTTCTGTGGATGATTCTATCAAGATTTATTGTTGAATTCCGACTTGTTCCTTGATTTTACAGACAACTTCTGATTTGGCGTCCGAAGTAAACAGTCACTTCCCAGCTTCGCAGCAGAGATGACCTTGTTTCGGTATGTTTTTGAGTTGTACCTCTTTTTGATGGATGATGTTGATCAAATTCTCAATTGTTTCTTTCTTCTGTGGATGATTCTATCAAGATTTATTGTTGAATTCCGACTTGTTCCTTGATTTTACAGACAACTTCTGATTTGGCGTCCGAAGTAAACAGTCACTTCCCAGCTTCGCAGCAGAGACGACCTTGTTTCGGTATGTTTTTGAGTTGTACCTCTTTTTGATGGATGATGTTGATCAAATTCTCAATTGTTTCTTTCTTCTGTGGATGATTCTATCAAGATTTATTGTTGAATTCCGACTTGTTCCTTGATTTTACAGACAACTTCTGATTTGGCGTCCGAAGTAAACAGTCACTTCCCAGCTTCGCAGCAGAGACGACCTTGTTTCGGTATGTTTTTGAGTTGTACCTCTTTTTGATGGATGATGTTGATCAAATTCTCAATTGTTTCTTTCTTCTGTGGATGATTCTATCAAGATTTATTGTTGAATTCCGACTTGTTCCTTGATTTTACAGACAACTTCTGATTTTGTATGGAAATGAATCATTAAGTTAAAATGGATTCTCGAGCCAGGCGAATTATGCAGTTGGTTGCTCAAGTTGAGCACTTGCCACAAATTAATGCAGACACGACACAGGTTGGTTGATTCAATCTATAGTTGAAATTTTAATGATCTGTTATCTTTATGGAAATAATCATTAGGTATGGGAGTAAATTTGGCAATTATAACTACAAAGCAGTTTTGCGATTTATTGAAAAAATTCATTATTACAATGCAGGTGGAACAACAAGAACAGGGAACAACGACAGAGCAGGTGGAACAAGAATACAGCAAACAGAACAGTTTGACCGTGCATTCTGCCCCACAAAATCAAACGCTAAAATCTTCTCTCTTGGACTGCTCTTGGAATGGCCGACTTCAAATTGACAGCGGGGACATCTGGGAAGAAACGCCTCATGAGCATCAATGCTTCTTCAACGTGGTCACAAGGAAGGAAATAGACGGGTTGAGGGTAGTGTTTGAGCTTGATGAGCCTGCAAATGCAGAATCCAAGACTTCATTTGAGAACCAGGAGAATTTTTTGACAAAACTCCCTGCCATTCCAGACCTCCCTCTTCAGAATAATCCTGAAAACAATGAGTGTATGCCTGGTACGTCTGCCCTGGCGACTTTTTACTCGGCTGCTTCTTCGATTCTTGAGCTCAACCAAGAAATGCTCATTGATGTTACACCTCAGGAAGTTCAAGAGCAGCCTCAGAGATCTCCTCACAATGCCAGGTCGTCTGCAACTTCCACAAATTGTCAGGAGAGCCCCTTTCATATTGATAGTGATGATTCAGATAATGATCCACACTTTGAAAACCTCGTGAGTGACTATATTGAAACTACCTCGTCTGAGGAAGAATTTGAAAAAGTTGAGAGGAAAGTGAAGAAAAAGCGAGCCCGTCCAGTAGATCAAGAGGAAAATGAAAATGAAGGAACATTAGAAGAGGAGCAAGTCATAAAAAAAGGACGGAAAAGAAAAGCTAATCCTGAAGCTTGGAAACAAAATGTTGCAAAAAAACTGAGAAATCAAGGAAAATGTTACCAATCTAAATGTTCTAAAAAAAAGGTTTCCGAACGAAAAATGAGACCTGGTTGTACAGAAAAATGCAACCTTGCATGCACCACGAAAATTGATGGCTCTGCTCGTCTCAAACTATTTCAGAGTTTCTGGGCTATGGGAAACATTGAAAAGCAACGTGAGTATATTGCTAGATTTACCAAAGAAATCACTCCTCACTACCGCCGTCCTAAAGGGGGGAGCTCAAGGAAACTGAACCTGGCCTACTACTTCGTTGTTGATGGGTTGACAAAGAGAGTTTGCCGAACGTTTTTCACGGCAACCCTAGGTATAAGCCCGAAAATGATATACATTGCTCGAGACAAGCTTGAAGATGGAATTATGGCTGGAGATTTACGTGGAAAACATGCCAACCACAAAAAACTTCCCGAATCGATTAAGCAAGATGTCCGTAACCACAATAATTCAATTCCTCGGATCCCATCCCATTATCTCCGAGCTCAAAGTGAAAGGGAGTACATTGAAGGAGGGAGGACCATTGCTCAGATCTACAGAGACTATGTGGAGTCATGTCGAGAAGAAGGAAAAACGTTTGCAAGTCGCACTGTGTTCTTCGATATTTTCAATGAATTTAACATCTCGTTCTTTGTTCCCAAAAAAGACCAGTGCGAATTGTGTGTCGCTCATGAGAATTCGAATCAAGAAGACCGGCCCGACGAGTTTATACAGCACTTGAAGGAAAAAGAACTATCAAGAATCGAAAAGCAGAATGACAAAGAGGCTACTGATACCTCCGTCATTGTATGCACTTATGATCTTCAAGCAGCCCTACCAACACCTAAGGGAGAGGTTTCCTCCTTCTATTATCGCAGTAAATTGTCTACTTACAACTTGACAGTGTACGATGTGAAAGAACACATTGCCGTCTGCAACGTTTGGCATGAGGGGGAAGGGAATAGAGGTGCTATTGAAATCAGCACATCAGTCTTCAAATTCATTGAAAAAAAAGCAACTGAACAGAACCATGACATCGATTTCATTTTTTACAGCGACAACTGTGCAGGGCAGCAAAAGAATAAATTTATGATCATGATGTACGCTTATGCTCTATGTGTTTTCAAGAATGTGAGAAGCATTCAACACAAATTTCTTATAAGAGGTCACACACAAAACGAGGGTGACTCGGTTCACTCTCTGATTGAGAAAGAAATTAAACGAGCCCTCAGATCAGGCCCTATTTTTGTGCCGTCGCAGTACTACCAGCTAATGAGAACTGCCAAGAAGAATGCGCCTTTTCACGTGGTTAATGAACTCAGTTTTAACGATTTCATTGATTTCAAAAAGTTGGCTTCACATATTGGAGACAATTTTACCACCAATGAAAAGAATGAAACATTCACGTTCGGTGAAATAAAAGTGATAAAACTGTGCCGTGAGAACCCGTTCCGATTCCAGTACAAAACCTCTTACCAGGCAGAAGATTTTGATTACGTCGACATGAATCGTGTCAAGAGGAGGAATACCAGAAGATCATCTCGCAATTTGAGCGTCGAGGAACGCAAAGAAGAACTGGGAAACTGGGAGGTCGCGAAGGCCTACAACGCACCAATACCACTCTCAGAAAACAAAAAAAAAGATCTGAAATTTCTGGTTGAGCACAACCACATCAAACCAGCTTATGCTGAATTTTACCTTAAGTTGTGTGTATGAAATTTCAGATCGTGATTCCCGATTGTGATTCATAATTTTAATTCATTATTTTTCTCGTTCAATCTTGCGTTTCCTAATTAATTGTGATCATTCAACGTTGATCTGTAGTTGAAATTAACTGAACTAAGTAGCTGCCAATGCGTAACTCGAATCTTAATTTAGCGGAATGCATTGTTTTCAATTTTTGGCTTTCAACCAACGACTGACCGTATTTTGAAATGCAATAGCCTGCTAGTGACTAGAATATTATTTGACTGTTATCTACGATTTACAGGGTTTATACTGTGATTAAAAACTATTGTGATTTAATACTTTAATGCGATAGAACTACTGTCAGTCGTATATTCTATTACAGTATATTCTATTACAGTGTATATTCAGTCAGTCGTATATTCTATTACATTGTAATAGAATACTAGTCACTGGAGAATTATTCGATTGTAATAATAGTGATTGAAAACGGTAACTGTGATTGAAGTTTAGTACTTTTGAAATTAGAATTGTGCGAAGATTTTTGAATTTTTAATGGAATCATTATACAAGACTGACAGTGTTAAACTGAAATTACCAAATGTAGTGATTTTTTGTTTGTTTTATTATAAATTATACTATTAGGCTCGTTTGATACCTGAAAATTACAAAATCGTTCAATAACTTTCACCGCTTCATTTTCCCCAGGGTGGGATGGGTGAATACTGAAAAATTGGAAGACAGAGGGGTTTGTACTAATGAGATTTTCCCACAATTTCCCATTGACTAGATTTCAAGTACCTAATGAGTTTTCATGCTTAGAACCAAGTTGATTATTAATTTTTTTAAACAAACTACTAATCAGAAAAGGGCACATCTCTGAAAAATACAAAATATTGTCCATGAAAGAAGGGAACAACTCAAAAAAACATAGAAATTTGACAAAAATCCCTCCCCCCACTTCTTCTGCATGAACTGAAAAAAAATTTCACTTCATCAGCTGATGAATAATAAATGTCAGATTCCGTTTTTGCAAGAATCAATACTATCCAACTGGTTGCCAAGGAGATATGGCCAATGGCGAAAGTGCAAAACTTTGAACGCGATTTCCCGAAAATCAGCTTTTTTGAGTTGTTCCCTTATTCCATGACGGGTGCGATATATATATATATATATATATATATATATATATATAATTTTTGGTGTCTCGGCAGTGAATTTAGGATGGTCTGAAACGGATTTTGGTATGAAAATCTTTCGGAAATTCGAGTTTTAAAAATTTTGGACCGAGAACAATAGCTTCCTTTTCTTCGAAAATTCGCTAAATGTTTAACAATACAATAGAATACGAATTAAACTCAAAAGTAGCTTGTTCCCTGGAAGACGACCGAATTACTTATACATATAGTCACCATACCAATATTTACAAATACCAAATACTAATTGTATTTACTTCAACCGGTGCCAATTATACGAAACACCGAATACGTAACAGTAATACCAAAACATAGGTATATTTTAGCTGACGAATATTATAACGTAAAATACTCCACTAACAACATATGTTATAAAACTACTAACCAATTATTGTAACCACGGACAATTATGTGAAGGATTGTCTAATGGTTCGCAAAATATTATCAAATATAACTCCCTATCGGACTGTCAATTTACAAAAATCCTCATTAAGGACCCTTACATCTCACGGGTAAACGAAACAGGTCACATCGTTGTCGCGACCCGAAATGAAAGTATAATCGAAGATAAGAAGCCAGGAGGGAATACCGTAACCCGCATAACAGGTACTTGGGTCATCCAACCGTCAGAAGATGAAATTTCAATTAATAATGAACCAATCCAGCAAATACAACTAACCCATGGACCGGTCAGAATTCCGCTGATACCTTCCGACGAAATTCTGAATATTGAAACGCACTCTCTCGAGTTGGACCTAAAAGGTTATTCTTCTATTCCCAAACTTGGCGAACATTGGCCATTCCTAAGTCACGTGGATGTTGATAACGACTATGTACATTACTTAGTTAGCCCACTTTATGTAACTATTTTTGTCACCTCACTCCTTTTGGGCCTATTATACTACTTTCGGTACCGTAATAATCCAATCAACTCTGTCATAACCCAACCTGTAAGCTCTGCTTTCCAGTTTTCGGACCGACCCCATGTAGCCCAGGATGACCCGTAATCAAAAACGACTCATCCCCATGCTCCATTCTATGGCGGGAGGAGTTATGGACGCGGTCTCCGAGACTCTGCCCCTGTCTGCGAGGAGGAACCTGCCACCTCAGCAGCCTGACACCGCAGCCTACGCTCTCGCGATAAGCACGCGATTCTACGGGCATCAATGGACTCTTTGTTCAGAAATCTTATATATACCACCGACGAACCAAGTGTCGTCGTTCAGTTCTCATTAGTCAGTAACCAAGTTACTGTCCCGTAGGTTTATTCTTTGTAAATCATAATAAAGTTTTTAAAAAACGAAGTTCTTCACTTCAAATTATATTTTATATAAGTTATGTGGGCATTACCACAGACGAATAAAATAATAAAACACTGCCATCAGCAGTTCTCCCTACCACTGGGATCCAACTCGGCTCGAAACTCCGGAGCCTCGTTGCATTTGTCTTCCGAGTTCCGTGCGGTTAGTTCGCTCTCCTGTGAATTTCTCTTGTACATATTTCTATTGTGAATAATAAATTTGGTAAATTTAAAAGTGTTTTTTAAAAAGCTATTTTCCCGAACACCGAACATTTCTGGCGCAGTCTTTGTGGACATTCCGAGAATTTGGACTTTGTGCGAAAACCGACAACCGAAAAATCGCGTTTTTGGCCAAAGGAACCAACTCTCAACTCCAATAAGGATCTTCAAGAAGCACCTCGCCGCCGGACCAGACGACATTGCCCGGGATACCGAAAACTTGGATCTCGTAATAATCCTGACGAGTGATGTTCATCAGTTTGCTCACCGTCCAGTAAGTACAAAATTTGAATACTTTGTGCCAAATTTTGAAATTTCGTCGCGTTTCTGTTCAAACATACCAAGTACCTGCGGAACCGGCATCAATTCAATGAACGAATATTCAAAAAAAATTATTATTATTTAAAAGTCGCGTTTCTGTTCACACATACCAAGTACCTGCGGATCCGGCTTCAAAAGAGCGAATATTCAAAGAAAATTATTTTAAAGTCGGGTGACTGTTCAAACACACCAATTACCTGCGGCACCGACAAAACTTTCAAATTCTTCTTTCTCAAGAAAAATCACCGAAGTTGTTCAAACGCACCAATTACCTGCAATTCAGAAGAAATTTCATCGAGGAATTACTTGTTCAATTTCCTTTTAACGACAACCGAGAGTCGACCACCTCATCCGAAGCAACTGTTTATCTTCAAAGCGTTGAAGCCTTTTATTTTTGCATCCTGAAGACACCGGAGAAACTTCCCGCATCCAGCTTCGCTTCGCGGAATATTATCTAGAGAAGTTACGACGTTACATCTTCACGACTTCATTTATTATAAAACATTTGCATGACCTAGTATATAAGTAATTTTAAGTTTTAACCATTTTCTTTTTTTTTGGTATTTTGTATGATAATTATCTTCATCCGAAATTTCCAGCACCTTTATTGATATCGTTAACTTCAAATAGTAAACCCCTCAAATTTGAAAATTCCAAAATTAATCAAAAAGTATACCTATCCACGCTCGGGTATTCCCCAAAAAACCTTTGCTTACAATAATTGAAAATATAACAATGGAACAACCTACCAACACCCAAGACGAACAGTGGACTGCCGAGAGAATTATTGGTAGGGTCAACAAGCCCAAATTTCAGAATTGACAGAACTAGTTAAATCTCTTATGGTAAATCAGGTAATCCCAGAAACTAATAGAATGACCCTCTCTAAACAAATGTTGGACCTAATTCCTATTTTTGACGGACAGTTGGAAGGTGTCAAGCCATTCTTAGAGGTAACTCAAAAGCTCCATGATCAGTTTTATGATCGAAATAACCCAGAATTCTTCCAAAATTTTACTTTAATATCAGCCATCAAGTCAAAAATCACATCACCTGCCGCTGAATTAATAGCAGCTAGTGACTGCTCCTCCTTTGAACAAATCAAAACAGCCATTTTAGGTGGTTGTGAGGATAAACGCGATAGCTGTACCCTTATAATTCAATTAACCCACCTCCGCCAACAGGACGGAGAAGATCCATTCAAATTTCATGACAGATTTTTAAAGCTACTAAGATTACTAATAGCGTATACAAGAGCTCATTCCCGTTCTGACGAAGCTGACATTATGGTACGACAGTATCAGAAACTCAGCTTAAGGTTTTCCTAATGCATCTTAAGGACCCGCTGTGTTCGAGCTTGAGAGCCAGAAACCCAGAGAGCCTTAGTGAAGCCCTAGGACTCTTAACAAACGACTATCAAATGATGTCAAATCCTTATAGAAAAACCCCAACAAATTTCCAACAAAATCATCAGACAAAACCCCAAAACTCGAACCAAAACGTTAAACAGAACCCCCAAAATTTTTCCAAAAAATTCTACACGCAAACTCAAAAACCTAATACCTATCAAAGACCCCCAAACGTTCAGTCATTTAACCAAATTAATACTCCCAAAGCAAATTCCTCATTTAATAAAACCGGTACATACCAGGTAGTAAAACCTCAAACCTATCAAAATGCTGATTCCAAACCCCAAACATCAAATTTTAATAAAGGAAGCCCAATGTCTTGGCGAACTATTAATCCGAATTTAAATTTCAACGACATGGAAGAACCTGAAAGTGAAGAGTGTGACGAAGAAATAGAAGCACCCACTTCTGAAGAGAATGAAAATTTTTTAGAGGAAGACCCAGAACTCCAGAGTGCGACCTAATGCATCTCTCCACCAGTAATCACCCTCTTCCTTATATAGTTCTACCACCCCACAAAATCCGAATTTTACTTGACACTGGCAGCATGTCCAGTTTTGTTCATCCAAAAGTAGTACAAAATTATTTCCCCGACAAAATTTTCCCCGAAAATTTCAAGTCCGATCTGCACAAGGAATTTCAAACGGAAATTTCAGGTCCATGATTCCGTGCGGAGAATTATTCAATATTAAAAACTCAAACTTACCATTCAAAATTTATAAATTCCATGACAAATTTGGATTATTGTTAGGAATGGACGGATTGCGAAAACTTAATGCAAAAATTGATTTCAATACCAATCAGCTCGTAACAGATAAAACTTCTATAACCCTCCTGTATTTCCGGAAAACTAATTTAAATTACGAACAAAAAATTCCACCACGAGCTATTTCACAAATTAAAATCCCCATTTCTCAGCCAACAAATAATAAAGAAGGAGTTATTCCTTACTTTAAACAAGGACAAATAGAAACCCCCGAATGTCTTGTCCACATCAACAATAACGAATGCTTCGTAGGAGTTGTAAATAATAGCGATTTAGAGCAAACCCTCAAACTAAGTGAACCCATAGTTGTTGAAAAAATCCCTAAATTAGAAAACTCCGATCAACTAGAAATAAATTATTTTGATGCTGAACAATATAAATTTGACCCGAGTAAAATCAGAACAGACCATATGAACCCACAAGAGAAAAGTGCGATTTTAAAATTAGTCCACAAATATAAAGATTTGTTTCACATAGACGGTAACACCCTAACTGCAACCAATAAAATTCAACACCACATAAGAACTATAGACGAAATAGCCACCTACACTCGAAATTACCGTTACCCCGAAATATTCAAAAAAGAAATAAACGACCAAGTCGATGAGATGCAGGCCCAGGGCATAATCAGACCCAGCTCAAGCCCTTGGAACAGTCCCTTGTGGATCGTTCCCAAAAAATTCGACGCCTCTGGCAAACAGAAGTCTCGCCTGGTAATCGATTTCAGAGCTCTCAACCAAAAAACAATTGACGATAGATACCTCTTGCCAAATATAACTGATTTATTAGATAAATTGGGAAGGTGTATGTACTTCACTTGTTTAGACCTGAAAAGCGGTTTCCACCAGGTGATGATGCACCCTGAGAGCATCGAAAAGACCGCATGCTCATCCGACCAAGGACACTGGGAATTTTTGAGAATGCCCTTTGGATTAAAGAATGCCCCTCCAACCTTTCAAAGACTAATGGACAACGTCCTAAGGGGTATTCAAAATGAGATCTGTACTGTACTGTGTTCATGGACGATGTAATCGTTTTCAGTACCAGCCTTGATGAACACATTACTAGACTCCAAAAGGTTTTCGACAAACTCAGGGAAGCGAATCTTAAGATTCAACTAGATAAGACTGAATTCCTGAAAGGAGAATGTGTCTATCTAGGGCATTTAATTACCCCTGAGGGAGTCAAGCCCAATCCACTAAAAATCGAGGCAATCACAAAATATCCCATTCCTACTACCACCAAACAGATTAAAGGATTTCTTGGTCTATTGGGCTATTATCGTAAATTTATAAAAAATTTTGCACTAATTACCAAACCTCTCACGCTTCGCCTAAAAAAGGGATCTACAATCAACCCCCAAGATCCCGACTATTTAGATTGTTTTGAAAAGTGCAAAAATTTACTTACAAATGATCGGATACTCCAGTATCCGGACTTTTCAAAGCAATTCATTCTAACCACAGACGCCTCTAACGTCGCAATAGGTGCTGTTCTCAGCCAAAACACAAAAGGAGCCGATCTACCAATCGCATATACGAGTAGAACACTCAACGACCACGAACGTAATTTATCTACGATCGAAAAAGAGTGTTTAGCCTGTGTATGGGCCACCAAATATTTCAGGCCGTACATATTTGGTAGAAAATTTAAAATCTTCACTGACCACAAACCACTTCAGTGGTTATTCTCCTTAAGAGAACCTAGCTCCAAACTTTTTCGTTGGCGCCTAAAGCTGGAGGAATACGACTACGAAATCCACTATAAAAAAGGAACAACAAATATGAATGCCGATGCACTTTCTCGAGTGGAAATTAACGTAAACGAAACTAACCAAACTGCAGAACAGATAGTAGAAGAAGCACTTTCTAGAGACAACCCACCTACCCCTGCAATCAACGACATTTTGGGAGAACTAAACGAAGCAGTTCGAAATTTACCACCTGATTCAATGATAGTTCACCCTGATCAAGACTCAAGTGATTTAGAATCCTTAGCACCCACGGTTCATTCAAACTACGGAGGCAATACAGTAATAGAAATCCCGATATCCGAAAACCCAGTAAATATAGGCCGAAATCAAATCATAATAATATTAACAGATGGAGAAGAAACTACTCAACACTCATACTCGAATTACGGTAAAGTTCAGAAAAAATCATTTAGAATCCGATGTGATGAATTTTATAAGGAAATATGTAGTCCCACAAAGAAAATATTCATTATTCTTTGTAAACGATATTTACGAAGGATTTACTAGAATAATGATTAGAAATTTTAAACACTCGGAAATTAAATTCATTAAATGCCAATCAAAACTCGAGGAAGTTTCCGATCCGGAAACAATCAGAGAATATAAATTACGTCTCCTCTCAGACCTGGGACTGCTGACGCAGTAATGCGAGGTTATAAAAGCGAGCCTCGAGCGCCGAGCTAGTCAGTTCGTCTTTTGCCTTCGAGTGTTGCAGCCGTTTGTTCTACCAGTAGTTCCGTTATTGTTAAACACAAGTATATTTCAAAGTGTTAATTCAAATAAACTCTTTTTAAAAACAAACATCCGTGTCGCGAAGACATTTCTGGCGCAGTCTCGTGAGGACATTGTTAAACCAAGTAAAACACAGTGGTGTTTTGGTGGAAACAAGATCCTACTTCATCTCAGTGCGGATACTCGGTTCGACGCGTGTTTAAGTGCACATAAACCGCAGAAAGAATCAACACGGTTTGGGACGTCCTTGCCCAGCAACGCATCGAACTAAGCAAAAGACAACTCCGAGGGAACAGATTGCAACAGTTGAATTTTCTCAGTAAGTCGTGCTATATCCGATCCCTCGTAAGAATAAACAGCGACTACCCTGTTCGCTGCTGGTTTTCACACCCCGAAAATCAGGAGTCACACCCCGACTCAATTAGACCAGCACCCTTGGTCATAAGTTTAAAGTAACTAAGAAGAAAATTAACTAGAAAAAAAAACAACGCAAGAAAAACATTTTTTTATTCTATTTTATTCGATTTCACCTTGAACTTCACATTCCACATCGTATCGATCCACTGTTAATTCAACGACGACACCTATCTTTCATTCGCATCAGACGCTTTCTTATCTGCATCCCTCAGATAACTCCTACGCAGTTCTCCGAGAACCTTTAAAGGACCCTTCTCAACATCGTCTCCACTTCACCAAGAGAAAACAATTAACTACCGTACACATTTTCTCATTATACATCTTTTCTCATTAGCAACACTCGAAAAATTTAAATTCACTAATTTTAAGTTAGACTAAATAAGTTAAGTTCCAAAAATTTAAAATTTCTACATACTATATCATTTCAGGCTCTATATTATTTCATATTTACTTTTTTTTATTCCACTTGTTATATTGTATCCTAAGGATTATTCCATAATCCTTGAGGCTTGAACTCCGAAAATTTAATCAAAATTCCAAAATTCGATAAACCGAAAACTAGAGCCAAGTTTGTTGAGTGGCTCTACAACCCTAACGCATTTAAAATGGCAACCCGATCTGATTTTCTTCCCACTCTTCCATTAGACGAATCACAAAATCATAATATGACTAACGGAAATGCAATTGATAACCCAATTTCACAAACACCCCCGCAAACCCCGGCTAGGAATATTGAATCCCCGACAACCCTTTTTCATAGGAATACCCAAACATTACGAACGGAATTCCTTAATATGATCCCTACATATATAATGGAGAGCAGATGCTCCTAAATAGATTCCTAAAAATTTGCGACAAACTTCACGACCAATTTTACGATCATCAAGACCAAGATAATTTTCAAAATGTCTACCTATTCGACGGAATTTTAGTTAAATTGGGCCCTAAAGCTTCCGAAGTCGTATTCTCCCACAACGTGAGGGACTACGAACAGTTGCGAGAGATCCTAATCTCTAATTTTACAGATAAAAGAGATTATTGTACGCTAATTGGAGAACTAGCAAAAATGACCCAGAAGCCCCAAGAAAACCCTTTCGATTTTCATCGTAGAGTCTCCGGCCATTTAAACACTATCATTGCTCACCTGCAAGCTGTCAAACCGGAACCTCACAGTACAATACTGTGTGAATTTTCTCGAGAATTCTCGTTGAGGACGTACCTCCACGGACTTCCTGACTCTGTAGGCAGTTTGTTGAGGGCACGGAAATGTAATAGCTTGGAGGAAGTATTAATTATTCTCAGAAACGAGTTCCAATTTAGGAACCCCCCAACCACCACCAACGTTCCTAGACCGACAGGGCAAAATCCCCATCCTTCTAATAACCTCCTAGACTAATAGACCAAAAACCTAATCCCAACTGGAGACCCTCTTTTCCAACTAACCCAAATTGGAGGCCCCCTTTTCAACAAAACTGGAAACCGGCGAGTAATTTTTCCCTAAAGACACCATTTAATAAAACCCCTGCTAATAGCCCACAACCTCCCGCTACTAATCAACAGAAAAGATTCTACCCAACCCCTAATCAATTTCAACCGAAAAGCCAAAATTTGCACATGATGGAATCCCCAGAAGATCCCGACGAGGAAATTCAAAATGAAAATGAGTCCGATAAAACCGGATCAACCTTCTTCCCTGGCTTTTACGACGGACAAAATTTCTTCCCCTACGATTTCTCGCAAGAGCTCGAAAAACTGACCATAACTGATGCAGCCGAAAATTCTTCAATTGATCAGGAGAATTTTTTAGGCGAGACTCAAGGGTCATAAACCCCTCAAGTCCATCCAATAATTCCTTTGAAATAACAGAACTCCACAAAATTGGATCAGACCTCCCGTTCATAATTTTTCCTAAATTTAATTTAAAAATTTTAATAGACAAAGGTTCTTCCCGATCGTATATCTGTTCCGAACCTGCCAACAAATATTTCCCAAAACATTTGACACTCCATGAAGGCATAGTAAAAACGGCTCACGGTTTTTCCCGCTTCACCCACCAAACACTCGTACCATGTGGCGAACTCTTCAACATAAATCATTTAAAATTACCCTTCACCTTGTTCGACTTTCATGACCACTTTAATATGCTCATCGGACTTGATAACCTCAAAGAAGTGAAAGCTATGGTTGACCTAGAAAGCAATTTGCTGAGTACCCCTTCCATCAACATACCGCTAAAGTATGGTATGGAAGTCCCCAAAATGAAGGCCAACTTTCAGACTGAAATGTATGTTATTCAAGGCCGAACAGTCCAACAAGTCCCCATATCAATCCAAAATGTAGAAAAAGGCGATGCTATTCTCAGCAGTATCACAATTCCTGGGCTTGAGATCCCTAATTGTCTGGTGGAAATAAAAAACTATAAAGCTTTTATTCACGTAACAAACCCTAATGAAGAGCCCGCGCAATTAATTTTAGATCACCCCTTTCCAGTTGAACCGATAGATGACTTGCAGTTCGCGGAAGAAGCCCCCCCCCCCCACCAGAAACCGTCAAATACAAACCAATCAAACAATGGGTTGATTATTCTCGTTTTCGTCTTGATCATTTGAACCCCGAGGAACGAAGAAGCTATCCAAGACATTATCAGGGAATACTACGACCTTTTCCAAGACCCCAACCAACCTTTAACAACCGCCACCAACATAAAACATCATATCCGAACTATTAATGAAATATCTATTTTTGTGAAACCCTATCGATACCCCCAAATTTTGCACGAGGAAGTCCAGAACCCGTTGGACAAATTAGTTGCACAAAACATAATTCGGCCCAGCAACAGTTCCTACAATGCTCCATTGTGGATGGTTCCCAAGAAAATGGACGCGAGTAACAAAAAGAAATGGCGTCTTGTGATCGATTCTCGTCGGCTGAACGAAGCAATGATCGAAGACAAATTCCCTCTTCCCAACATAACCGATTTGCTCGATAAGCTTGGTAGATGCCGGTATTTTAGTACACTCGACCTAGCTAGCGGCTTCCACCAGATAGAGCTTGATGAAGAATCCATCCCTAAAACAGCCTTCTCCACGGAAAAGGAGCACTACGAATGGGTTCGAATGCCATTCGGCCTTAAGAATGCTCCAGCCACTTTCCAACGGCTGATGAATACGGTCCTCCGAGGAATTAACGGAGAGTTCGCATTGGTGTATATCTTGACGATATTTTGGTGTTTTCTGTGTCGTTACAGGAACATATCGACAGATTACGCAGTGTCTTCGACCGTCTGCGTACCGCAAATCTTAAGATTCAGGTCGACAAAACCGAATTTCTCAAACAAGATCTGTTATACTTAGGTCACATAATAACCCCTGAAGGTGTACGTCCAAACCCTGATAAAATCAAGGCAGTTCAAAATTTCCCAATCCCCAAAACCAAGACCGAAATCAAACGATTTCTAGGTCTCTTAGGGTACTATCGCCGATTTATAAAAGATTTCGCTACCATCACGAAACCAATGACTATGGCTTTAAAGACAGACCCAAAGATTAAAACCGATTCCCCTGAATTTAAAAACAGCTTCGAAACGTGTAAAACTCTCTTATGTAACGACCCAATCCTAAAATACCCAAATTTTAAGGAGCCCTTTTGCGTCACTACTGATTGCAGTAACGTTGCTGCTGGCGCTGTTCTATCCCAAAACTCCCAAGGACACGATCTCCCCATCGCTTACGCTAGTAAAACCCTTAGCGATACTGAACGTAGGTATTCCACGATAGAAAAGGAACTCTTTGCGATCATATTTGCCCTAAAGACTTTCCGCCCATACCTTTACGGACGAAAGTTTACACTATTTACCGACCACCGGCCACTCCAGTGGCTTTTTAATATAAAAGACCCAAACTCAAAATTATACAGATGGAGGATGAAAATCAGTGATTTTGACTTCACTATAGTTTACAAACCTGGTAAATCTAACCATGTAGCAGATGCCCTCTCCCGAATAGGACTTCATTGTTCTCAGTCTGGCGACTGCATTTGCCCGCGTAAGAACGGACGAAAGTGGCTTGATACTTTTTCTAGCGTTGTTTTGGTTTAAAAGTAGTGAAGTAGTGTTATGACTATTTACAACGATGGAGAATTGGCTTAAAACTGGGTCTGTTAAGAGAAAAAAGGAATCCACTGACGAAGGTGAGCTTAGTCGTCCTTCTACTAGCAATGACGTTGAGCTTAGTCGTCCTTCTACTAGCAATGACGTTAAAGTGCCTCGAGTATCGTCAAATGTTAAGAAAGGGAAAAAAATGTTTCGAAAATATTGTCCCGAATACCTCCAATACGGATTTACGTTTATAGGTACCGATGAAGAACCTACACCCCAATGCGTACTTTGTTTTGAAACCTTGGCTAACGAAAGTATGAAGCCTTCAAAACATCAGAGGCACATTTCAACAAAACATCCTGAATGCTTGAATAAACCTTTGATATTTTTTCAAAGAAAAAAGAACTGTTTTCAACTCGGTCGAATATGGAGAATGTGTCATCGGGGAAAGGTAATAAACAAATTACCATGGCCTCATACCAGCTGTCTTTGCTAATAGCAAAAAATGGTGCTCCGCACACAGCAGGTGAGAACCTTATTTTGCCTGGGGCAAAAATAATTTCGTCACTTCTGTTTGACGAAAAAGCAGGTCAACATATAGGTCAAATATCCCTGTCCAACACTACAGTAAAACGTAGAATCGACGAAATGTCTGTTAACGTAAAGGAGAGTTTGATATCTGCTATGAAAGAAAGTGGCTTTTATTCTTTACAATTGGATGAAAGTACAGATATTGCTGACAACGCTAATTTGTTATGTATTGTGAGGTTTAATTTCAATGGGTCAGTTGAAGAAGAAATGTTTTGCCAGCCACTAAAGACCAGTACAACTGGCCAACACATTTTCGATTCCTTGGATTGTTTTATTCGCGAAAATGGAATTAATTGGTCCAAATGTGTCGGGCTTACGACCGATGGAGCTCGTGCTATGTCGGGAAAATATACGGGACTAGTAGCTAAAGTCAAGAAAGTAGCTCCGTTAGTTGAATGGACCCACTGTAGCATTCATAGAGAGGCATTGGCGGTTAAGGGAATGAACCCAGACCTCAAAAGCACACTTGATGACGCCGTAAAGATTGTGAACTTTATTAAAGCACAATCTAAAAACTCAAGGTTGTTCGCTGTATTGTGTGATGAAATGGGAAGCGACCATAAGCAGTTGCTGCTACGTTGTGAAGTGCGTTGGTTGTCACGGGGAAAGGTGCTTTCCAGATTATTTGAACTTCGAGACGAAGTCAGATTGTTGTTGTTGCAATTAGAGGACGATGGCAAAGAAAAGGCCAAACATTTTCTCCGCGATTGCCTCAATGATGAGACTTGGCTGATAAAACTGGCATACCTAGCTGACATTTTTAGCTCTCTGAACATCCTCAATTTGACGTTACAAGGAGAAGATGGACATCGATTCTTCGTTCAAGATAAAGTTAATTCCACTATTAAAAAAGTTGATAGATGGAATCAAAAGGTTAAAGCAAAAAAATTCGATGCATTCCCATTAATGAATGAATTTGTGGATTTCCATGAGCTGACAGTCGATCCAGTAATTTCACAAATGATATTTGAACACTTACAAGGCTTGTCATCCGAACTGAGGCGATACTTTCCACCAATAGCAGCCACTAAAAAGTGGATACAAAATCCATTTGACGAGGACAATTTAAAGGACGTCAACTTAGCAGCAGCCCAGGTATTAACTTTTTTGTTTTAATTTTTTCAGGTTCTATGAATGATATTTAAAATTATTGTTAAATTTTTGTTCTTAACGTGCTTTTTCTCTTTTCTCAGGAGGACGCTTTAATTGAATTGTCCTGTGACTCCACCATGAAAACTATGTTCAAGGAGAAAAGCTTGACCTCATTTTGGCTGAATGTTAAGCCAAGCTATCCAGTTTTATATGAAATGGCAATAAGATTCTTAATGGTTTTTTCAACAACATATCTTTGTGAGCGTGCCTTTTCAACCTTGGTGCACATCAAGAATAAGTATAGGGACAGACTGGATGTTGAAAGTGACTTGCGCCTCAAAATTTCTAATTTTAATCCTGACATTGAATCACTAGTTCAGTCAAAACAATGCCAAAAGTCACACTAGCCTTAGAGTAGAGACAAATGATTTGTAATATTGAATAATCATTATGAATAAACTCTATATTTGTTTATCACTAAGCTGTGTACATATTTATTTACATTTATATTTTCCTTTTTTTCTATATGCTGCGTTTTTATTTCATATGATTGACCAAACGTATATAAATATAAATAAATCATATATATTTAATATAAATGTAATTAAAATATATGTATATACCCACTGGTGGGGGATGGGTCGCGGAAATAGATAAATATCCGAAGGTGGGTCGCCAAACATAAAAGGTTGGGAACCACTGAACTAGACAATGAAATCCAAAAAGTCGTTCACCCCCGAACTCAAATAATTGAACATATGTTAACCATAGCCGAAGAAAAACTATCTGGATCAATACTGCCCCACCGTCAAAAACGCGGTCTGCTAAACGGACTAGGATCAATGATTAAATTCATAACTGGTAATTTGGATTCTAACGACAAAGAGAAATACAATCACATTCTTCAACATATTCAAACAAACCAAGAAACACTGCCTCAACAAATCTCTCATCACTATTCAGTCAATAACAAACTAACCCAAGAATTAAATAATACAATCGATTCAATAAATTTTAATCACGATATTTTAGCCTCAGAAATCGAACATTTAAAAGAAGCTTCCTCTTTCCAAACTCAACTAGATAAAGTAGAAAACGCCCTTGAACATAACCAATTACTACTTCAACTCCTTCTAGATTTGATTCAGGACATCGAAAACTCCATAACGTTTTGCAAATTGAAGAGACTCCATCCTAGCATTATCAAACCCCAAGCATTACGGGATTTGGTTCATCCGTGCCCAGTTCTAAGCCCGTATAATGTTACGGTAAAAACTTTTGGGTTTTTCACCGGGGACTGTAAGGTACCAAGGACGTCTCCTCAAAACTGGAAATAGGTTTTCGTACCTATTTCCTGGGTATGCAGAAAACAGGGATGACCATTCACAGTAGATACATTTTTCGGGCGATATCCTTTTTTAATTCGGTTGGTACCCACCAACAACAAGATATACCCATTGTGGTGCTGTTGATGGCGGTGGGTGTTTGGTCGCTTGCTTTGCCATACGGTCAACGATGTCGTTCCCCCGTATTCCGCTATGGCCTTTTATCCAGCAGAGTTGCACTATATTCCCATTTGTCTTTAAGGTATGCATGTTTCTTAGGATCTTTTCTTCGAATGGAGCAATTCGAGAGGAGAGTGAGCTTCTGCAATTTATCTTATATCTTATTATTATTATATCTCATTATTTTATATCTTATAACTTTTATATCTTTTATACTGGAACTTAACATTTCGTAATGTGTTAATTAGTTACGTAATGTTATATACTATGAAATTATGTTATGTCCTTATAATTTGTACTTTTCGATTGTAATCCTTGTAAAGCTTTTCGCTCGAGCTTCGCAGCAAATATAACCAATATAAATTTTAAAATTTTTGAGAGAAAACTTTTCTTCAAAAAGTTTTCTTCATTAAGGGGGGAGGAATTACGTCTCCTCTCAGACCTGGGACTGCTGACGCAGTAATACGAGGTTATAAAAGCGAGCCTCGAGCGCCGAGCTAGTCAGTTCGTCTTTTGCCTTCGAGTGTTGCAGCCGTTTGTTCTACCAGTAGTTCCGTTATTGTTAAACACAAGTATATTTCAAAGTGTTAATTTGATATATGGTATTGAATTTATATAGAAAAGAACGGAATTGAACTGCGTTGAATTTTATTATCATTCAGAATATAAACAAGCGTTAGATGGATACTATAGTGGATACTACCAACGTAAAGATGGTGGTGGTTGTTTAGTGTAGACACCGGTGTGGTTGTCCGGTGTTATACATGTCATTCTCCCCACACATTGAGGAGTATATAGGTCAACATAGTACTATGGAGAAAACACTTCTTGGCCTTCGGTTTCGTAGTGGGTATCTTCTGGGGGCTCTTCAGGTTGGTTCAATTGAAGATTGTGTGAAGGTTCCTGATGTAGTGGAGACCTTGCAGTCTCATCAGATTGGGAGGTTGTGCTCGCAATAGGAGGGTCTGGCATAGGGACGTCTGGACTGGGAACCCTGACGGTATCCTCCAGTAAATGCGGTGGCCTAGGCGTTGTCCCTGAGTCTATAACTCCTCCACCCGCAGCTTGAAGCTGATCAATATGGCGCTTGCAGCTTCTTCCACCTCACTCGACCTCATAGTGGACGTCGCCAAGTCTGGAGAGCACAGTGCAAGGTAGCCAATATTTTTATGCTGCCGTACGAGTCATTGCCTTTTGACCTGGAAAGAAGTATCTGAAGTTGGATGAAAATTCTGCACGCTGTTTGTCCATTATGTTCCTTCTGAAATCAGGCAGGACCTGATCTATGCGCGATTTAATAACTCTTCCCAGGAATAGAAGTGAAGGAGGTTGCCCTGTTGTCGCGTGTGGAGCTTTGTGATATTGGGCGAGAAATGAATTTATGGTGCTCCTTAGCGTAGAAACTGTAGATCCTGACGTGATTAAAGCCCGTTTGATCGATTGAACACCTCTCTCAGCTAGACCGTTGGTAGATGGGTGATATGGGGCAGTGGTTTTATGGAATCGGACACCATGTTGCTCCAGGAATGTCTTGAAGTCGGCAGAAACAAACTGAGAGCCGTTGTCAGAAACAACTGTCACTGGCACTCCAAACTGAGAGAAAAGTGTTCCCAAGGCATCACAAGTCACTGCTGAGGTCATGGAATTGATGATTTTTACATGGATCCACTTGGAATAAGCATCTACTACTATGAGTAGATATTTTCCATGCACAGGCCCAGCATAACCAAGGTGGACTCGCTCCCATGGAGCGGTTGGGTACTCCCAGTGATGAGACCGGAACTGAGGAGGTAGCTTTGCAGTTTTAAGGCATTGAGGGCAGGATTTAGCAATTTTCTCAATATCCTTGTCAATTGCAGGCCAGTAAACGAGTGAGCGAGCTAATCCTTTCATTTTCACAATGCCTATATGGGCAACGTGCAATTCTTCAAGAATGGTAGGCTGTAGCTTAGGTGCAATCACGACTCTGTGTCCAAGAAGCAAGCAACCAGCTGAGGAAGTGTAATCAGCTTCTAGACCACTGATACCAAGAGAACGTAGGTTCTTTCCTTCGTTTAGTGCTGCAAGTTACATGGATAAATGAGGATCTCGTTGTGTTTGGATGGCAATTTCTCGTGATGTCAGAGGTAACTGCCGAATTTGTTTCTGAACAAAACAATCGAAGTCATCACTCCCTGAGCAGAGGTCTTGACTTGAACAAGAAAGTTGTTCCTCGTTGCTATACTGATGTATTCTTGATAAGTAGTCTGCATTAACGTTTTCCGCACTGGGTTTGAATTTCATGTCGTAAGTGAAATTGGAGAGGTAGCTTGCATAATTTGCACAGCGCGACAAAGTGAATTTTGGTAGCAATGCATTGGGAGCCAATATATGAGAAATCGGCTTGTTGTCGGTGTATATTGTAAATTTACGCCCATATAAGTATTGAAAGAATCTTTTTACTCCCCAGACAACCGCCAGTGCCTCCCTGTCAATTTGTGGATATCTTTTCTCAGTTTGATTCAACGCTTTGCTGGCATAGGAGATTGGTCGCTCGGTCCCATCAGGCATAATATGGGACAGAACAGCACCCAGGCCTACTGGACTGGCGTCTGTAGCTAAGACCAGCGGGAGGTTGGGATTATACGGAGTCAGCACACGATCGGAAGCTAGCTCAGCCTTCAGATATTCATACGCTCTTTTCCCTTCATGTGTCCACTTGAAATTTGAAGTGGAAAGCATATCGCGTAAGGGAGCTGTAATGGACGAGAGGTTAGGGAAAAATGCGTGATAATAATGTACCTTCCCTAAGAACGTTCTCAATTCTTCGGGCTTGCTAGGAGGGGAAGAGTTCAGGAGTGCACTCACATGTGAATCAAGACGATGTAATCCGTTGGAGTCAATACAATGACCAAGAAATTCTACGTGAGCTTTGAAGAAGGCGCACTTGGAACGGCGCAGTTTTAAACCGGAAGCTCTTATTTTTTTCAAAAACCAATTCGAGGGTTTGAAGCATTTGGGATGAGGAGTTGGCATAAATCAGAATATCGTCATAAAACACCACACAATTAAAGTCACTAAGCAATGACTCAATTCGCTTTTGCCAATTAGCAGGAATATTTGCAACACCATACTGTGCACGAGTAGGCTGTACCAACCCATGAGTGGGTGTATTGAGTTTCATAGCTTCACTGAATTGCTCAGTGCAGATTAAACTCATGAAAGCATCCGTTATGTCTATTTTTGAAAATGTTTTTGCTCCACGGAGTTTGTGAAAAAGCTCTTCAACTCTAGGAATTGGGTATTCATCAACCACAATCTGAGGATTTAAAGTGGTTTTGTAGTCGCCTGTTATTCTCATCTTGTCACCCTTTACAACTACGTGAGTAGGGGAAGCCCAATTTGATGATGAAACCTTCTTGTAGAAACCAGCTTTGATTTCCCGATCGATTTCAGCGGCATACGCCTCTTTGAGAGCATAAGGAATTGGGCGAGCCCGAGCAAAAACAGGTTTGTAACCCTCGCGCAGACGAACATCTACTGGCGGGCCCTTCAGAGTTCCTGCAGACTCACTGAAAACATCGTCAAATTTAGTCAGCAGTTTTCTAAGGGCTACTTGTACATCTGTTGAAGGGGCGTCACAAGAAGATTTTTGTTCTGTAGAAGATGTGGTAGATATAGGGTCTTGGATCTTAGCAACGAAGAATTCTTCAAAAGACAGAAGGTCAGCAAACTCACGAATCCATTCTCTACCAAATATGCTATCAGTCTCAAATGCGGTAACATAAAGATTCAGAATTCGTTTTCGACCCCGGAACTCAACTTGAACCGGTGCGTATCCCAAACATCTAAATGTATCTTTGGTAAAACTTATAAATTTGCGACTAGTGGGACAAAGAGTAGTGCGAGGAAGGATTTCATCGAATATTCGTCTTGTGATGATGGAACATACGCCCCCAGTATCAACCTCCATTCTTACAGGGTTGCCCTCGATGTGAACTGTAATCAATGCAGGGGGCGGTCGTGTCGACAGAAGCTGTTCCCCTATTTTATTAAATGGTTCTGAAGTGTCCTCAAAGAATGTTATTCTTAATTCATCTGAAGAATCATCAGCATCCTCAGCAGCTTGGTGGGTGCGGTCACGCGTAGTAGTAGAATGTATGCTACGGCAAACCTTGGCAATGTGGCCCTTTCGTTAACAAGTATTACAAATAGCATCACGATACTGGCACGTTGCACGGAAGTGAGGGCCTCCACAACCATAACAAACCAAGGTTGTCTTGGTTTTGTTAGGTACTTCCTCGATTGAATTGACTATTTGACGAAGTCTGATTGGTCGGATGATTACCAGACTGTTTGCGAATTCGAGGCTTAGAGTTTTGGCCAAACCTGAATTGAGAATCAGTATTGGAGTCAGGCTCAATTTTGACATTTATATCGATTTTTTTCTGATTTTACAGTGTTTGAAGCTATACGGGTAGATAACAAGTGCTTCTTGGAATTTAACTGGTGCTTTCCGTATTATGGCTTCGCGTGTGGCATCGTCTTTCAGACCGTGAATCATTTGTATAATCAGGGAATAGTCCAAAAAGTCGTCGAATTGACAAAAACGCGCCCCCGCCCTCAACTTGACAGCAAATGTGTCTGTACTTTCCCCTGGGTCCTGGACTATCTGTCTGAATTTTATAGCTTCACTGTACATATTTATTCTTTGACTGAATGAAGTGAGAAGTAAGCGTGTTGGTAATCTGATCAAAAGTAAGAGACTCCGGAACTTCGGGGAAAATTAAGTTCTGCAGGGTGTTGGACAACTCAGCCCCCATATGTACACGCAGATACGATGCCCAATCAGCGAGTGGGATTCGACGGAGAGAAAGTTGGAGTCTAAATCGTTGGAAATAGGAAGCAAGGGTCTCTTCACCACCAGAATTAAATGGATCGAATGAAAAACTGGGGGGCGGCTCATGTGACCCTGAATTTAAACGCTTGGATTGGTGTTGAGCCATTTGAACTTGGGCCATTTGTGTAACAAGTTCAGTTAATCGCTCTCCTTGTGCCTGAAGACTCGCGGCCATAGCGAAGAACAAGGATTAAATGGATAAGATGAAAAGATGAATGCAGGGGTTGTCCTTGTATGTAGGTACTAGCCTGACCGCTCGCTTCGCTCGCTATCCGAGATTCGCTGTACGCGGTATCGTGGAACCAACAAACGACGGAAAAATCCCATAGCCTACCGGGTATATGTGCCCAATTTTATCAAAATCCGTCAAACCATTCAGGAGTTGACCATGGTCGACCACATTTCCGCTATGGTCAGGGAATTAAAAATGCGCCTACGTTCAACTTGGGAGGCTACCGGATATTGGTGCCAAATTTGGTCGATATCCGTTGAGCATTTCGGGATTCGACCATGGAGGGGCCCATAGATGCGCTATGGTCGACCGCGGGGGTAGTCCGAAGGGTCGATCGTAGATAGAATTTCACGTAGATTACGAATACGCGATAAAAAATAGGGGTTACCATTTCAATTAACGAAGTTGACCATGGTCGACCATAGTTCCGCTATGGTGAGGGAATTAAAAATGCGCCTACGTTCAACTTGGGAGGCTACCGGATATTGGTGCCAAATTTGGTCGATATCCGTTGAGCAATTCGGGATTCGACCATGGAGGGGCCCATGGATGCGCTATGGTCGACCGCGGGGGTAGTCCGAAGGGTCGATCGTAGATAGAATTTCACGTAGATTACGAATACGCGATAAAAAATAGGGGTTACCATTTCAATTAACGAAGTTGACCATGGTCGACCATAGTTCCGCTATGGTGAGGGAATTAAAAATGCGACGTTGCACAACTTGGGAGCCTACCGGATATTCGTGCCATATTTGGTCGATATCCGTTGAGAAATTCGGGATTCGACCATGGAGGGGCCCATGGATGCGCTATGGTCGACCGCGGGGGTAGCCCGAAGGGTCGATCGTAGATAGAATTTCACGTAGATTACGAATACGCGATAAAAAATAGGGGTTACCATTTCAATTAACGAAGTTGACCATGGTCGACCATAGTTCCGCTATGGTGAGGGAATTAAAAATGCGACGTTGCACAACTTGGGAGCCTACTGGATATTCGTGCCAAATTTGGTTGATATCCGTCGAGCCGTTAGGCCGTGGGAAGACAGACAGACAGACAGACGGACAGAGATTCGTTTTTATAATATATAGAGATGTAACGAAACACTCACCGCAATGAATTTCTGCACTCGAATTCACGAAACTATCAACCAGGTCGTTAACACTTTCGCGCAATCGTAGGACACATGGTTTTCACATCGTCGCCATTTGATATAATTATATTGAATTTATATAGAAAAGAACGGAATTGAACTGCGTTGTATTTTATTATCATTCAGAATATAAACAAGCATTAGATGGATACTATAGTAATAGTGGATACTACCAACGTAAAGATGGTGGTTTAGTGTAGACACCGGTGTGGTTGTCCGGTGTTATACATGTCAAATTGAAATAAACTCTTTTTAAAAACAAACATCCGTGTCGCGAAGACATTTCTTATATCCACCAAGAACACGTTCGAAAAACAAATCACAGAGGAATAGTTGAAACTCACGAAAAATTAAAACGAAAATACTTCTGGCCTAATATGCGAATCACTATTCAAAATTACATCAACAAATAATGTGAAATCTGTCTCATGTGCAAATACGATCGCCATCCCATTAAAGCAAAATTAAATGTAACACCTACGCCTTCGAAACCTTTCGAAGTCCTGCACGTTGACAAGTTCTCACTAGAAAAATCAAAATTTTTAACGCTGATAGATTCGTTTTCCAAATATGCTCAGGCTTACATCCTAAAAAATCCTCAAGTATAGACACAGTTGGAGCCCTACTTAAATTATTTTCCCATCACGGAGTGCCTAAAATGATAGTCGCCGATAACGGAGCTGAATTCAATAGTTCCCTTGTAAAAGAATTATTAGAAACCCATAAAATAAAAATTCATTTTATCTGCTCCCAAAATCCAAATTCAAATGGAGTAATAGAAAGATTCCACTCGACCCTTATTGAACACGTCTGACTCCTTTCAAATCGTAACGAATTTAAAAACGAATCGATAAAGAATAAGGTGAATTATGCGCTTATTGCCTACAACAATAGCATCCACTCAACTACCAAATTAACACCATTCGAAGTCATAAACGGACATGTTGACAACGACGCCCTACTAGACGCAGATATAGAAAAGAATATAATGTCAAACTTTATCAATAAACACAGGGACAAAGTGAAATTAATCTACCAAAATATAAAAGATAGAACTCAGCAATGTAAAGAAACCAATATAGGAAACAGAAATAAGAATAGGGAAGATGCTCCGGAATTACCTGAAGAAATTTTCGTAAAAACAAGGCAGATACAAGATAAAACAAAACAGAAATATTTTAAAGAAACAGTAGAATCAACTAATCCTGAAAGGAAAACCGCTTGTATAACTCCTCAACACCATAACACCAAACAAAAAGTCCATATGTCCAATATTAAACGACCGAGAAAAATTGTCAATCTCCCAAATAGTAGTAATAACGAAACCTCCGTTCAACCTGAAACCCCTGAACCTCCTGATCCTGTTCCAGGGCCCTCTACGTCTCAATAGGGACAACTGAGGTGAGAAATATAACAGAAAACCAAGGAATACTACCAATACGACTAGGACCAGCAAGACTGATCACCTCCCAACACACCCTCATCCATCACTATAAAATTGACCTACTAACTGACGAATTTTACCGACTGACCTCACAATACGAAAAGCTGCTGGAAAAAACCAAATTAAATAATTATCAAATTAATGAAACCGATGAATACTGTAAACTAATTGAATACAGCATCAGTATCATAAAAGAAAAGATTACTCATATTAATATTAATCAAAATAGACAAAAAAGGGGATTAGCTAATGGCTTGGGCAGTATTATTAAACTTATATCAGGTAATCTAGACGCCTATGATGGTGAACGCTATGAAACTTTATTTACTCGAATTAAAAATAACGAATTAAGCATCCAAGATCAACTGGATTCTCAATTTTCAATAATTTCAACATTGGTGTCTAATTTTAATTCCACTATCCAAGATATTCGATTTAACAATGATCAAATTAAAAATAAACTGGCTGAAGTAGATAATTTTATCAAGACGAGTTCGAATAAAGCAGCCGCTGACGCAATAAAAGAGGTACTTAATCACCAACAACTACTGCTCAACCTTTTGTTATCCATATTCCAGGATATTGAGAATTCAATAACTTTTTGCAAATTAGGTACATTACATCCAAGCATAATAGGTACTCATCAATAATTACACGATGAACTAGCATTTATGGCTCTAAATTGCCTTTAGAAATTAAATACGAAAATATTTTGGAAATTGAGTCCACGATTCAAGTCTCTTGTGCTATCCATGATAAGGAAATTATATACTTTTTGAACATTCCACTCTCGGATAATCAAGAATATTATTTGTATTGCCTGCGGTCAATACCTACCTACAGAAACGACCAATACGTTTCAATATTTCCCAATGCGAATTATTTGCTGAAATCTAAATCTAACTCCACTGTAATAACTCTATCCGGTGATTGTCGAAAAGGTACTATAATGAATTGTGCAAAAAATTTAATTTCAAATCAAGATGCCAAATGTGAAAGGGAAATACTTGCTTCCGGAACGACGAAAAAATGAAAAATGTATGTGATTGTTCACTTTGAAGAAAATTGGATCGAATCAATTCCCGAATCCAACCAACACCTAGCAATATTTCCGTTCGGAGACAAAATAGAAATAATCAATAAACATAACTCTGAAACACTAGAACTTAAAGGTATTTTCTTAATTTCTGAACATGATAGCGAAGTGTATTTCAAAGGCCAACCGTTACACTCTGAAAGCGAAACAGTAGCCCAACCTAAATTGCTCACCAATTTAAATTTTCAAATCAAAGACTCGCAAAAGTCTGATGTATCACTAACATTAAAAGAACTCAACCTGAAGAATGTAAAATTGAATCACGTCAAGGGTCTAGAACCAATAGACATTAATAATTTTGTGACTCCAAGCCTTTGCACAATTATATTTTACTTACTCATCATATTGTTTGTGTCGTACATTATATTTAGTTATTGTAAACACGAGAGGAAACTAACTGCGACACGCACTTGAATTTATTTCAGCTCATTTTAAATTGTGTGAAAATTTGGTTTCCCCAAATTTTCATCTTAAGGAGGGAGGAGTTATGTGGGCATTACCACAGAGGAATAAAATAATAAAACACTGCCATCAGCAGTTCTCCCTACCGCTGGGATCCAACTCGGCTCGAAACTCCGGAGCCTCGTTGCATTTTGTCTTCCAAGTTCCGTGCGGTTAGTTCGCTCTCCTGTGAATTTCTCTTGTTCATATTTCTATTGTGAATAATAGATTTGGGAAATTTAAAAGTGTTTTTTAAAAAGCTATTTTCCCGAACACCGAACATTTCTTATATATATAAGTTAACACCTCTCATCCCTTACAATCCTTGATTACTCATCCCTCAGATGAGTCACGCATTAAGTACACATTGTCGCCTCGGCACTCCGCTAACATTGTCCAGATTGCCTAGCAGATGTGAAACCAGACTCTATAAAAGGACCCCGAGACTTGCGAGGGGCGCACTTTCCTGTAACCAGTCTTTCCGACCTGATACTCTGTTCTTTGTACTTTGTGTTGTGAAGATAAAATTTCTTTTTAAAAACGCGTTCCCGTGGAACTTGAAGTTAATTGGCGCAGTCGGTAGGACATTGTTCACGTAGTATCGTACTCCGGTCCGTTTCAACGGTTAAGAACTTCAACCTACACCTCCTTCAACACGGCCGGAAAAGACTTCAGGAAGGACGCCCGTTCCTCACGATCGTCCAAAGGCCTCAGCAACAGACTAGAATCAACGAGACCTTCGCGGAGGAATGTACCATATCCTACTCTTGTAAGTAGACAAAATTTTGAACGCGATATTGTTCATAACTTATTGTTCTCGCCCTCTCCACATCTCCCTTCTAGGTCTAATTCACCTAGCACCCTACCCCCCAATTCGCCTCCGTCAGATATTTCGTCAGACCTTCAATTGGGATTATCGTCAGATAACTTATCAACTAACAGCATGGCTCAAAGTGTACTTATGATGTCGGGCGAACAACTTAACGCCCTCATTCAAGGCTTAGTTGAAAACATCCGACCCACACACGAAGTCCGAGTAGATAAGAGTTATCTGGATGCAATTCCGGAATACAAGGGAGAACCTGAATTGCTATGCAGGTTCGTGGAACAAGGTAACAACCTTATGGCTACATATTATGACTCGGCGAATCCGCAAAATCCCAGGAATGGAGTATTGCTAAATAATATACTTTCAAAAATCAAGGGAGATGCTGCGAGAGACATTTGCACGGAAAATATTTCGTCGTGGGACGACTTAAAACTCCTACTACAAGCTACCTTCGGCGATCAAAGAGATTGCGCGACACTAACACTTGAGTTAGGAAAATTCCGACAATATCCCAACGAGAACGTTATTCAATTTTTCAATAGGGTAAAAACCCTGACCAACACTCTATTGGCGAAAATGAAAGGAGCCACTGCACTTGTAAACGGCGTCCCGACCCGAATATATCAGGACGACACGTGCAAATACATAGAAGAAGTTGCATTGCGCAGCTTGATGTATGGAATGCAGGAAGATGTTGGTCTCCACTTGATGACCAAGGGCCCGAAAACTTTGAACGAGGCCCTAAGATTATTAAACAATGAATATCAATTCCCAGCCACCAGACGGCTGATACAAAAAACACAAAATCGATCGCAAATGGTATCTTCTGGACAAAGGAAGAATAAACCGCCGTTCCTGGGTAAGAAAACGATGGAAAAAAACCCTGAAACGAAATATCCCAATCCGCATCAGAGATTCCAAAAATTCCAACAACCACAAAAGTTCCAACAAAAACCCCAGTACCCCCAAAAGACTGGGTACGAACAAGATAAATCGGTTTTACACCGTACAGGGAACCCCTTAATTCCTTTTAACCCAGACCACCATGAACCATGAATTAACAGAAGAACCACCACCGGCACCCGACAAGTACGAATCTCAAGAGGAAGAGTCTTTTTTAGACGACGACCAGGAACCACCCGAACAGACTTAATGCATCTTGAAAAATCCGTTCGGCTACCCTTCGTCTCAAATCCCCAAGACCTCAAGATGTTGATTGACACAGGTAGTTCGAATAGCTTCATTAACCCAAAGCTGGCTAATGGAATATTCTCGACACTGAAACGAAAGGACCACTTTTCAGTAAAAACATCGCATGGAGAAAGTAAAAGAACCCACTGTATCGTTTTACCTTGCGAAGAATTGTTCCCGGAAACTAGAGGACGATGTAAACTATACGTATTCAAATTCCACGAAAAATTTGACATTTTGTTAGGGCTGGATACGTTGAAACAACTAAAAGCAACTCTCTTACTGCCCGAAGATAAGGTAATCCTAAACGGCCAAACCATTCCGATTCAGTATTACCGTGTACCCCAGACACGCCCAGCAAAAAACTACAAAATTGACTCCCGTTCAGGAAAACAAATCGAACTCAATTTTCACGATTTCGAAAAGGGAACTGCCGTAATCAAACATAAAAAACTTGGAAAAGTCGAAATTCCAGAATGCCTCGTACAGGTAAACGATTACAAAGCATACTGTATCGCCGTGAATCATGGAGACGTACCTAAAAACATCACTGTACGTGAGCTCAGCAAAAAGGCGTACGAAACAATAGACCTCCAGGAAAACGATCCTCCGACCAAAACGATAGCAAAGAAATTCCAATTAAACCAGCATGATACCAAGTATGATAGGAAACTCGAGATGATACAAGAACGGTTACAAACAAATCACTTAAACGGAGAAGAAAAGAGGGAACTTCACAAACTCTTCTCTGAATACTCCGACATTTTCTATGATGGAAACGAAACGTTGAGCTCTACAAATCTCACACGTCATACTATCAGAACAAAGACAGAAACCCCGATTTATAAAAAATCCTACAGGTATCCAGAAATATACAAGACCGAAGTGAAAACCCAAATCACAAAATTATTAGAGGACGACATTATCCAACCCTCGAATTCCCCATACAACTCTCCCCTATGGATAGTCCCAAAGAAACAGGACAACTCTGGAAAGAGGAAATTCAGGATAGTTATAGACTACCGCAAGTTGAATGAACAAACCATTGATGATAGATATGACCTTCCTAACATCGAAGGCATATTGTCCAAACTGGGAAACTGTAACTACTTCACGACATTGGACCTCGTATCAGGTTTCAACCAAGTGGAAATGGATCCAGATAGTATACCAAAAACGGCCTTTTCCACGGAAAACGGGAAATGGGAATACAAGCGGATGCCGTTCGGACTGAAAAATGCACCCGCGACCTTCCAACGACTAATGGACAATTGCCTGAGAGGACTCCAAAATGAAATATGTGCAGTTTATATGGATGATATTATCATATTTAGTACAAGCCTTCAAGAACACATGATACGAGTACGGAAAATCTTCGAAAGATTGCGACAGGCAAAACTAAAAATTCAATTGGATAAAACAGAGTTTCTGAAAAAGGACATAGCCTACCTAGGACATGTCATCACACCCGAAGGGATCAAACCAAATCCCTCGAAAATAGAAGCGATCCAGAAGTTCCCCATACCAAAAACACCCAAAGAACTAAAAGGATTTCTGGGATTACTCAGCTACTACAGACGTTTCATCAAAAACCTGGCGAAAATAACGAAACCATTGACACAAAGATTAAAGAAGAATGAAAAAATAAAAATAACAGATCTGGATTACGTGGAAAGCTTCAACACTAGTAAACAACTTCTATCCAACGACCCCGTTCTCAAGTACCCCGATTTCTCCAAACAATTTATCTTGAGTACAGACGCCTCCAGAGTGGCGTCTTGTCTCAGGCTTTCAACGGAGAAGTGCACCCAGTTGCATACGCTAGCCGCACTCTTAACGAGACAGAACGAAAACTCTCGACAATCGAACGAGAACTTCTCGCCTGTGTTTGGGCCACCAAACACTTCCGACCTTTTCTGTACGGCCGAAAATTCGTACTAGAAACGGATCACCAACCTCTGACGTGGCTGTCTTCACTGAAAGAACCCAACTCCAAACTCTTCCGCTGGAAATTACGCCTGGAAGAATTTGACTTCGAAATCAAATACAAAAAGGGCACAAAAAACGCTAATGCCGATGCCTTTTCGCGAATAGAACTTCACCTCGACGAAGTAGACCTAACACAAGACGACGATGCCTTGTCTATGATGGTTCAACCCGACTCATCATTGGCTGCCAACCAAGAAGAGGATTGCAGAGAAATGATCCACTCCAACAAAGAAGGCAACACAACATTCCAAATGCCGATAGTCGAATCCCCGGTTAATCACTGTAGATACCAAATTGTTATAGATACAGGACAACAGTTAATTTCCGAAATTCATACAGAAAAACTATTCGATAATAAGGAAAGAATAATTGTAAAATTTCCTGAAAGGAATTTCCGAGAAGCCACGATAGAATTTGTTTTAACTTATCTAGACCCAGCCAAATCATACGGAGTTTATTTTGTAAAGGATCATTATGAGAATTTTGCCAATATAATGTCTGAAAAATTCAAAATGTCAAAATTGAAACTAAAGAAATGTATGAGTAAATTATTAGACGTAGTCAATCCTGAGGACAGATTAGAAATCATACAACGTCATCATTGTGAAGAAAGGTTCCACAAAGGGATCGACGAAACGTACAATCATGTAAGACGTCAATATTATTGGCCTAACTTGAAAGAACCAATTGCAAGATTCATAAATAATTGTGAGCTATGTCTGAAGTGCAAATATTTATTTATTTATTTATTTAGAAAATAAACGGGCAGAGCCCAATTACATATATTATATTACTGAACACTAAAATATGATAGACATCCCATAAAACCAAAATTTAATCTAACCGAGACGCCTGACAAACCCCTCGAACTCGTGCGTATCGATACTCCCACATTGGACAAACAAAAATTTCTAACAGTAATCAATAAGTTTTCAAAATATGCCCAAGCCTATGCGTTAAAGAACGGAACTAACTTGGAAATTTCAAAAAAAATTACTAAAATTCATCTCACACCATGGAAACCCTATGAAAATAGTTATGGATAACGGCAATGAATTCAATTCGTCTCTTGTCAAAGAATTCCTACGAATCCAGGGAATCCTATTTCATTTCACCAGCACACAAAACCCCAATTCTAACTCCCCAATAGAACGATTCCATTCCACCTTAATAGAAACTATAAGGTTAATGAACGAGAGCAAGGAGTACAAAGATTCCACCATAAAAGAGAAAGTTAGATATGCAATTCTTTACTATAATGACAGCATACATTCTAGTACTCATTTAACCCCACATGAAGTCTTAAATGGTCGACTAGGATCTACTAACCCTATTCCTCCCGAAATTGAAAGTGGACTAGCGAACTTATTCGTTCAAGAACACAAAGAAAAGGTAAACCGACTATATAAAATACTAGCGGACAAACAACTTGCTCACAAGAAAAAGGTGATCGAAATAGCAAATGAAAAACGCGAAGAAGTACCGGACATTCCTTCCGATGTATTCGTGAGAACTAGACAACTAGAATCAAAAACGAAAAAGAAATATAATCAAGAACAAATAGCGCAGATAGATAAAGAACGAAAAACCGCTGTTATAGATCCGAGACATTTTAACACCAAATCAAAAATACATCTCCAGAATATAAAACGACCCAGGAAATATTTCAAGACGCAAGCTAACCCAATACTTGAAACCCGCGGAACAAATGACCCATTAATTACCATTCAAAACGAAGAAAACCAGGCCACCTCTTCGGTCAACAAAAGTCAAGAGCCTCACAAAGACCCGAGTCCAGAACCTTCACAAGATATACCAGACGTCCCTCCCTTCCAGAAATTTGGACTAACACTCGCTCCAGACGACTGGGATAGCTTGAGGAACACCAACTGGTTAACCGATGTGGTAGTTAATTATTACATGGAAATGATAAACGAAAGAAGCACAACCGACCACACTCTACCAAGGGTCTATGCTTTCAACACCTTCTTGTTCGTTTCCTACTTAGCGGGATACGGAAGGGTAAGAAAATTCACAAAAAAGATTGATATTTTCTCAAAAGACTTGATTTTAATACCCATCTTCAAGGACGCCCATTGGCGGCTGGTCTCTGTCAACATGCAAACACAAACTCTTCAATATTTCGATCCGAAACCTGGCTATAGACAAAGAGATAGTTTTTTCATTCTCAATCAAATACTAAAATACCTTGTTGACGAATACTCAGACAAAAAAGGTCAAATCCTCCCTACAGAATCATGGAAACTAGAACAGGTCGATTCCATTCCAGAACAAGAGAATAATTATGATTGTGGGATTTTCTTATGTAAATTTGCAGATTACCTCTCTATCCGCAAACCTTTTGACTTTACAACAAACGATATGCCCAAGTTCAGAAAAGAAATTTCCCAAGCCATAAAAAGACAGACACTATGAACTCATCTTATGTTCTTTCAGATTGATATCACCAGCCTTCGGGGCTGAATTAATCAACCTGGAAGAGAGCGGAGGTGCGCTCTCCATCCGTTTAGGTACGGCATTCATCGAAACAAGACAACATAATACTGACACACTATTACGATTCACGCCCTCTGCGAATTATATTCGACGACCTCAACAAACAAACCCACGTTTTCGAATCAAAAATCAAAGGACATGAAAAACTGTGGAAGAAACTCAACGACCACATGATACTAATTACACACACAAGAAACAACGTCCGAAAGAAACTTGAAAATATAGATTCCCATCGACCAAACACAAACAGAACAAAACGAGGTCTGATTAACGGTTTAGGAACCATAATAAAAGCAATCACAGGCAACCTAGACGATAACGACCAAGAGAATTTCAACAAACTAATTAACAAACTGTCTGACCGAGCAACGTTAAACAACGCTGCGATACAAACATTAATCGAAAAATACAACGCAACCATAGACACACTAAACTATAACAACCAACAACTCAGACTGCAGATGAACAAAATTAACGGGTACCTCGACCCGATAGATCAGCATGTTGTTCACCTTAGAGAAGTAGCATACTTATCACACTCTCACCAATTTCAATATCCTCTTAGCTCAACTGAAGGACATTGAAACCTCATTAACCTTTTGTAAACTTGGAGCGTTACACCCAAGTATAATTCCTCCCCGTGTATTTTCATCAACCATACGGGACATAATTACAAGGAATTCCTCACTACGTGCATTCAACCACTCCCTAGAATACGAGTTACATTCAAAAGTCATCTGCTCTTTAGCTGACATCTGATTGTCTACGTTATTCGCATACCACTGTATCAGGACCAAAAATTGACTATGTATAATATAATACCTATTCCAGTGAGGCATAGAAACGATAGGAACGAAGGAATATATGGATCGTTTTGAAAAGGTGTTTACTAGACTCACGAATTCTGATCTTCCAGATAAGATGGAGGAGCTTTTTTAGGCCACGTAATAACTAGAGTCCAAACAAACCCACAAAAAATAGAAGCCATTTTTGAATTCCCCTTGCCAAGATCAAAGAAGGAAATTGTGGTGTCACCTCTTGTTGGAAGCCAACATGGCCGAGCCGATCAGCTCCTCCATCCCAGTGTATTTTTCGTGTTTTTTTTTTTGGTTTTTTTTTGTGTATTTTTGGAAATAGACTATTTTTCAATAACTCCGTTTTTCTTTGATTTCGTCATTAAATACAAGCACGGCTCCACGAACCACGTAGCTGACGCCCTGTCTAGAATCAAACACTAATGACATAGTTTTTCAGTTTTCAGTTGTTGTTCAGCCGTCTAAGCGAGAACATCTAGGCCGGAATTCATAGTCCCTCCTCAAGGTGAGAAAAACCTCACCTCAAGCCAAGGTGAGGTTCATCTCAAGGGAGGGCGTCCGTATTCATAGTAAAACTGTACTGATGTGGAGGGTGGCCTTGGATCACATTTTTCTCAAGGCTGGCCTCAAGGTGGGTTGGGGAGGATTGGTGTCTAGAGCAAGCAAAATGAAGCTCTGTGGACATGTTTGGTGAAGTTCCATAGGGATTGTTCGCCACGACAATGAATCAAAAAAGAGCATCTTTTAATGAGGAAGAGAAAGTTTTTTTAAAGACATTGGTGTTGAAGAACAAGGATGTTGTTGAAAGCAAAAAAAGTGATTGCATGAGTGTCCTTCAAAAGAAGAACTGCTGGGACGCCATAACGGAGCAGTTTAACTCTAATGGAAAGTTTCCTCAGGTAAGTAAACCTAATTATTTATTACAAGCTACCTCTACCTCCGTTTTAAGGAACTGATGACTGTACATTAAGATGGATAGGTCCCAATGTGAGGATGCAGCATTGCATTCTTGTGCCCCTATAATGCTCCAAGTGAATTGAGAAATGTTTCTCGAGTATATCTATTTAATCAAAACTGAATATTTTTTTTAGAGAACGTCTACACAGCTGAGGAAACTGGGGGATAACATTAAGACTTGCCGAAAGAACCAGCTTGCCGCCGAGAAGAGAGAACGAATGAAAACGGGGGGAGGACCTCGTACTCCAGACGTTCCTCCAGATCCAGAACTAGATGCGGTAGGGGTTGATATTGAGCTGCAAGATGCAGTGGACAGTGACACACTCGCTTCTTCTTCATTGTACACACTGGTGGGGAACACATTGTTTCCTACTTCATTCGAAACTGGTTAGTACCTACACCATAATACTGGTACCGTCTTTTTTCTTTCCTCATTTGCCCTAGATTCGTGGTAAAGAGGGTATTAGAAAGCTTTCAAAAATATTGTAGGAAGGATGGCCTATTTTTCACAGATACCGTCACCATTGAGGAGGAAACGACGAAAGGAGCGTTGAGTGCAATGGGGAACTCGTGGAACCCACACCACCAGTCACCCAACCACAGACTTCCGATATTCAGAGAGCTCTTGTGGCAACGCCACCAAAAAGAGGTTATTACTTTTCGAACTAATATCTATATTTGATTTGACATCATTATATGAGGGGTCTAGTTATGGAAGGAGAAAAATGCAGACAGTTTTTTCTTCTAATAAGTACTTTTGGGGGAAACTTTGCCCCCTTCATCAGGATTTTTTTTTTTTTAATGTGGAGAAAAACATCCCTTATCAACCCTTTCACTGAATTGTAGTTCACTACAAAACATCTCCATCTGCGTCCAACTAACATCTCCATCTTGTCCAAACAACCATCAACATTGGAGGCAGATGATGTTTTGTAGTGAACTACAAGTACAGTGAAAGGATTGCTGAGGGATGTTTTTCTAAAGTTGAACATTTTTCAATTCATTCATGCTCTTCATTCAGATCGTAATATGATGTAATTTGGTTATAGGTTCCAAGAAAAAAACTGAAGAAGAGGTCTTGAGAACCAAGAGAAATCAGATACTTGTGGACAACGAAGCTCAGCTCCACCAAATGAGAATGAGGGAAGTTGAATTGAGGACCACTCTTCCTGAACAAGAAATTCATCAAGGAGAGGAATTGTTCAAGCAAAAGTTGAACAATGAAGCAGCGGTCCACGAGAAAATAATGAGGGAAGTTGAACTGAGGACCACACTTCTTGAACGACAAATTCGTCAAGAAGAAGAATTGTTCAATTAAAAGTTGAACATTGAAGCAGCAGCCCACGAAAAAAGAATGAGGGACTCATTCTTTTGGGAATTGAGGTTGACTCTTATTGAACAAGAGCTTCAAAAAGGAGAGCAACTATTCAAAAAAAAGATGGACCAGTTAGAGAAAAAAAATGATTGAAAAAATGTTTTTAGTTATCTAAGAAACATGAGTTACCTAGAACTGTGAATTTTCTTTTTTATCACCCATGTGATACACACATTTTTTGTATAAATTTTGTCTAATAAACACATTTTCAATTCACAGATATTGTCATGTCATAGATAGTTTATAGGTTCAGCCGGGTGATAACTGTGGAAACCACCACCCTCGTAACCTCCAGAACTGTTATACGAGTCAGTCTCTACTCGTCTTGTAGATAATAAAGTGTTCCGTCCTAAATTACGCCGTTGATTATTTAATGAACGTTTTCCCGGATACCATAGAAGTGGCTACGAGTTATTAATACGAACCCGCGAATTGAATTGTGAACGTAAATTCAATGAGTGTAACAGTTTCGTGAGTCGCGATCGGGTTGAGAGGCTCATTGCGAGTTCTTCGTTAGCAACCGGCGACAAGTTATAACTGGTGTTGTTTCGCACGTAAGTAGAACAAAGGAATTCGACCACGTTGCTTTCGAGATTTTTCCGTTCAGCTTCGAGATGCCAGATACCGACGATTCGGAAACTACGTCGCTTGTGGGGACCTTGAGGGAATTCACACTCGCGAATGATTGGGGCATCGCTAAACCTAGAATGGTAAATTTTTTCGTGGCAAATGGAATTAAAAATGATGGACGGAAGCGTGCTTTAATGTTGAATTCGTTCGATGAGGGGGCTTATAAGTTGATATTAAACTTATCAGTACCAAAAAAGCCAGAAGAACTAAAATTTGACGAGTTGGTTGCACTGTTGGATAAACATTTTCTTCCGTGTGAATCCATTTTTTCACAGAGATTCAAATTTTACACGGCCGTTCGTGACTCTCAGGAATCGATTAATAATTGGATTGCTAGACTACGTTCGCTTGCGGCAGATTGTCAGTTTGGTAATAACCTGGATAATCAGTTGATTGATCGATTTATCATGGGAATGAATAAGGGAGCAACCAGAACCCGTTTGTTTGAAGAAGATGCGAAAACAGTAACCCTCGACAAGTTGATTACTTTGGCGAATTCAAAGGAAGCGTCAGGCATGTTAGAAAAAAATAATAACGTAGATGAAAGTAAAATAAAAAAGGAACCTGTGTTTTACTTGGATAAGAAAAAAACCGAGGTCAATAAACATAAGTCATCTCACACAAAGCGTTGTAGAGTTTGTGGCGGCAAGGCAAACCATGATCCCGAAAAATGTAGGTATAGGGACTACAAGTGCAGAAATTGCGAAGTAAAGGGTCATTTATGGAAGGTTTGCCCAAATAAAAAATCCAAAAGTGCCTCACCACCAGAAAAAAGTCGCTTGAAATCGGAAAAAGCGCATTTTGTGGGGGAGGAGAGTGATACGAGCAATGACGCTGAAACATCATTACTTCTGTGGGAAAAAATACCGCAAAGGTCAATACCGAGACCTCTGACGAATACCGTCAAATAAGCAAACTGCTCGAAGAAAAAAAATATGCTCACTACACCTTCCAAAATAAACAAGATAAGCCAATCAATGTCATGATCAAGGGCATCCACAAATCTTGGAAGGAAGATGCTGTGTTGGAAGAATTAAAAAAACATAGTTTCAATGTGGTCAAAGTCACAAGAAAGCTAGCATGGAAAACTAAGGAACCACTTGACATGGTCATACCGAAAAAATTGATAGGATTTATAAAATAAAAGTATTGATGAGTGGTTGCATTAATGTTGAACCGATCAGGGCATCAAAGATAATCCCCCAGTGCAAAAAATGTCAATTCTTTGGACATACAAAAAACTATTGTGGTCGGGAACCTAAGTGTGTTAAATGTGGTCGGGACCATGAAACTATAGCCTGTATAAAGCCTGCTGATGTCAGCCCAAGGTGTGTAAACTGTAAATCACATGAACACTATTATAGTCCAATCACAACATTATTATTTCCTAGACGTTGTCACGTTGCAACGTAATGTTGCTTCCTTCAAAATTGTTCACTTCAATATATTCTACCGTGCTATACGTATCAGCTATTGATTATCTGTATTATCACGACACAGCAATTGGCGACGAGGGTAAAAGTGAGTGTACCTGCAATAGTCATCTATCAATTTACATTATAAAATACGAAAATGATGGATGAAATACAATTCACTAGACTAATGGACATAATGACCAGAGCCATACGAGATTCGTTAACTGTAAATAACCCGCCACAAAACACAGCTGCTTCAGGGTCTGGAGATACTAACGTAAATCCAACCACACAAGTTTTATCACACGTTCCACCTTTCGAAAATTTTGACCAGAAGAAGGAAAAATTCAAATATTATCGACAACGAATCGAAAATTATTTCAGGATGAAAGAGATTTTTGAGTACAAAACAAAAAGTGCACAAATGCTTTTAAATTCAATTGGCGCAACGTATTACAACACATTTGCAGCTTTAGTTGCTCCGAGAATTCCAGCAGAACTTCAATACGACGATCTAATGAACGAACTAGAAAAGCATTTAGAACCAAAACAGAACACTCTAGTTTCGCAGCACTATTTTCTATCAACATATCAAAAAGAAAATTCCACTATCACAGAATTTGTCACAGATTTAAGACGAGATATTGCTAATTGTGAATTCACCATAAAATGTACCTGTACAGAAACTGTTTCAGCTGCCGATATTTTTCTTCGAGCCCAATTTATTCGAGGCATAAAGGATAGTTGGATAAAAGAACAAATCCTACAGTCAGAATTGGTAGACTTCAAAGATATCGTAGCAAAAGCTATCGCTCTCGAAGCTTCTAAAATAGACAGCATAGAACTTTCAAAAACACCTCCATCCATGAGTATAACAGAAGAAATACATCGAATTTCAAATCGATCAAATTACAACAGTAATTTCCAAAGAAATCGGTCAAAATCAAGCTCACGAGCAGATTTAGAGAAACTAGGACTACATAACCTGTGCCTGAGGTGTGGTCGAGATAATCATTTGTCCAAAAATTGCAGAATAGACCAAACAAAACTGAAATGTTCATCATGCAAACTAAATGGACACATAGAGAAAGTTTGTATCAAAACTCTGACAAAACCAAAGGAAACGAACATCACGACGAATCAAGTAAATCATTATGATGATCTTGGCATTCATGAGATTGTTGATATATATGATCAAACAAATTCCGGCGAAACAACGGTAGACTCAAAAAAAATTATACATCCGTAAAAATTGAAAATTTTTTACAAAAATTTGAAGTTGATACAGGAGCCGGATACACATTAATTCCCAAAGATGATTTTGAAAAATTGAACATTAAAAATCCAATTTTGCCAACGAAAGTTGCTTTCCGATCATACACGGAAAATATTTTCTTACCTTTGGGAAAAGTAAATGTCAACATAGAATATAACACAAATACCTCGAATGAAGCGATGTATATTATCCCAAAAGGATATACTCCTATTTTAGGAAGGGTATGGGTCAGAAGACTGAAAATCAATTTGAATGACATTGACCAGCAGGAAGACACTACAATAATCAAACAGATCACGCACATTAAAAACGTAGAAGATGCCAGCCGCCTATTTCCAAAAGTATTTGAAGAAAGGGTAGGATGTGTACCAGATGTCATAATAAAATTGCAACTGCGAGAAGGAGCGAAACTGAGTTACACACCACATCGTGACGTCCCATGTGCACTTAGAGACAAAGTTGAGAAAGAACTGAACAACCTCGAAGAAGCAGGTATAATTACAAAATCAGAGACAAGTGACTGGGGATCTCCTCTAGTTGTAATCCCAAAAGCTGATGGATCAGTGAGACTTTGTGTAGATTATAAAGTTGGAGTAAATGATCTGATAACAAAAGTCAACTACCCAATCAAGAAAATTGACGAAGTACTACATACACTTCGAAATTCAAAATTTTTCTGCAAACTAGATTTATATAAGGCATATTTACATTTGAAAATGGACGATGACAGTAGTATAATCCAAACAATGTCAACACATCGGGGAACATACCGAGTAAACAGACTGAGTTTTGGAGTTAAGACAGCACCAGCAGAATTCAACCGCATTATGGATCAAGTTCTACAAGGACTTCCAAAAGTCATAGCCTATTTTGACGACATTTTAATTCATGGAAATTCACGGGAAGAATGCCAACAAAATCTCTATGTATGTCTACAGAGACTGAACAAGTATAATTTACACGTTAACAGAAACAAATGTACGTTTTTTCAAACAGAAGTTGAATATTTGGGACATCTTGTAAGTCACAACAAGATCATGAAGACACCCAAACGTATAAAAGCTGTGGTGGATATGCCGAGACCAAAGGACAGACAAGAGCTTCAGAGATTCTTAGGGATGCTTACGTATTACTCTCGGTTTATACCTGACATGTCTACAACGACATATCCGTTACGAAAGCTCATGCAGAAAAATCAAAAATTCGAATGGACATCAAGTTGTGAAGACGCATACAACAAATTGAAAGCTGAAATCGTGAGTGATAGGGTGATAATTCCTTTCAATCCAGAACTACCTGTCACACTTGCCACAGATGCGAGTCCAACTGGTATTGCAGCAGTATTGTCTCACAAAATAAATAACATAGAGAAGCCAATAGCATTTGCTTCACGTGCACTGTCAGATGCTGAAAGGAACTATTCGCAAATAGATCGAGAAGCCTTGGCAATTGTGTATGGTGTAGATCATTTTTACTACTACTTGTACGGAAGAAAATTCACGCTAGTAACAGACAATCAAGCATTAACAAGAATTTTTCATCCAAAAGCTAGATTACCTAAAATGAAATCAGCAAGACTCTTACGTTATGCCTCTTTCCTTGCTGGATTTGATTACGATGTTCAGGAAAGGTGAAGACAATAAAAACGTCGACTGTTTGTCAAGAGCCTCAATAAAACAGGAAGGACACTCAACTGACATGGTAATCAACCATGAAGTCCATGTTATATGTTCATCCACAATTTTCCAGATATCCAACGAAATTCTAACTCCAAAAAAAATACAAGAGGAAACAGACAAGGATGGCGAATTATCGGAAGTTAAGAAGCAACTACAAACAACATCGATAGAAAATGATTACACACTTGATGACGGAATCCTCTTCAAAGATGGAAGAATCGTAATTCCAAAAAGTCTGCAGGATGAGGTACTAAGAGAACTCCATGCAACTCATCTAGGTATGACAAAAATGAAGCAACTAGCAAGACGGTATTGTACGTGGAAAACCATCAACAGAGACATTGAGATGCTGGTGAAGTCTTGTGAAGACTGTTCGAGAGTAAAACACAATCCTCCAACAGCTCCAGTACACCACTGGGATCCTCCTGAAAACAATTGGGACCGTATCCATATTGACTACGCAGGGCCGTACGAAGGTTTTTATTACCTGGTCTTGATAGATGCCAAATCACGCTGGGCTGAAGTCAAGATTCATCGAGGAGCACCTAACTCAACTGTCACTATACATTTGTTGAATGACATTTTTTCCAGCCATGGTTATCCGACAGTGATGGTATCAGATAATGCTTCCATATTTACCGGCGATGAATTTCAAACATATTGTAAAATGAACGGAATAAAGCAGAAGTATATAGCACCAGGCCATCCAGCAACCAATGGATTAGCGGAACGCAACGTTCAGGCGCTCAAGGATCGTCTAAAAGCCATGGTAAAAGAGAGAATTCCAATGAGCCAAAAGATACAGAAAATACTTTTGCGTTATCAAGCAACACCATTAGCCAACGGTCTATCCCCAGCGGAAATGTACCTGAATCGACAAATCAGGATAAAACTTGATGCCATGCGACCTTTCCATGAAGCACAATCTACACAAAGAAGCAAACCGAGAACAAGAAGTCTTGAAGAAGGGGATAGGGTACAAGCAAAATTTTATATTAACAATCAACCAACATGGAAATTTGGAACAGTACAACGAAAATTAGGGAAATTACATTACATAATCAATTTAGACGAAGGCAGATCTCTGAAACGACATATCAACCAATTGAGGAAATCGGAAGTTAATAACAAAGAAGTCAGGTTTAGCAACATCCACGCACACATAGGGGAAGCAAACTCGCAAGAACAACATATTCAATTCGATCCACTATATCACTCACGAATCCAGGAATTACAAGAAGCAGTTCCTCAAGTGGGGGAGACTCGTCAAGACCGAGAGGAAATACCACAACAAAATAGAAACGAGCCAACGCAGGAGGAAATCCAAACTCAAGAGCCAACTCACCACTCACTCCGGCGTTCAACAAGAGTCAGGAGGCCACCAGCCTATCTGAACGAATACATCCTATACTGAGGACAGGCACCAAGTGGGGGAGAATATTATAGTCCAATCACAACATTATTATTTCCCAGATGTTGTCACGTTGCAACGTAATGTTGCTTCCTTCAAAATTGTTCACTTCAATATATTCTACCGTGCTATACGTATCAGCTATTGATTATCTGTATTATCACGACACAGCAAACACACAGCTAATTATAGAGGATGTCCTGAGACATATATGAGACCATATATCCCATCATGAGTTAATAAAAGTAGAAAATGAAAAATTCCAAGTAAGTGCAGTCATGATCAAAACTAAAATATATCAGATGGCCGTGGCGAGTATTTACTGTCCACCTAAACCAAAACTCAAAACTACAGATTTTGAGTCGATTTTTAACCAACTAGGCAATCGTTTTATTCTAGGTGGAGATTTCAATGCAAAGAACATAAATTGGGGATCACGACTAACTCTACAAAGAGGAAGGGAACTGCATCAAGCTATACTTACTAGCAGCTGTCAAACCTTTTCATCGGGAAAGCCTACCTACTGGCCATCAGATCCAAATAAAACGCCGGATCTAATAGACTTATTTATCGCCAAAAACGTATCGTCAAAACATGTACTTGTGGAAGGTAACTGCGACCTGAGCTCGGATCACTCTCCAATAATAATGACGCTTAGTGAGCAGGTTATTTACAGACCTTACAACCCTGCCCTGGCTAATGACAAAACCGAGTGGGAAATTCAAAATTGATGTATGCAAAAAATTAAACTGAAGGAGCCTCCACAAACACTAGATGACATAGAGCGGGAGCTCGAACAAATTGTATGTACTATCCAAGAAGCGGCATGGAAGAATACACCATCCGTTAGAAGAAGGCTCAAGGGAATTAACTACCCGAGAGAAATAGTTGAAAGCTATAAAATTAAAACGGAAAGCAAGAAAAAAATGGCAACATACCCGAAGGCCAAAACATAAAACTGAATGGCACAAGGCTGCTAAGGAATTGAAAGACATGATTCAGATGATTAAGGATGAATCAACTGAAAAGTACCTCAGAGAGTTAACCAGTGACCGCCACACTGACTACTCCCTATGGAAAGCCGCAAAATATATCATGAGACCTATAGTTCAAGCACCGCCTGTTAGGGATGATAGGGGTAAATGGGTTAGTGACAGTCAAAGCAAGGCTGATTTGTTTGCGGAACACCTTACTAGTGTATTCGCACTGAACTCCAGGTCCCTGGGTGAGCCTACCTTGGAGGAGACATCGCCGCTCGAGCCAGAAATAAGAATACCGTATGTAACAATAAAAGAAGTACAAAAAACGATTAAAAAGGAGATAAATCCTAAGAAAGCTCCTGGTTTTGATCTTATCACAGGAAAATTCTACACCAGTTACCTCGAAAAGCTATTGTCAAAATTACCCAAATCACTAACGCTGCCATCAAACAAAGGCATGTACCCCAGCTATGGAAGATGGCGGAAATCATCATGGTACAAAAACCTGGTAAGCCAGCTGATCAAGTAACATCTTATAGGCCCATCTCATTGTTGCCTGTGATATCCAAAGTGTTCGAAAAATTGATCAGTAAAAGACTCCTTGGCATAATTGAAGAACGGAAGCTGATTCCCAAGCATCAGTTCGGATTTCGACGTCAGCACTCGACCATAGATCAAGTCCATCGAATCGTCAATATCATTGAAGAAGCGCTGGAGCAAAAGAAAGTCTGTTCGGCGATCTTTCTTGATGTTGCTGAGGCTTTTGACAAAGTGTGGCACGAAGGCCTAAAACATAAACTAAAAAAGATGCTTCCCATCCATTACGTGGAGCTACTGGATTCCTACTTGACAAATCGGTATTACCGCATCAGACAAGATGACGCATACTCAGAACCAAAAATAGTTAATGCTGGTGTCCCTCAAGGCCCCCTCCTATACATACTGTACACGAGCGACTTACCGGACCTAGACTGCAACACAACAGCAACTTTTGCAGACGACACTGTGGTTCTCTCGGTTGGGGAGAACAACAATGAATCCATCAGCAAACTCAACAGATCAATCTCCAAAACCACTCACTGGACCGCTAAATGGAGAATCAAACTGAACGAGACAAAGTCGGTGCACGTCGATTTCACCAACTGTAATATCAACTACATCCCGGCTTTTCTCAACAATGTGGTGATTCCCTACTCGAATCACGCCAAATACCTGGGCATGACGCTAGACGCCAAGCTCCGGTGGAAAGAACATGTGAGAAAGAAAAAGACAGAACTTGTCTTAAAATTCAGGAAAATGTACTGGCTCATTGGCTGGAGGTCAACGATTTCACTTCAAAATAAACTGCTTCTGTACACTCAAGTACTGAGGCCCTCGTGGGTCTACGGAGCACAGCTGTGGGGCTGCACGGCCCCATCAAACAGGCAGATTATACAACGCTTTCAGAATATGGTACTACGATGCATAACCAATGCGCCGTGGTATATCCGCAACGACGCTCTACATCGCGACCTTGAGATGGAAAGCGTCGACCAAGTGATAAAGCTGCGTGCTAACGGTCATCTTAAGAGACTTAAAAACCATGTTAATGAAGAAGTGGTCCAGCTTCTCGAAGTACATGAAGTACATGAGGCCTTAAGCGCACTAAACCACATGAGCTTGTGTAGGAAGTGAGTGTGTGCAATAAATCGGAAAGACAAAGGACTAAGTTATGTATCGTTAGCCCTAAATGCCATGTATTGTAATATAATTAGGTCAGAAGAACATTGTTAATAAGATATATATCTTTGAGCAATAATAGAATATGAATTAGAAAAAAAATTGGCTAGTATAATGAAGACGATGGTGCAATATGTGAATGATTTGGGACTTCATTTGAGTGGGTTGTATGGCAAGTACATAGAAGCTAAGGAAAGTAAGGAAACGCTCGTTTCTACCTTGGAAGCTAACACCCTCTTGATTTTGAACATAGTGTCTACTTTACAAAACGATGATGCTGAAAAAACGCCTTCCTTTGCCACTGTACTAAAACTTAAAAAATTAACAAGCCCTTAAAATCAGATAACAGCGCAGTGATTTTCCCATCTGACAAAAATAGCAAAAAAAAGACTGATGATATCAAAAAGGACACAAAGACTGTAATCGATCCGGTCTCTCAGGGCTTAAAAATCACCAGCATTAGGAATTTGGGTGAGAAAGGACTCATGATTCGGGCTGCCGATAACGGAAATCTAAACGCTCCACTTGCATGCCCTAAATTTCACGACATTGGACTGAACGTTAGCAGACCCAAAAAAGACTTCCTCGACATGCAATGTACATCCTGTGTTCCTGCAGGAATGACCCAGGACGAGATCAAACAAAGCCTTATTGGATTAAACCACTTGGATGAAAAAACCATAAACGAACAATTGAGTTTTGCGTTCAAATTCGGTAAAAGGAATCAAATAACCACGCATCATGTGATTGAAGTGTCGCCTGATTTGAGGAAAAAACTACTTGACCTTGGTAAAATCTATCTTGGATGGAGTTGCTGCCGTGTTGAGGATTTCATATGAGTTTCATGTTGTTACAATTGCAATGGTTTCAATCATGTTGCTAAAACATGTTTAAAAAAACCACTCCAACATGTGGACACTGCAGTGGGGCTCATTCAACTAAGGACTGCACAAAGAGTGAACAACCACCATCCTGCGCAAACTGCAAAAAATTCGGTCTACCACACGATCATGCAGCGAGTGACAATAATTGCCCTAGCTACATTAACGCAATCTCTTGCCTTATTAACAGAACCAATTATGACATTTGAAATGATAGAAAATGATGGTGGACTTGAGAAACTACTATACGCAATAATGTTGATGATTTAGATAACTTTTTCTCACTATCAGAATTCAGCATAATGTCTTTGAACATCCAAAGTATGAAAGCTAATGGGGATCAGTTCTTAATTTACTTAGACCAGATGACAAACAAACCTAAGGTTATCGTCCTTACTGAAATTTGGTTCACATCCGCCTGCGACTAGGCCAGCACATTTTCTGTACACGGCTATTCTTTGAAAGTGACCTCCGCTACCATTAACAAAACGTGCGGTGTTATTGCCTACGTAGCGAACGACATCCAGATTGATGATGCAACAGAAATCTTCATTACCGGCGCATCGACACTTAAATTACACCTCTCCTTTAATCAAAAACATTTCACTGTGATTGGGCTGTATCGACCACACACAGACTCAGTTTCTTCATTTCTCACGGACTTCAAAACACAACTTACACAGTTGAACTGCAGAAATACGAACATCCTCATTGGCGACTTCAACATGAACATTTTAAACACTGGTAATGACCCGCATGTGTCGGAGTATTATGATTTTCTACTAGAATTATGATATATAAGTTGGATTGAAGTAGCTATGAGGGAAAGAACGTGTCGGGATCACGTTATGGTTAAATCTCCCTCCGATGGTTTTAGGCACTCAGCTTCAGCTATATTTCACTCAAACATTACTGACCACTCAAGTAATGCTTTCAGAACCGGTGATCCGAGTGTTTGTAAGGATAAGCAACAAAAGTTAACCTATGTCCGAGTAACTAGTTATGATAAACTGAAGTGAATCATGCAGTCTATCGACTGGTCATATGTCTATAATCAAAGTGATACCAACGTTGCATACGATTTGTTTTTCAATGTTCTCAGTCACTGTATAGACTTATGATCTTCACCTGCTGAAGCCCAAAATCATAAAATGAGAAAACTTGAACCTTGGATTACCAGTAGCATAGTGACTTCTATCAATAAGCGCGATAAATTGCAAAGCTTAGCAAAAATAACCATAATGATGAATCACTGCGAAAAAGCTATATTAGATATAGGAACAAACTCAAAACCATTATAGAAAGAACGAAAAATACCTATTTTAAAACGGAAATTGAAAAAGCAGGGAATCCTGCCAAGTTCTGGAAAACTATTAACACGGCACTAGGAAAGGGCGTAGAATCTATCAAAATAGAAAAACTTTGTATCAAAGGATCCGAAACCATAAATCCCAGTCAAATAGCTGATGGACTCAATGAATTTTTCATATCAGTTGGCCAGCAACTGAACGAAAGATTTCTCAATTACAATCCTATACATAACCTCCCTCCCTAGAACTACTGGCAAGATGAGCCTACAATTAACCAGCACTGAAGAAGTTATCAGAACTATTCAAGTCAATCAGAGGTGGCTCCAGCCCTGGCTGGGATGGTATAAATCATTCATCTTGATCAAAACATTAGGAGTATATATATTAGTGCTCCACTGACCCATGTAATTAACCTCAGCATACTTAATGGGTGTTTTCCAGATTCACCAAAAATCGCAGTAGTTCGACCTCTTTACAAAAAAGGATGTAGGTCTTCGCCGCCAAATTATCGACCAATCTCATTGCTCTAAACTTTGCCAAAATCTTTGAGAAGATGATCAAATCGCAACTTGTGAATTACCTGGAAACTAACAATTTACTATCACCTACACAGTATGGTTTTCGAAAGAATCGAAGTACTCAAGACGCTTTTCCTGAAGTAGTTAACGAAATTTCAAATGCACTAAATGATGGGGATAAGGTGCTTAGTGTTTTCATTGACCTAACGGAAGCATTCGACTCCATTGAGACAAGCAGGTTGATAAATAAACTAGATAGGCTTGGATTAGATGGAGTAGCAGTTCAGTGGTTCCTTGCCTATTAGATTTGGATTACCCCAAGGATCTTCTCTAGGTCCTATAATATTTTTATTGTACATAAATGAACTCTTCAATTTACAAACATGTGGCAAGTTCGTCGCCTTTGCTGATGAGGTAGCAGTAATACTGACAAATAAATCTTGGGAGGACGTCCTCAAGGATGCAAGTAAAACTCTTACTCAAATACACCAATGGTTCTTTCTGCATTAATAGCCTAACAATGAACATTTCTAAGACCAACTATATCAGTTTCTCTATAACCTCCGCAGGTCAACTTGATTCCACCAATTTAAAAATCCACAAAGCATCATGTTTAAATTATGAAACATGTAATTTTACTAAGCTTGAGCAAGTCAATAGCATTAAATATCTAGGACTCCAACTAGACCAGCACCTAAAATGGAGGATGAACATAGAGACCCTAGCAATGAGAATAAGGAAATCGTTTTTCTTTTTCTGTATACTACGAAAATGTCTCTCCAAAAGTAACTTAAAGATGGTGTATTATGCATACGTACACAGTATCCTAATTATATGGTATAGAATTCTGGGGTGGAGCATATGCCCAAACCTTCCACTCGCTCAATGTTGAGTGCACCTCCCTCCTTCGGATCATCACTCGGTCGCATTCCCCAGCGCGAATCAATGATCTTTTTAAAAAATTTGATATTCTTCCACCAAGACTGATATTTGTTTATCGCTCCCTGCTTCGTGTACACAAGATTAAAAAATGTCTACCCCACCGCATTGTCCTGCGAGTCACCCGAGCAACATGCGAGGGTAGCCAAATTCGAATAGATCCTAAACCTGGTCCACCTACACAATTCAACACAACCCCTGAACTGGACAGAATACCAGAGGCAGTCGATCCAGATGAACCTTTACCAGACATTAGAGACATACTAGACGATCTCGAGTGTAAGACTATCAACCAATCGATAGTTGCAAACGCTACTAGTAGGGATTCTGATTGGGTCGATATAATCCCATTTGAATACCGAAGGATATATGCTTTTGACTATACCCATTATAGACGGATCAGTGAACCATTGCATCAACCAAATTATTGTAAAAGAAGTAAACAGCAATCCGAAACCCGCAAGTCATTAAACCTTTTGTAAAGAAAACTAGAATGTTAGATGAGCTATCACAGGCTAATTTCGAAGGCGATGTAATTGAATTTGTGAAACAATATGTTCGACCCAATATAAGCTACTGTATACATTTTCGAAACGATGCGAACGGATCCTTAGATATCAAAATCACTAACACTACAATGTGAACTTTCAAGGAAGCTCCGATTAAAATGACTAAATATTCAAAATTCATTCAAGACGTAACTGGTCCTGATGAAGTTCAAGACTTAATATCGAACTACCATGTTGGGATGACTAACCATTGGGGGATTGAAGATACGTATGAAAAATTAAAACGCGGATATTTTGGCCCAATATGAAAACAACCATATCCAATTTCATTAACCTTTGTGAAACATGCCTAGTATCCAAATATGATAGATCACCTATCCAACCAAAATTAAATTTGACCCCCAACACCAAATCGCCCTTTCGAAATAATTCATATAGACCAGTTACCCTAGATGGTAGCAAGTTCCTAACCATAACAGATTCATTCACTAAATATGCACAAGCGTACCACCTCACCTCTAACAACAGTCTCGATTTCGCCCAAAATCTACTGACATACTTCAGCCATCACTACATTCCCCAATGAAGTGTATCCGACAATGGAGTGGAATTTTACTCTTCATCAGTGAAAGAAATGTTGGTCATGCACAAAATTAACATTCATTTATTTTCAGCCCAGAGAGAGAGAGATTCCACCTTACTCTCATGGAACATATCTGCCTTCTAAACAATATAAACTAATTCTCTTATGATTCGTTGATCAATAAAGTCAAGTCAATTGGTCACTTATCGCTTCTATAATAATTCCATCCGTTCTGTCACTGCAGCCCCTTTGAGGTTCTCCGTGGTTATACAGACCAAGAAAATCACTTGAAGTTGGCAGACGATTATGTGTCCAAACTCAAAGATAAAATGGCAATCATTTATTCTGAAATCTATGATCGTAGTCCAAAACATGAAGAAAAAGTGATAGGTCAAAATAACGAGACTAGAAATTTCATCAACAACCTTTGTTAACAATAAATAGTATATGAGTTAAACCAAGAACAAGTTCAATAAGAAACAATTAAAAAGCTTGGATGCAGAACAAAAAACCGCGGAAACAGTTCCTCGACATCACAAGAGGAAAACCAAAATCCACTTATCGAATGTCAAACACCCAGAAAGACTCCGGAAATGGCTAGCAAAATATGACACACTCCGACCCCAGAATCTCCGATTTCTGAATCATCCGATCAGGATGACTGGCCTATCGGTTGGCCTTGGAAATAATAATTTCGTTACTTCCTGGCTCTTCCTTGCTGCACTCACCTTAAATCAGGAAATCAAAAGTCCAGACAGCAGTGGAGGCCCAGTGGAATACCCATCGACCTCGGACTTGCCAGAGTGGAAAATACTGAACAGCACTTACCCACTACTATGACTTATCACGCATCTTCTCTGCCGCCACAGATTTAAATTCCAACTACTCCCGTTTCATGTTCCATCTACAAATAACTCGACACCACTATGACAAATTATACAAATAATGTGCACTCAGTAAACATATAAAACAAGTAGTAGAGAAAAAAATCTCCAATATCCTACACCATGACAGCTGTCTACATAAAAGAGGCCTCATTAACGGACCCGGAACGGTCATAAAAGCCGTAACTGGGTAGTGAGGGTTATGACCAAATCCTCAAGGATCTCGATAATGAGGACAATGCCATACAAAGTTCCATTAAAAACCAGTATTCTGTAGTGTACGAACTGATAGCTAATTTTAACAATACACTAGGTACTCTGCAATTCGATAATGACCAGATCAATAATAAATTCAATGAAATCGACTTTATCCTTAATTCTCCCGAAATGCAACTGATACTCTACAACGACCTCATACATCACTAACAAACATCCACGAACCTGGTCCTTAGTACCTTATCTGATATGGATACGTCAGTAAAATTGGAATGCTACACCCCAGTATCATCAGCACTCAAGTCTTGGAGAATGAAATGTTGAAATTATTACAATCAATTCAACTGACACCTTGACCATCCGTCCCGTCCGACCAAACCGTGTACTTTCTAACACTGCCAGTTTACAACTCAATGGACTAACGAATCCACCCCTTGTACCGCATTCCACCCCTTGGCTCATTGCAGGAAGCTATACGACCGCTGTACCTAAACACAGGTATTTGCTGTATCAGTTAACACTAATGTGGCATTTCCCCTAACAGACTATACAACCCTAACAGTATAACAATCAACTACTGAACTCTCTACAGCATATATGCTGGTAGGACCATAAATGAGACATGAAAGAAACATTCAACCATCAAAAAAGAACTTTTAGCTATCCTTTTTGCGATAAAAATCTTCCAATTGTGCGAAATTTACAGTTTTCATTGATCATCGCCCTCTTTAATGGCTTTCAGTTTGAAGGATTTTCAACCAAATAGTTTTGCTGGTCCTAAAAACTAAGCAACTATGACTTCGAGATCAAATACAAACCGGGATCTGCAAACCAAGTAGCTGATGAATTATCAAAAATCAAATTGCATAACAACTACGTAAGATGAATTCCGGGACCCTGGACCTCGGATTTGGAACTTTCAAGTGACGAAGACGCGGTGGCACCAGATAATCACAGAAATCCACAAAGACACAGCAATGCAGAATGTAACAGATGAGACAAAGGAGACTTACAAAAGATCGATTACGAACAGCAATAATGACGACGATCATCCTTAACATTTAATTTAAAACCAGTAACTCCCAAAACCAACCCAAACGATACAACTGTCTATATCCCTAATAAAGAAGGCGTTGTGAACAATGTTCAACGACAAATAATAATTATAATAGCATCCAATACACCCGAACTTCCAAAAATAATGAGATCATTTAATGTAACTCCCACTCCATCTCGACCTTTTGAAATAATCTATATAGATAAATTCATGTTAGAAGACAGTCAAATTCCTCATTATACTCGACGCATTCTTCAAATGCGCACAGGTTTATTCGTTAATGTAGCGAGAAACCTTCTTACCTTATTTACCCACCACGGCATACCCAAAATTATAGTGTCGGATAATGGAGCCTATCATTAGTAAAGGAACTCAGGAATCTACATCAAATAGAAATTCATTCCATCGGCATTCAACAGCCCAACAGCAATACAGCAATCGAACTATCTCACTCCACCTTAACTGGAGCATATTAGGCTTCTTAACAATCCATCAGATTGTGATGGTTGTTTAAGTAAGATATGCATTAACAGCGTACAATAACTCGATTCATTTTTTTTTTTTTTAACTAACCTCTTTTGAAGTAATAATGGTGACCTCCTCAAAATAAAATTAGAACGCACTACTGAACGATTACAATTCTAAATATAAAGACCGAGTAGCAATATTATTTATACCTACTCCAAAATTCATAACCATAGGGCTCAAGGAAAAGAGAAAGTAATCAATCAATAAACTTAAGAAAGTATCCATCCCCATAATCAATCAGACAATATTCCTTAAAAATAAACCGAACATTAAAAACATTGCACTGTACAGTAACACATACAGTACAATGATTAAACGTAATGCAGTACAACGAAGTAAGTTTCTTCCATTTTCCAGCATCCTGTTCACGAATCTAACAGTAAAAATTCAAAATTCTTGCAGATCCTTTGGATACCTATTTGAGCAATGTACATGTGTCTATGTTTGTACACAAACCAGCAATGGCTGGGTGGGAGGGGGGGGAGTATGGAAACCTCGTATTCCAGATGGGGGAACCTCGTACCCCCCCCCCCCCCCCCCCCCACCCATCAACTTCAGGTCCTATAGAAAATGCTTTCGAATAGTTCATTTTCAACTATCCAAAGGAGCTGTAAGAATTTTGGGTTTTTACTGTCAGATTGTGAATAGGATGCTTGAAAAGGTGAGGAAAACGTGCTTCATTGATCAAAATATTGAGGTTTGTCTATACGAATTTTCCATTTCCGAGGACAAATTAATACAAGACATCATCAGACAAGTGACAGGAACTGCAGATTATCAGCATGGATAGGTAGACTAAATAAACCGCTAGTGGCTCATCTCCAAGTCTGACATGTAACTGTTTCGGTTGACAGATATACTACCTATCGATGCCCAATATTATGTATAAAGGTTGGCGCAACTAACCATTTTTAAAATATGAACGTCATGTCCTTTTGGTAACGTCGTCCCTTCAGCATCAGCTCGAACTTGAATAACACATCAGCCACCAGTTTGAGTTTCAAATCACGAGCAAGTGATATGCAAGTCGAACATCCTCTGAAGTTATTGGAATTATCTAGAACAGAACAATAACGTTAATTTTTTTTTTTTTAAATTCCATTCATGCAGCATGGCTATAAGAGCGAATTTTCAAAGAAATATTCGTGCTACTGTGTAAAAAGATGATACAGGTAGCGCGAAACCATACCACTTTTCGTAACATTATATAACTGTTTCGTAATTTTAGCCATTTTTACCGATTTTTGACCCTATGAAGTCAAACTGGACCCTCTTTCTAGAGAAAAATATTTTTACCATCGAAATAGTCCCTCTTTCTGTCATGAATCACTATCCCACACAATGCCTGGCGAGTTGATATAGATTTAGCCCTTAACACCAATTTTTAACCCTCAAAAAATCCAAATTTGACCCCTTAGTCTGTATGAAAACCAACTGAAATTGTATTTTTCTGTCTTTAGTCACCATTCCATACCACTTTCAGTGATTTTACATAAATTGCTGTCGCGATTTTAGCCGTTTCTATCGATTTTTGAAACTAGCTCTTGTTTGGACTAATCTTTTTGTTTGGCAATACGAACATTCTGGCGAAATTTGGAATTTTCATCACTCAAGGTCAGACATCGTCTGAAGTAACACATAAACAAATATACATCTAAATATATATATATTTATTTATTATGACAGAAATAAGATTACATTTAAATTTCAAGGGAAACAAACACACAATTGTATATTTCGAAACAGTCGTTATCAACATTAATCCAGGACATCATATATATATATATATTCAGGATGCTCTGAAACTGATTTCCCTGTAAGAAATTTTCAAAAATGCATGTTCTGAAGATGTTGGACCATTTGCTACAGCTTCATTTTCTTTGAAAATTCGCTAAAAAAGCATCAAAAACTTCATTACTTTTCTTAAACTTTTAAGCCATTGTTTTTAAAGCAGGGATGCCATTTTAGAGGTAATTAATTTAAAAGGTTTCCATCCAAAATGGAAATCAATAAAAACTTTGTTTCAGAATAACAGAAGGCTTGCTTGTTCATCATTATGTTAGTTCCATTTATCGGATATTCATTCATATCACTACTTTCAGCGAATTTTCAAAGAAAATAGGTGATGCTTTGTGTTTTTGGCAGCCTGCAAAGACATAACAAGCTACATCTCTTCACCAACTAGTTTCCCTCAGACCATATTTCATTCAGTTCCGGTCATTCACGCAAATTGGCCACATCTCACTCTTCAACACTATTTTCTTTGTTTATGGGTCCAGGTATCCCAAAACGCCCTATTCATTTTCTATCCTTATTTGAAATCTAAGATTATGAAAAGGAAAAAACCACAGTCATGCAGCATGGCTATAAGAGCGAATTTTCGAAGTTTTCGGCATCTTCCTCCTCCGCCTAAAATTTTCTGAAAATTAATTTTCGGCCAATGTTTTGCCAACTTGATACAAAATTAAAACAGGAGTAGTTTTACGCAAAGTAAAATTTGGGGTGGAAGGAGGGGGAGGGGGAAATCAAAAATGTTTTGAATACCAGAAGAGTAGGTATTGGGTACGTAACAAATTTTTTGTTCCATTTTTTGCCGAGTAACACCTCGGTTTGTAGATTTTCCAACGCTGAACACGATGGTGAAGTCAGAATTGCGATATCCCATTCCGTTATCAGATTAGAGCAGACGAACCAGGAAGAACATCTCAAGAAATAACCACGTTCCTTCATCTTCAAAGTGCTCCAGTTTGAGAATGGAAAGCGATATCGCAATTCTGATTTCACCATCGTGTTCAGCGTACAAAAACCTTTAAAATGAGGTGTCACTTGTCAGACTTTTTCATTTTGGGAATTTATGGGTAATTTTCCCCCCCTAAAACTCCCCAAAACTCCCCCCTAGGGTGACCCGATTCTGCCCATCTTCGAACTTAGCCTGTCGATTGCCAAGACAGATTTTTCGTGCAAATTTGAACTTTTTATCTCAATTCTTTCGAGAGTTATCGTCTGGAATGACACATACATATATAAATATATAAATATATATAAAAAAAAATCAGTCATGCAGCATGACTTAATGAGCGAATTTTCAAAGAAATATTCGAATTAATGGCTATGGTTTTGAATAAAGGAAAACTTCGGTCTAAAATTTGGTTTTCTATGTATATTCTCTTCGTATTTATTTTAATTTGTACGTTTTGTCCATCCTGATTCTACCGTTTGTTTATTACGTAATTGTACTAAGTGCTTATTTATTTGATCGCTGTGGGTAAATTCAAGGAGTTGTACTAATCGTTTGCCTCCCCCTTTTTTGCTTCGAACTCTCGTCTTCAATTAATACTTCTCACATTTTTCAATCTGACCACTCTAAGGGGGTGGGGGTAAGAGTTTAAAGATTATCCTAGTTTTGGGTAATTTTTGCGCACTTTAAATGCTCTAATTTAAGAACGGATTTAGATATCTAAAATCCGATTTCACTATCGTGTTCAGCGTGCAAAAACCTTTAAAATGAGGGGTCACTTGTTAGAAAATAACATTTTGGGGATTTTTGGGTAATTTTTGCGCACTTTAAATGCTCTAATTTGAGAACGGATCAAGATATCTAAAATCCGATTCCACCATCGTGTTCAGCGTGCAAAAACCTTTAAAATGAGGGGTCACTTGTTGGAAAATAACATTTTGGGGATTTTTGGGTAATTTTTGCGCACTTTAAATGCTCTAATTTGAGAACGGATCAAGATATCTAAAATCCGATTCCACCATCGTGTTCAGCGTGCAAAAACCTTTAAAATGAGGGGTCACTTGTTAGAAAATAACATTTTGGGGATTTTTAGGTAATTTTTGCGCACTTTAAATGCTCTAATTTGAGAACGGATCAAGATATCTAAAATCCGATTCCACCATCGTGTTCAGCGTGCAAAAACCTTTAAAATGAGGGGTCACTTGTTGGAAAATAACATTTTGGGGATTTTTGGGTAATTTTTGCGCACTTTAAATGCGCCAAAACCCTCCTTAGAGTAGGCCAATTTCGCCCATCTTCGAACTTAGCCTTTCGATTGCCAAGATAGATTATTTGTGCAAATTTGAGCTGTTTATCTCAATTCTATCGAGAGTTATCGTCTGGAGTGACACATATATAAATAAATATATATATAAATATATATATATATATATACATATAAAAAAGTGTTAAATTTCAGGAATCGTTTTAGAATGGTCTGAAACGGATTTCTATGAAGAAAATTTCCAAAAATTTATATTATTTAAATTTCGAAGCCATTGCAATAGCTTCATTTTCTTTGAAAATTCGCTAAAATATATATAAATATATATATATATATATACATATAATTTTTGGTGTCTTTCGGCAGGGAATTCAGGATAGTCTGAAACGGATTTTGGTATAAAAATCTTTCGGAAATTCGAGTTTTAAAAATTTTGGACCGAGAACAATAGCTTCCTTTTCTTCGAAAATTCGCTAAAATGGATAGATGAGATAAACTAGCGTATGAAGAGAAATTCGGGGATTAAAATCAGTTTTTGAAAAACTAGTTGAGGGTTGATGAATGTGAAAAAACATCCTTGGTTTTGGGTGTTCAAAGCGGGCAGTAACTACTGCAGGAACTAAGCCTTGATGGTCAAGACAAGCGAGCTCAGCCAGATGTAGAGAATAGAACAGAATAAATGTTTTATTTTTCTATAGGGCTCAGCTCTTTACAAAATACAGAAACAATCTCAATATCCAATATAATACTTGAATAAATCATTATCAACTAGCTCTGATACAGTTAAAATTAATTATTATAATAGACAGTGTGCATGATTTCAATACCGTTACACTGCTGCATATTTTACCTAATTGCTAACCACATAATTGAACTGTTACTCGTTATTACATAATTTGTATAATGAATTTTCTTATTTAATGAATATTAATTTATTTTCGCCTCCACACGTCCACCCCTCTAACATGCAAGTGGTGTTAGTACAACGTCATTTTTTTGCTGATATTAATTATTATCTTTGTCCATTATTATTATTATTATTTTTCATTACACTTTGGTAGGTATTTACTAAGACTAATTAGTTCTCTGCTTTACAGGTGCAGGCACGACAATTTTATGCTGTCTTTATTTAAGTGGGATTTTGAAAACATTTCGGATGGTTAATGCTCTAGTTAAAAAGAAAAAAAAATGTCCAAATGGACCTTATCTTTAATTAACAGGATCTCAACGAAATTCCCATCGCAGCCGTCAATATATCTCATGAGATGAGTCTGGCATGGGGAAGCGAAATGAGGACAAGCTACTAGCAAATTTAGTACTGTGCCCGGTTCTCTCCTATTATATATGTGGACAGAGGTGCTCGCCCTGAAAAAATATACTTTTTGTACCCCATTTTGTACCGTTCCCTTTTTACTGCTTGTGTAACGAGAACTACTTGGGGATCCCCACTGTATAATTTAGATAGGAGGTATCATGACAGATCACAGGGTATGCCTCACAGAATTATGTCTCCTGGATCATTCATCAGTCATGGTATTTGGTGCAAATTGCTTCTAAATTGTTTCCGATCCAGCCAGCAGTTATGCTAGCGGGTTCGATGCTGCATCCCAACCCGTTCAGTATGTCTGTCATCTGTGAGACCGAGTTAAAATCAAGATTGGGTCCACCACGTTCGTGAACTGCACGCAAGTTCGCCATGCGGATTCTGGGTAGCAGGGATGCTGACATCTCAATACACCTTTTCCACCAGTTCAAAGTTAATTTGACCACTCTGGCCACTAGATATCCATAGTTTGTCTCATATCGTATCATACAGTGAGGTGTTTTTGAGTAGCAGAGGAACAACGTTCTGAAAAATCTTGAGCCCGCTGTCTCTACATCATTCAGATATCTTAATCCCCACATCTCAACACTGTATAATAGGGTGGGGCTACTGGTGTGAAACAAGGAAACAACTTCACGGCCACTTGCCAAGAGTCAGGCTTGGACTCAATTAGGATTTTTCAGACTTGGGACAACGCTGCCATCCCCTTTGTGATGGCCTTCGTGAGTGCCCGGGAAAATTTCCCCAAAGAACAGAACTAACTCTATGCCAAGAAAACTATGCTGAGCTACATGTATTTCTTCAGTTTGATCTTAAAGAACTGTTCCTTCAACTTTGAGAACAGGTAGGTACTTCCAACATTGACTGCGCCACTCACGTTTGGTTTCAATGAAAAAGAGTTTTTACAAAAAGTACATTTAAGTATCACTGCACTGAACTTTTTTTTTCAATACTCAGAACTCTTGGAAAAATAGTAGTTTGAAGCCAGTTTCCAAAAATTAGCGTTATTTTTTAAATGAAGGTGATTAAAAGTAAAAATGCTGAAAATGACATAATGACGTATCTGTTTTGGCTGTTGGTTCAAGGAAGCAGAATGAAGCCTCAAAGGTGAAGGTTCTCAGTGCTGCCAACAACCCAACATTAGAAATGGGTAAACCTTCATGGCAACCTTCAAGAACCTTCCCGTGATCTTCTCCTCAGTTTGATTTTGAGGATGCGTTTTTCAATTTATTTATAAATTTACAGTGCCATCCATCCATCCATCGCGGTTCTGTACATCGCTGAAAGCGGTGCACTAGCGCTGTAAGCTGGATTTGAGTTGAACTACTGGGCAATTTACCTGACACATAATTTCTAGCTGGAACTCCGAAATCCAAATTTCACACTCGTTTTCTGCCTGGGTCATTCTCATATTATTTGACCATTTGATGTCCGCAGTCTTTAACATCGTTTTTTACATGGGTTTTCAGCTTCAAAAAAAGGTTTTGGTATCAATTTGTAGGTTTTTTGGAGAGGAATGCTGTGGTATTGTTAAAAAGAACCTAGCACATCCTCAAGAAAAAATATTTCAATGTAATGTTTGAAAACGTCACGAGTGTTACTGTCCCAAGGGGGTGGGTGTGATGTTCATCACCATCTGAAATGAAGCACTCACAGATGAAAAAATTTGAACCACGAGGGATTTCACTGTTATATATGATGCTGTTTCGAATTATGGAGGTTTTTTTCAGTTACCTCTAATACTTTAAATGTAAAGCAGAAAAACAGGAGTGTCCCACTGTTTGGTGAAAAAAAAAATCACGAGTGTTACCATCAGTTCTGGGCAACACTGTTCATTGAAAATGGCGGGACAGAGTCAGGTTATGTTTGTTTGTGCTAACAGCTATCAGTAGAGTATCAGTCCACGTGCAGCCTTCGCCCAGGAAAGAGCTGGCAGGCCATTTCAGCATTTTTCATCGAAAAACATTGTATGTCACAAAAATTATTCATCATGAGTGTTACCACTATTGCATTTAACATAGTTCAATTAAACATGCGAGTGCTAACTGCAAAAGACGTAGTTTAGGGACATTTATTTTTGGGTTATCCCTCATATCTGTCCAGCAGTTCGTTAGGTTAAGATTAACCTTTTTGTGTAAAAACATCACGAGTGTTACCATCATGAGTGTTTCTATAATACTGAATACTGTAATACTGAAAAAACTGACAACTGATGCTCAAATATGTTATTCTGAACATCTATAGTAACATTCCAGATAAAATTTTATTCAAAAAGATGTTTTATTTTTTCCCCCAACTTGAAGGTCCAGAAAAGCCGAATGGTCAAATTATATGAGAATGACTTTCCGACTCAAAAACCCTATTCCAACAAAAAAAACACTATGTGTTCAATAAGTGTTAGTTTCTGTTACTGAATAGATTTTGGCAACAAAAAACCGGGTCGGCGTGGATACCGACGCGTTGCTTCGGTGTGTTGCGTGTTGCATGCTTCGCGCCCCAAATCTATGGCTGGGATTTCTATGGCTAATTTCACACTGGTTACATTACGGACAAACAGCAGGCGGGAAGCTGCTCCCTTTCATGCTCGGGGTTGCAATGCAAGCAGAAATGGGGAATGTCACCAGTTATGCTGGTATAACATACCTGAATGCATTTTAAAATGTTAAAAATCAAGGGATGGTTTGAAATGGATTTGCATCAGAGTTCTCAAATATTAATACACTAGAAATGTTGCAATACCTTTCCGAAACCCCCCCCATTGATCCACACAAAACCCCACTGATTCTTTCCTTTGAAAATTCTATAACTAGACGAACAACTGGGATCAAGAACTATGTAATGTGATACTTACAGAAATGTTTAAACAACAATTCCAGCAAGTGTTTCATCTTCTGTTGATGTGAACGCTTGGAAAATAGTTGCAGAAGAGCGTAGTACCGATTCAACTGTCGTTCGTCCAGAAGGTATTCAGCTACTTGGGATAACGTTCTATCCAGATAAGGCATCATGACGAGTTCATTCTTTTCCAAAATACTGGCTGCTATTCTCAAATCGTTCTCGTATGGACTCAGATAAAATGATACCCAAGACGAGCACAGTACAGGCCCTTTAAGTTCAGAGCAATAGTCACTCGCTAAAAATTTGTTAACTTTATCAACGGTAGACAGACTTCCAGATGAGATTACTTTATTCATAAGAAGTTCTATTTGAGACAGCACAACTGGTTTTGGCCATACATTGGTGCAGGCTTTGTCCAGCAATCTTGACAAAGCCAACAATGGTTCATTTATGTTTTCACATAACGTTTTATGAGGAAGCAATCCCCCAAGAGCTTCAGTTTCAAGTGGATACCAAGTCTCAGCACACCTTTTCATCATAAGAAGGCCGTCTATCCCCGAATTCCACGTATACGTATCAACCAGATTCAACATGTATGGGAAATCAGTCCGGACGTTATGCACAAGAAAAATACATCGGATTTCGTCGTTGAACATCTTGGTAACAGTGAAGCGCCTGAGGAAGTGGTACAGTTCATATCTCCTGTCGATAGATAGCAGTCTTCCAAGATCACTACTGACGGGGATGGGGATACTTTCGCATTCTGTTGTTTTCTTATTAGCAGTAAAGCCGGATGTGAAGGATTCCGTGTGAAATGTATGGTATTGAGAACCATGTACAGTCTTTGATGAATTTCTCAAGGCGTTGCAAACGACCGACAGTAACTTTCCACTAGTATGTGAACAGACACAAACCTGTCCACAGAAAACCCTTCTGGCAAACATTGGGAAGGCTTGAGCAAAATCTTCCTCTTGGCAGCTAGGTACTATATGAGAGGTTATTAAGCGAGTCCCATCGACCAAGGCCTAGCACACTTACCACTGAGCTAGTGTGCCCCAACCACACAGTTAATTTGGATTCCACCAAACAATGCACTATGTGCATCCATCATATAACACCAAATAGCTGAGCTGCAGAACCTCCATCACAACGCTGAATATCAATACTAGTAAAACACCGTCAGGCAGCACAGGCCTGCAGACTGCACCTCTGTGTCTCCTTCTATAAACTTAAAATCTGCTTCAACGCCCTCAACTGTTGTAGCAGTTGCACCAAAAAGTGCTGACGAACTCAGCCTGACAATGTTATGATTCGATCTCGCTGTCCTTGTTCGAGTCACAGCTTCGTACTGCGGTCGAGGTAGACAAATCTATTTCAACTTCACTCGTAAGTAATCACTCCTACAGCGGTAAGAGGCACACGAAAAAACGATAACTTCAGTGGCCTGAGACCAACATTAACTGAAAATGAAAAGCCTAAACAACCGTCCGGGACGAGAAAAAATTGGTAATCTTGGAGCGAGTGGAATGGAATGGAAATTCTCTGCTTAGTTGTCCTCCTTTTATGTCGGACATAGGTGATCTTCTGTGGTGAACGTTGAAGGTCGAGTCTTGATTGGGAAGGTGCTGAGGTCTTGCAGTCTTGTTGTAGGAAGTGGGGCTTTGATGTATATCAAGTTCAAGGTAATGTAGAGGGGGAAGGTTGTTGGGTGGGCAGATGTGAGGGGGGATATTCATTTGGGATTTGATGAATTTGAAAGAGCCAGTAATGATACATTCATTATGGGCAGTAGAAGAAAAAAAAAATAGAAATAACACAGCAAGAGATAAACGTAGTGGAATGGAGATTATTCTCTGTTTAGATAAATAGTAGGTACCTATCTGGAGTTCAAAGCAGTGCAGAGGGGAAGGTTGTCAGGTGAGCAGATTGATGGGAGGGTATTTGAGGGGTTTGATGGCTTGTAATAAACTAAAATTGTATTTTACTATCTTCAATAAATTTAAAAAGTTTGTGGAGAAAGGGAAGTTGATGATTTTTAATTAAATGTTGTATAGAGCCAGTTATGTTATTCTTTGTTTTGAATTCATTACGGGTGGTTGAAAATGCGAGGCAATTATTCAAGATATGGTTCATATCGGCTAATTCTTCTGTATCAGAGCAGACTAGGCAGTACGGGGAGTTAATTTTTTTCATGAGGAATTTGAAGAAAGTAGTGTTGCCATGTCCAAGAAAAATACGGTTTATGGTTGAGAAAAATTTAGGGGAACCAGGTGTACCTGAGTACCAAGGAAGGGAGGTTGGGTTGGGTATTATACCTTTGGTCCATAACCCACGATTCGTTGTGGCAGAGGTATGTTCAGCAATTAATTTTGTTGTCTTCTCACTCTTGAGGAATTTGACGTGATCGTTGACAGTGATGTTGTTGTGCAAAGCCACACCCCCCAGCAGTGCTGTTCTGCGGGCAGCAGAGTCAGCTAACATATTGGAGGTTAGGTGTACGTGGCTGGCTACCCATTGGAAAGCTATACAGGTGTTGTTGATACTTTCCAGTTGCTGCACTAGCCGAAAGATTTGCTGGATTTTGAATGGGGGGTGATCGCCAGGTCTGAATTTCTGTAGATATAATAGAGATGACTTGGAATCACTAAGTATGAGGGTGTCAGAGGTTGTGAAATTTGATGAAGCGTGTTCCAGGGCAATGAAAATGGCGGTTAGTTCTGCATGGAATATGCTGGAGTGTTTGTTCAGTTCAAATCCCGAAATTACTTTATGAAGCTCACAATAGAGAGGCTGTGTTTTCAGTTGCCATCTTTGAACCGTCTGTATAGATGTGATGGAGGTATGTGGGGTAGTTGGTATTAATATGTTCCATGGTGAGGTTTTTGCATTCAAGCTCGCTTAGGCTGGATTTTTTTTGTTATGCCAGGAACTGTAGGGTTAACTTTGATTGAGTGGTGGAGATGCTGCTCTGATGCTGTTTTCTTCCTCTGTGTATCTGTGCACCTCTCCTCTTTCTATTTGATTGAGGGTATTTCTGATCGCCTCCCTGTACTTATTCCAGGGGTCTGAATGTTTTCTTAGGGTGGCTGAGCAGTAATTTAGACCCGAGTCATATAAATGTGGGCTGCTGCTGAATAGTCTGGAAAGAGTGCGACATGTCTAATTCAATTCTAACATTCAAGTAAGTAAGTGGTCGAAGTCAGGGAGTGAAGAGATGGGATAGGGGAAGTTTTCACAGCAGACAGAATCTGACGAAGTGCCTGATTCTGCAGCACTTGGAGCTTCTGTGCATTACGAATGGTTCCCCAGGCGTAGATATGGATGCCGTAGTCAATTTTGGGAAGCATGACGTGTTTGAAAAGCTTCTCCATGATTTCTGGGTGGCAACCCCATGTAGTGCCCTGATGGAATTTGCGTTTCCAAAATCCATATTTTGTACTATTGTGTTGGGCACCCTGATCGGTTCCCTCCTCTCTCGATGTGTCTCGAACATTCTACTCTATTCTTTCTCTCCATGTTTTACAACGATAACGATCAAACCTCTTGTATACGAATAAACTTTCTACCACGTTTATTTCGTCTTTATTCTATTAGGTTATGGGTACCAGCGACGCATCTATTTGTGTGAAGTGATTCGTGACATGGATTCCTATGAGTACCTCAATCGTGAGTAATTCCAAACCAAACTCCTCCCGTCTAGAAAATTGCATCATTCGCGCATTTGTGTTTTCTAGTTCTCAACTAAAGAGGCTGTTCACTCGACAAAATGCATGACTCTTTAACTCCTATGACGGGTTTAGGGATTGAGAAACTCCGTGGAAGGGACGGTTTCCAAGAATGGTTTTTTAATATGCGCCACTCGCTTGTTTTGGAAAATCTTTGGTGTGGGGTAGATGGCTACGCAGAAGGGGACACCGCCGACGCGTCTACTCGTAGTCGACGTGATGAAAAGGCCCTTGCTAGTATATGTTTATGCGTAGATAAATGCGTATATCCCCATATTATGCAATGTACGAACGCAAAATCTGCGTGGGATGCACTGGTCTCCGCATTTAATACACAAGGCCTCAACTGTAGGTTGCAAGTTCTGAGACAGTTGTGCAACATCAAGCTAGTGGATTTCAATTCAATGCAGGATTATGTAAATCAGATCTTATCTTTGAAAGAAAAACTCCGCAGCATGAACAAACCTCTAGATGACGAGCTTGTCGCAGTCATGATGTTGAATGGCCTCCCACCAGAGTACGCCCCCATGATAATGGCAATCGAAAATTCCAATACGGCAATTACGACTGATTTGATCAAAACTACGTTGCTCAATGACACTGTTTATGGTAAAGATAGTGATCATCAGTCCGCCTTGTACTCCAACCATTCAGACAAATACAAATACAAGAATAAGAAAACTCTGTACTGCACTGTCTGTAAGGACAAGGGCCACTGGAAAAAGGAGTCGTGTGGAGAAAAGGCTACCAAATCTAACGTTTCCAGCTCCCATTCATCGTCAGTGCCAAAAAATTCCAAAAATAATGGAAAAATGGAAACAAGGCACTATTTACTTACCACAGCCAGGACAGTAGCACCAAAATCTGGTGGATCGATAGTGGTGCCACTAATCACATGTGTGGTGACAAGGACTTGATTCAGGATTACATCCCTGAAAATGGTGGCCAAATCACTGTGGCAAATAACAACAAGTTAAAATGTTGTGGCACAGGGGACGTCCAAGTTAGACTTGGTTCTGGTGAATCAAAAACCATTTAGAGAGTCCAGCACATCCCTGGTTTGTCTGCCAATTTGCTCTCTGTCAGCTCCTTAGTCGAAAAGGGCCATGCTGTGGTCTTTGACCGCCACGGCTGTCACATATTAAATGCAGAGAATTTCCAGTTTCAGGGAGAGTCTGTTGCCAGTGCCACAAACATAGGTGGTCTGTATGCTCTAGACACTGCATCTGGTTTTGCCCATTTTTCAAAATCATTAAGTGATCACCAGAAGTGGCACAAGAGACTGGCCCATTTAAACCACGTCAGCATGAAATTGCTTAAAGATGGTCTTGCTGAGGGGGTTGAATATTCAGAGGGGGAGTTTGACAAATGTATAACCTGTGTCACTGCGAAACAAGTACAGCAGCCTATCAAGCCATCAAGAAAAGGACGTACAAAGAATTTGTTGGACCTAGTTCATGCTGATCTTCAGGGACCGCTACCGGAATCATGGAGCGGAGCAAGATACATGCTTATCCTCATTGACGACCATTCCCGAAAAGTATTCGCTTATTTTCTCCACTCGAAGAATCAAGTTGCTGAAAAATTCGCAATATTCAAGCAGTACGTGGAAAATCAATGTGATAGAAAAATCAAAACATTTCGGTCTGATAATGGCACCGAATTTGTCAATGCCAAGATGAAAGCTATCCTGGACAAAAGTGGCATAACACATCAGCTGACAGTCCCGTATGAGCCATCACAAAATGGTCTTGCAGAACGCTATATGCGAACCATAATGGACAAAGTGTGTTGCATGATGCAGGATGCTAATGCTGATGAGCGCATGTGGACAGAGGCGACAAATAATGCTGTTTATTTAATTAACCGCAGTCCAGCAAAGAAGTTGCCTAACCAAACCCCAGAAGAGGTCTGGTCTGGCCAGAAAGTCGATCTGACCCATCTTCGAATCTTTGGCTGCCCTGCATATGCTCATATTCACAAGCAGAAGAGACGCAAACTCGACCCAAAGGCAAAAAAGTATATTTTTGTCGGATATAGTGATGTCTCGAAGGCGTATCGTTTATTTGATCCCGCCACTCATGAAGTTATAGTGGCCAGAACCGTCGATTTTTTTGAAGAGCAGCTTATACCAAATGTCTGCAGTCCTGAGACGGCAACATTACGAATTTGCCCCTACGTTCCTGACCAAGAAAATGAACAATACGGCAACTCCACCGACGAAACAGATGCCACCATCGTTGAGTCATCCTCTGGTGAATTTGACGGTGACGGCGCCTCCTCAATATCTGAAGGCTTGTGGGACTCCTTTGCATCAACACAATCTCAAGAGACATCCACCGTTTGTGAAGCTTCCACTGAACCTCCCGAAGAACAGGAAAACCAGGAGGTGGACTTCCGGGGAACAATTGACCTCACCTCTGAGGCTGATGACGACACCCCAAACCAAGATGAGACTCGACGCTACCCTGTGAGACAACGCAAGCCAAAAGAAGACCTGGACTATGTAAGTTACTTTTGTGCTGATGATCCCGTTTCCTTTAACGATGCCACAAAGAATAATTCCGATTGTGACAGATGGCAGGAAGCCATGCAAAATGAAATTGATTGTTTAAACAAAAACAAAACTTGGGTTCTGGTAGATAGGCCACTCAATTGCAATGTTGTTAAAAACAAATGGGTCTATCGGATTAAGACTAATGCGGATGGGGAAATGGTAAAATATAAGGCTAGACTTGTTGCAAAGGGTTTCAGCCAACCTTGAAACTTTTTCTCCTGTAGGAGCAAACACATAGACATTAAGTACCATTTTATTCGAGACAAGTTTGTAATGGTCATGTTCGTTTAGTTTATATGCCAACCAACGATATGTTAACAGATTTCTTAACTAAAGGAGTCACCAAAGAAAAACATATGTTTTGTGTTAAGGGAATTTGTATGAAATTGTAAACATCTCAAACATTGTAAAACTAACATTAAGTTTGCTTTCATTTCATGTAAATTTGAATGTTGAATCTTCCTGCTTAATTGAGATTTTGTAATCGAGGGAGAGTGATGGAATTTGCGTTTCCAAAATCCATATTTTGTACTATTGTGTTGGGCACCCTGATTGGTTCTCTCCTCTCTCGATGTGTCTCGAACATTCTACTCTATTCTTTCTCTCCATGTTTTACAGCGATCACGATCAAACCTCTTTTGTATACGAATAAACATTCTACTACGTTTATTTCGTCTTTATTCTATTAACTTCACATACCAGAAAGATTTGATCGTTTCCTAATAGAAACTCATTCAACCAAGACTGAAGAACAAAGCTGACTTGGTAACTTGATTGGGGATGTCCAGTTTAAGCTGTTATAACCTCTTGCTGCTGATCATGACTTCACTCCAGGCCGTATCGACTCAGGTGGGCGACGCTAGCGTAGCGTAACAATTTGGCGGGGTAACTAAGTATAGCACCCGTGGTTGTTCCAGGTGCCCGACTTAATTCTAGCCTACAACCACTGTGAAATACACATAATGTAGATTTCCTCTACCTAGTTGCTAGTTCTCGATTAATATTATTCACTGTGTTTTTGTTCAGGGCACGTTAAGTGACTCAAACCGGAACTAATAACTTTTTCATCTTGTGATCCTGGCAGCACTGATGTTTGTGTTGGCGTGTTTTCACCAGGGCCTAATTTACTTGTCCGATTATGCATTTGGTGGAGCTGTACAACTGTTTTATTCTTCTCTTTGGATTGAAATTACATTGCAGTAGTAGTTTTATTTATCGTGAGCACAGGATAAAAAAATTTCCTGATTATTTACATCGCTATCAGATACCGACCTGCTGCACTTGCGCTATGAAGCAAAAATTCGTACATATTTGGGAAGGGGTCTACACTTATGTGCTCGAGCTGGGGACTGATGTAATGAACATTTCAAATGTGGTGAGAGAAGATTATCTAGTGCTCCGGTGCGATTTCTTCACACTGAAGCAACTAAAAAGTCCTTCATCTCGTGATTTTTTTACATCACGGCTTATAAAGAAGGCCACCACAAAGAGAATATCGTCACATCAATTTTTGGTCTTTGGAAAGTTTAGTAAACTCAAACGCCTACTTGTGAGATTGGAGAACTCCTTACCATTTGTTTTTGAATTAGAACTCCTAGGCAAATAGTAGAATCTAGAATGCCTAGGAAATTAATGAATCTACAAAATCATCTACAGAATCCTCAGTTGGAAAATAGTCTCCACAGGGAGGACTAGTAGTCTCCACCTGCTAAGCAATCTCTTATCAATCAGCCCACTTCCTTTTTCATGTAGGTATTTACTTTTTGAGATCACCTCGAGTGTGGTTAGTACTTGGATGGGTGAGTGCCCTGAAACGTCCAAGTATGACCCATGTACCTGTTGGGCGAACCCCTCACCACTCAAGGAAGCTAGCCAATGAGTAGCCTAGCTCCTCATTGGAGGACAGCTAATGACGTCAGTGACTCTGCCAGGCGAGTCGGACAAAAATTCCCAGCTGGAGTGGCTGTTTACATTACTACTTTTGTTTCTTGACTAGGGGTATCTACTCTGCCAACTTGTTTATAGTTTTCAACGTTCAGGGGGTTCTAAGGGGATGAGAGTCCTTTACTTTGCTCGATTTTTTCTGAAGGTTTTCCTGTTCACGCAAATGATTTTCGGTCGATGCAGGCCAAACAACTCGTTTACTGTCGCCATTCACTGAAGCAATAGTACATTGCGCATTATCAGCATTGTGTTTGCACTTCACAGAAAAAGAAAGATTTGAGCGAAGCTCCTTTGTTTCCTAATAGAAATAATATAGTTTGTAATAATCATGAAGTCACGTCGACAGGACCTATAGCTATTAGAATAAAAAATATTTCTTTGTCGAAAAGTGGTATGGTTTCTTGCTATATCATCTTTTTGCACAATCGTACGAATATTTCTTTGAAAATTCGTTCTTATAGCCATGCTGCATAACCAGCACTTTTCTTTTTTTTTAAATCTCAATCTGAGACTAATACAAGCAAATTAAAAAAGAAAGGAAGTTGATTGATCTATGAAGGAAAGACTTTCTTGTGATTTCTCAAAATTGTTCTAAATGGACTCAAGTATTCCCTTTTCAACAGCACCTCCTTGTTTGACAGCAACATTGGAACCACACCAAAAGACATTTTGAATAGATTTTATACTACGAGTATGCTTCCTGCATTTGAAGTGTATTTACCAATTCCAATAGTTGTTATTTATTTGAAGAGCGGGTAAATAAATATTTTAAGAAATGCATCCCAGTAATATCCTAGCATTGGGGGCTCCTTTATGCTCACCTAGTACTTACATATTTATATTATTATCAGAGACTTTTTATCCCTGTCGTTCATTGCTTCATGGAACTTGCCGTTGGTAGCGCTCGAGTTTCGCTTGTCTGATTTGATGTAGTATCCATGCTGTACAGCTTTCCAATAAATCTAAAAGCGTAGAAGAAGAAGGAAGTTTCCATTTCAGTTGCAGATAGGATCCATGGTTTCAGTCGGATGCTTTTTTTGTGTCACAAAAGTATTGTATAAGAGTAGATAGTTTTCTTTGTGATGTGATAATGTAATCATGCTTGATCGTACATTATTGTATGATTACGGGAACGAACACAAATAGCAATCTGTCCTCAAAAAATACGATCCATGAGCATTTGTGTTTGATTGTGAAGTAGTGGATCAATGTTCGTAATGTAGACGGTTTGTGTCAGAAACTGTGCGGACAGACGTGTTTTTAGGATCATTAGTCTAATTTAGATTTCAAATTGCTTAAACATTGTCTGTCGTTTACTGGGAGTGCAAATTGAGTTAACGAAATGGTTGTTATTATTGAGCTTCGATATCATTATCATTCATGATATTTCTTCTTTTGTATCGAGTGTTGGCTGTGACTTCAGGATAGTGTCGATTCTAGTCTTGCTCGAACGTTTATCATGAATTCGAACGCGAATGTTTCGAAAACGGTTAATCTTTCCCCGAAACCCCCGCATTCTAATGACGACAAAGGGAAAGATGGAAACTACGAGACACTGGACAAAACTTGCAACACGCTGAAGGTATGATGATGTATTATTCTGTAATAATATCTGTCTTCGTCTTGTCAAGACACTATCTGAACGTCTCGCTAATATAAGCCACCCATCTGAACGTCTCTGCCATCCATCTAATTCATCCATTTTTTTAAATGTTTGGCAGAGCGATTTTAATGGGTATGCAGAACCCGAGATCAAATCCTTCAGCATTTCACTAAGCCAGTGGGGAATTTTCGTCTTTAAAAATCAACTCTTGGAAAAATGGTACTTAGTTTGAAGTTCGTTTTCGAAAATTAGCGTTATTTCTCAAATAACTGTGATTAAAATTAAAAATGCGGCAAGAAATGACGTATCAGGTCTATTGACATCTGACTGACTGTTGGCCAAAGGAGGTAGAGCGAAGCTTCAGAGGCGAAGGTTCTCATTGCTGCCAACAACCCAACATTGGAAAATGCAAACCTACTTGGCTACCTTCAAGAACCTTTGCCGTGACCGTCTCTCAGTTTGATTTTGAGGGCGTGTTTTTAATTTTATTTATAAATTTGCGGTTCCATCCATTGCGGTTCTGTACGTCATTTGAAGTAATGCACAAGTACAGTGGGATTTGAGTTAAACTACTCAGCAATTGCCCAGTGGCCTTATCAGCTGGGATAAACCGATTCCTGTGGGATCACTGAAGATAAGATACCTCGAGCAGTTAGTACTTGGATGGTTGACCAAGTATGACCCCTGGTGACATGTCCAAGTATGACCCATGTAGCTGTTGGGCGAACCCCTCTCCTCTCAAGGCGTTGAGGCAATGAGTAGCCAAGAGCGAAATGATCAGGTCGAGTTCTGATCCTCTCCTTAGAGGACAGCTGATCACGTCTGTGACACTGGGCTACCCTTGAGATCCCCCCAGGAAAGCCCTAAATCGAGTACTGGAGCCGACTGAGTAATTACAGTTTCATATAAATGAGCGGGATTAATAGTATCCAATCATTAATTATTTTTTGTTATTCATTAAGCATAAGGTAAATAATAAACTGTTGTGTAAGAAATAAAAACCGTTATGTAATTAATTTACCCGCCTATATAGATTAAGCATAAGGTAAATTAAAAACCGTAAGGTAAATTATAAGCATAAGGTAAATTATAAACCATAAGGTAAATTTTTTTCACCCCTTAGAAGTGATTGACGGTAACGCCGAGCTTCACGGACCAACTAGAGCCCAAACGGGACCTACAAACCAAATTTCATTAATTTTGGTTCGTGGTAACTAAGAAGAGTACTTATGGCGAACGGACAGAATTTTTTTTAATTGCATTTTCGGATTCTACGTACCTTGAAACGTAAACCATCCAATTTTGAGGGGGAGCGGGGAGTTGAAAAATTTTTTCCCGTCCTCGATTCCAATGGTTCATTATTGAAATGAAACCAAAATTAGTAAAAAAAAAAAAATCCCAGTAACACTTTTTCCCAGTCAAAATTATTCATGGTTTTCTTTGAAACATTTTTCTAGATTTTTTTTGTCTGTTGTCAATTTTCGTCGATTTGTTTTGAACTTTTTGTCAAAACAATTTTGATTTTTTCGAAAATTTGTTTTCAACTCTAAAAGCGCTGCAGAGAAGTATAATACGCGCTCCAAACGTGATGTCAATGAGGAGTACCCATGACTATTTGTATTACATTGCTATTTTTAAATGAAAGTAGGTTCCATTCCAAGAATTTTTGACCAAGCGCTCTCTCTCCTACAGTGAATACTTTTTTTCTATGAGCTTTCAGTTTCGGCAACGAGTGACGTCATTGCACCCCTCCTGCCAGGGCGGGACCCCCTTGCACGGTGCGACGTCACTTGTTGCCAAAACTTCGGAAGTTCGTAGAAAAAGAACTGTTCATTGTTGGAGAGTGTGGTTCGTCTTAAAATTCTTAGAATGGAATCTAGTTCCATTCAAAAAGTCATAGGTACTACTCATTGGGCTAGATTTGACCATAATTTGCAGCGTTTTTAAACAGTTATAGCTCGACTTCTACTGAACTGATCGCTTTCAGATTTTGATCACTCCCTCCGGGAGCCCCGGTGGACCAGTGTGCCAAATTTCAGCTCTTAAAACCCTCGGTTCTAACCTACTCTGGGAAACTGTCCCCTTTTGCGGGGGGGGGGGGGGGGGGGGACACTTCCTTGGAGCATAACGATTGTTTGCGCAAAATGTAAGCTCGATCCGTTATGCCTTTGAGGCTGTAGCCCTGTCGGAGAACAACCACAACTTTAACAAGCAGAAAAAACTTGAAAAATAGCGAGTTTCGGTTTTCTTTGCTCCCGCGTCCATAGGTATACAGACTCTCCCAAACGTACTTGTAACCCACAAATCCCTGATTTTACAGGAGTACCGAAAAGATAGAATCATCTGCAGCTAGACCGGTTGTCGTAACCCACACAAGAGGCTTTTTAGCGAGATATTTTTAAACAAAAGCACAAAAACTCACAAATTGTATTCAAATCCCAATTTGATAGAAAAAAGTTTCTTATTATTGTAGTCTATTCAGATGGCGCCCATAGGTACTGTTTTGCCACGTGATACCCTCTCACCGTATCAGGTGGCATTTAGTGAAAGTCAGCAGGCAAATCCATTCCCTAGAGATTAGAGTTGGAATGAATCATGCCACTGATCTTGAACATCCTCACTGAACATAACTGCGAGAAACAGGAAGGCGCTATGTAAAACTTGGAACACGAAAACATCCATCTCATTCGATGGAGATATTCAGTGTAAGTCAGTCCTTCACTATCAGACAGTTGTTTGTACAAAACCTGCTGCTGTACTATTTCAGACATCCGGAAGTAATTTCTAATGAAATATCACATGGATATCCAACAAGATTCAGCTTGGGAGGAAATGTTAGAAATTTACGGATCGGAACTACTCTACACCAAGAACCCTCGCTACATAATGTATATAGTGCATAAATCTTTACCTATTGACTTGAAATCACCAGTGAAGTATAAAAAAGTTGCTTATAAAAAATTAGTATACTCGAGGTTGTAATTGTAAGTGATTACAGTGCTTTGGATCATATTATAGCTAGTGCCTGCGTTGAAGGCTTACTTTGTTTTCTAAATTTATTTATTTTTTCTATTGTTATTATTATTTATCTATTTCTAATTTCATATAATACCACAGGATGTTGCACTATATGTATAGTTGTGTAACAATAATATTGTAAAGAGCTGTATTGTAGATGAGAAATTAGCTTTTTATTTTTTGTTGTGCTGAGTTGTGACTCTTGTCGGCAGCATAGCCGGCAATATGTTGACTGTCTTTTATAGATACTTATACGAGGGTGTATCAAATATAAACGGGACTTTTTTTTTTTAAATTTTATTCGTTAGAAAATAAAAACCAGGTAACTTTTCTACATAGTCTCCTGCTTTTGTGACGCATTTTCCCAGCGAGTAGGAAGTTTTTAAATCCCAGCATCAAAAAACGATGAAGGTTGCAACTGAAGCCAATTGCGCACGAATCCCTCAACCCCCTCATAATCCTCGAATCATTGTCCGCCTAGCGCTTATTTAAGCGGCCCAAACAAGTGAAAATCACAGGGCGATAGGTCAGGGCTGTAGGGAGGGTGAATTTTGAACAGTTAGAGGAGTTGATTGTCGTGGAGGAGGATGACGTCACGAATTGGTTGATTCCGTCTTTTGTTGCGATATGCAGCCCTCACCTGAGTCAGCAGCTCACAGTAGTAGGCAGCATTGATTGTTCTTCGCTCATGCAGAAAATCAATGAGCAAAACGCCTCGATAGTCGAAAAAAACAGTTGCAAGGACCTTGCCAGCAGACAGTCGAGTTTTCGCTTTCACTGGGGCTGTCTCCCCCTCCTCCGCCACTCCTTACTGGCTTGCTTCGATTCTGTTGTGTAATGATGGACCCATGTTTCGTCGCAGGTGACGATGCTAGCCAAAAATGCTTCCCCTTCTTACTCAAACCTTGCAAAAAGCCTCTGACAGACCTCCAAACGTCTCAACTTCTGATCTGCAGTGTAAAGGCGAGGGACCCATCTGGCACACACTTTGCGGAATCCTAGGTGCTCTGTAATGATTGTTTGGCAGCTCCCATAACTTATCCCTACCTGCTCAGCAATTTCGGAGACAGTCACACGTCGATCACCTTCGAGAATGTCACGAACCGCTTGAATGCTGCTCCGGGGACGACGATCGTGTTCCTCATTCTCTACTCGTTCACTTCCCTCCTGAAACTCTTTGTGCCAGGCAAACAAACGGGTCCTAGAGAGGGTTTGGTCCCCGAACTGGGCCGTCAACCTTTGAAAAATTTCCGAAGGTTTGACTCTTTCAAGGGCAAGAAATTGTATGATAATTCGTTGCTCAGTGGAAACTGGCACCTTTTGTTCAGAAATCGCGATCACTACTCATGAAAGGTCGTAAAGGGGGGGACGCCCCCCTCATCCTTCTTCTAATGAACCTGTCCAAACAATCTCGAAGTGAAGGCCCGCTTGTCAACCGTTAGCGCTCAGAGGTCAAAGTCCCGTTTATATTTGATCCACCCTCGTAAGTTGTATTTTCTGCTCTCATAAAGTGTACTGTTTCTTTTCTTTATTGTCAATAAAATCATTATCTATCTATCTATTATTTATTCAGTTATTAATTTAAAAAAAGTTATTTTAAATCATTGAGTATTCAGTCCAAGTGATTATTCAGTCAACTCTTCCATCTTCCTTGGTCTTCATTCACGTGAATCATTGTGTCCAATTGTTGAAAAATGTGGTGAAATCCAGGAAAACAGCGTGTGATAGTTGGACAATGTCGTACGGTTGAGGGTTTTTCCAGGCGTTTCTCATTATTGTATTCCATTCAGATGGCACCCATAGGTACTGTTTTGCCACGTGATACCCTCTCACCGAATCAGCTGGCATGTAGTGAAATCAAGGAAATTGGGTACCAAACTGCGCGTATTATAAGGTACATACGTATACCTATGTACTAAACCGAGCATTTGTCTTAATCCACAATTTTCCATGGGGGTTACTGCAATTAGGTGATCCGTTACATTTGTCGGAAGCCTCTAGAGGTTGAAGTATAGTTCGTTACGATAAATGTACCTGAGAAAAGAAAATTACTCAAGTAGTAACCAGCAGTTCAAGTAGAGTTTCCTCGTTGGTTACATCAAGTGTACTTCACTCATTTGAATTTTCGGAAATTCCGGATTTAACGGAATATGGAAGGGGAAAAGGATTTTTAAGGTACTTTACGTTGTCAGATCAGGCTGAACACCTTTGAATTTCAGCCTGATCTGGCACTTTAAGTACCTTAAAAATCCATTGTCCCTCTCCATATTCCCTTAAATCCGGAATTTCCGAAAATTCAAATTAGTGAAGAACATTTGCCGTAACCAACAAGGAAACCCAAAACTCTTTAGTAAACATTATTGAAAAAATTCGTTTCCCTCCTTTTCGTGGGAAGAGTCTATACGTTCACAAGTATTTGTATTGTTGAATTTTTGAATCATTCTCGAATATCTCAAAATGTATACATACAATGCAAGCTGCAGTTTGAATGTCAATACTTGAAATTCTTACGAAATTTAACGCTGACAATGAAGGCAGTTGGTACCTAGCTTTCACTTAGCTATCAAATTGTAAGGGTGGCTTTGCAGTTGATATGACGGGGCCATATGGGTAAGCCAGCAGGTCGAATTTCAAGGAATCTATTTTTTTTCTTCTTTTTTTTTTCAAGTAATTTTTTTGCTTCAAAAACATCATTGAAAATCGGATGTAGTTCTGAAATTTTTAAAAGCTTCTTGTGACCCTGTATTATCGATTTAAATTGGGAAAGTTCCTCATTGCAGCTGCCATGTGAAACCTCCTAAATGTGTTTATCGTTTTTCCTCCTAAATATTGAATAGCTATTAAAATTCTATAAATTCTGTTGTACATTAGGTGTTGGAAAATTAACAATCAAAGCTACTTTCGTGGGCTGTTCAATCTGGTCTCATTTATGCATCTCATTACCATTTCTTTGCGTCAACTACTATAATAGGTACCCATACCCGAGGGTATGCACCAAAAACACCCGAAAACGTCGGAAATAGTTGATTATTTTGTTCACTCGGGTAAATGCTAGTTTTGTGGTATGCATGTGTTTAGCGTGAAATTGCTCTTGTCTTTGAAATTTTGCTGAAAGAATTCTTAAGTAAATCTTCGAGCCGTGGAACAAAATTTATTCATGCCTAAATTTCAACTTGGGAAATGCTTTTTCCTCTCTCTTTTTTAAACCATGTTTATAGAAGCTGTATGGCTCTTTTGGTAGGCTTTTTAAATTAGTCTATCGAATTCCATGCTGGGTCCATGAATACTTCATCAGAAATGAGAACAATGCAGTAATCGAGGCATAATATGGAAGTATCTTGTCTTTGTTTTAAAATGAGTAGTGTTCAGTATGAATTCTTTTTGAGATACCTTATTTCTTTTTCGTATCTTTGTTGCAGCGGAACCCCAAAATGGAACTAAGTAAGGCGGACTTGTTAAAACTACTCAGCTACTTGGAAGGCGAACTTCAAGCTCGGGACATTGTAATCGCCACTCTGAAGGTTTGTCACTACTACCATTTGAATAACTGGTTACCTGTTGTAGCTGTTATTAGCCAGGATGTTGGTTTAAACACTTCCTGAAGTACTGCACTTTTATTATGAAGAAAAAACGCACATTTCTACATGCGTGTCCAAAATTATTACATGGGTAGGGTATGCACAATTATTACAGGGGTAGTAGGTTTCTTCAATTTAATGTACTTAGTTACTAGCGTCTCTCCCCTTGAAAAGTTTCTCAGAGAGAAGAATTGAAACAAATAAAAATTTTTCATCAATGGCACTTGGGTCTCCAGTCCTTCGGGCGTAATTAGCAAGGGCTGACTTCAGGTGTACTTGACTCTGGGTCAAGGAAACCAAGGAATGGCGGTAAAGCAGGTCCTTCACTCTTGGGAGTAGTGCCGTCTATTGACCCTCAGTTTTGGGTGAATGACCTCAGTGTTGTGTTTGGGATTGGTGACCGTGATGTTTCTGGAGTTGATGGCCTGATAGTTCCAGGGTGACCAGATCCTGGAGTACTAGGTTGAAGAGAAGTAGGTGGGTCACCTCTGTATTCCCCGGAGTTGTGGTGTGTGGAGAGGGTGCATCGCAAGGCACATACCTAAGGATTTCCTATCAATGCCAGTTTTCTGGCCAAGTGAGGGTCTATTGGATTCATCACTACTTCTTGGCCAGGTCTGATCGATGTGCCAGTCCATAGTGTGGAATGGACATGGGGCAGAATTTGCTGTTTTGACCCCGGAGTCTGATTCGGCACCGTCGAAAACTCTTCTATCCCAATTTTCATCTCCGACATCAGAGTAGTTTGCCGGGAATAAGCTGAAGAAAAAACACGTGACGTTATCTGGAACCACATATCCGAGGCTGTTTTGCGTGTCTTGGTCGTGTGTATTTCATCAGTGGACAGAAAGTTCTTTGTCATTTGCATCTCTTGATCACAATTGAAGGGCTTCAGGTACAAAGGGCGTAAGTGCCATAAATCCCAAAAAAAGTTATTGCTATTTTAATTTGTTCGTCATTCTCAACAATATGCGTTCTAGAGATGATATTTTTTTCAAATTAAATATTGCTGAAATACGCTTTATTTGTGCGTTGGATTTGTTCATAATGATCTTCCCACAGTTTAAAAAAATGATTTTGTTCACAATCCTATGAAAAGGGCCTAAGTGAACAGTTTTAAAAACATTGCTAATCTTTTTTCATATAGTTAGGACGGTAGGTAGGTATCTAACGGAGTTTTTTGGGGAATTAGAAGAAAAATTGTGTTCTCACGAAATTGATTTGTACTTCCAGTATAACTTTTTATTAATAAAATTCAAAACTAAGTAAAATCTGTAATTTCAGTATAACTTTTCATTAATAAAATAATAAATTCGAAACTAAGTAAAATATTCTTCTTAAAATTTCTAAAAAAGTAAAATTTCTTCCTCTGTTCCTCTCACCATCTTCCACGTTCATTACCCCATCTTTCAAGTCTTTCCATTATTTAAACTTCTAAACATTAAAAACTAAACAGTATACTAAACTGAACTAACTAACCGTAAACAACGAGAATGAAAAACATAACCGGACATTGAAGGTTTCAAACGCACTGTGTTGCACCGTTGCACTTACCCCCTTCCGACCGAAAACACCCCATGGACTTAGGTAGTACGGGAAAACAGTGAATTTTGGGCGGAGGACGTTGGTAACACTGCGAAGCTGTTGGAACATAGGCCCTTTCCAGAAAAATAGCTACTGGTATATACACGTAGGTCCAGAAAAAAATATTATTTTGAAACAGTCAAGAATGGCACTTACACCCTTTTTACCTGAAACTCTTCAATTGACCTCCACTTGTTTCGATGTACATACTTGAGTAAAGTGGTTTAGACTGTTGCAAGTTTTGCCATAGGCTGTACATCTTTCCCGTTCATGCGTCTGACCACAATAACCACAGTTCCTGCTAGTAGAGCACTTCATTTGTTCAAGTTTTGCCTTATCCATCGTATTTGCTGTATCCATCACCATTCGCTTCATCCTCAACTGCATGCTTTACAAAGGCTCCAGGCTTGGACGGCTTGGCCGTTTCTTTCTGATCAGATCGACAATTTCATTAGTAGGTTGTTCTTTGATCGTCATTACTTGTTTTTTGATAGTTACGTGTGTTATACATGCATCTAGAGCTTTTTTAGTGTCATTAGCTCCCAAATTCAACAGGTTTTCTTGCGTTTTGTTGTCCAATATGCCACAGATGAAAATATCTCGCACTAATCCATCCACCAAGTTTTCCTGTTCATATGTCTCTCCAGGCTCCTCTTTTCTTGTCAGTAACAAGCGTCGACGATATTTGATTGAGTCTTTTGGGCAGAAGTACTCTTCAAATCTGTCTACTACAGTAGCGAATACCTTCTGATCATCACTAAGTTGGAAGGACTCCAAGTTATCCTGACCTGAATCACCAACAGCACGCAAGAGCATTGCAACTTTTTAACTCAGTTGCACTACTATAGTAAGCAGTACCTATCGAAAGTATTAAAACTGCACTTGACATTTTTCCAATTCCAAAGATAGGAAAGGCTTAGGATTGTGTCCATCCTAAGTGGGGTGGCATCACCCAGTGTGAAGACATGATTTCAAAATGCTTGCTTACTCACTTGACGTAGGTAGGTATGTACTACCGGAAATCCGATTCATTGTTGACTGCTCACCAACATGAAAGTTCGTTTTCAACAAAGCTCTTTACCACTACCACCATGTAGTAATAAGTCCAGTTTATTGTTTCAAAAAGAATAGTTTATTCAAGAACTGCATCCAAAGCTATCAAAAGCAGGGGGGTTGCGTCCATAAGGTCACTTGGGCCACTGCCTCGGCTCCCAGAAACACTAAGAGTTAAAAAAAAACTCCAACCATGTGTTCAGTTGGCATTTGAATTTCCCTCCATAAACTTACCTAGCATTTTTCACAAAGTTCAACAGCGACTCGACAGAGTTCTCTGGCTATGGATATTCAATATGTGGTTCCGTCATGTTGGCTCCCTGTAGCTCCCCAGAGACGGAGCATGTTATCAGAATATAGCGACAGTAATCGATGTCGTGCAATCGAAATCGAAACCTAGGCTCCTGAAACTGGCAGGTCCTGGGACCTAATGTCGCCATGGCAACTGAGAAAAGTGGCCCATCCACGCAAGCTCAGTCGATACGAGATGCTTCTTCTTCTGATTTGTTTTTCTCTGAATCACATTCGCTTTCTCTGTCAGTTTTTTTATTTTCTTGCTTCAAATTATGCGCATTTTGCGTTCAGTTCGGTACCGATGACAGATTTGTTTTTGGAGGTACCTACATGCGTTTTGTCCTGGTTGCTGTTTGTGGTTTGTGGATTGATCAGCGTCAACACACAGATAACTATCTAGCTTCTAGTCAATAGCTTCTCCGTTCAAGATTCAAGTAGGTACCAGCCGATGGGTCATTGTTTTGTTGTATTTTAGTTTACTATATTTTTGTGACACATGGATTCAGTGGCTAATTTGCAGTTAAACTTGTCGAAGTTTTCGTACGACGGTAGAATGTTGATTAAAAGATGAAAGAACAGTAGTTGATGGTGTTCGAATAATCCTACGGGGTTTTCTTCTTCTACTTCCACCAGTTCCTTTCCACCCTTGAATTTTCCTCTATTTAACAATAAATTACATCGATATTGATTCAGCTAACATCGATGGTATCGATGTTTATATGTTATTAGTTAATAGGTTGACACCATTGTTTAAACCATTGATAGCACACCAACAGCGGTCTTTGTAAAAACAGGCCAACCACTTCAAATCTTTTAGTTTTCACCAACTACGTATACCCACAGATTTAGTTTTCACCAACTACGTATACCCACAGATTGAACAAGAATACCAGGTCGACGCCATATACCTAGATTTTTCCAAAGCGTTTGATCGGGTAGATCATAATTTACCAAGTTGTATGCTTCCGGCTTTCAAGGAAATATGTACGCTGCTAGTGAAAATCAGAAATTCCCTATCGTCCCTCTTCATTCCTTCCTCCGGAGTCCCTCAGGGCTCTCATCTCGGTCCACTATTATTTCTCTTGTTTATAAATGATATAATTTCCGGAATCAGTAGTGATGTCCAAATCTTTATACAATTTGCAGACGACGTTAAAATCGATCTCACCATAAAATCTGTCAGAGAATCCATCAAACTTCAATAAGCCCTCAAGTATATATTACAGTGGAAAATTATAATAAATGCTATCTAATGTCCTTTTCCCGTTCAGACGACATCATAAATTTTGATTACAAATTAAATTCTTCCCCAATTTGCAGAGCCGATTCGGTGAGGGATCTGGGAGTTTGGCTCGACCCTAAGCTGACATACACTATGCACATCGAAGAAACAACTGGTGCTGCCTGCAAAATTTTGGGTTTCATATGGCGCAACACCAGACGCTTCAAAAAAAGCACTGCACTCATTACGCTTTTTAACTCATTAGTGAGACCCAAACTTGAGTATTGCTCCACCATATGGAACCCTCATTTTGCCAGGTATGCCACTAAAGTAGAATCCGGTGCAGAAACGTTTTTATATATCCCTCGCATACAAGTCAGGGTTAGTACTCGCACATGAAAACCACATACCCCATTACTCGGACCTACTGAGAGACTTCAAAACTTTGCTGCTTTCCACCAGTGAACTTATCACCCTCTACAAAATTTGCTACGACCAACTTGACTGCCCACCACTAGTGGAAAAGCTGAACTTTTTTGTCCCTTTATACACAGTCAGACAGCCCAGACTTTTCGAGCCAACTTTTCACTCAACCCTGTATGCCCAAAATGAACCTCTCACCAGAATGCAGCGAACGTGCAATAGTACAACTGGGCCTTGCCCGTTCTGTTAAATAAATAAATATCGGAACGCTAACATCGATGTTCGATAATACCGGACCTTTCAACATCGATGGTTAAATATCGAACATAGAAGTCAAAGCATCGATATTTCGATAACATCAACCATCGATGTTCCATCCCAAAAAAAGTTCCAGGGGGCGGCGCGGCGGGCAGAGATTTTCGATTGTCAAGCTGTTCAGCTCTGATGAACTTCAGTTCTGATGAAATGTCTGCACGTGTTGGATCCTAGTGCATGCAAGCTGTGTCAAGTCGAGGGTCGGCATGTGGTTGGTTCACGCTTGCATTGTTTTATGGAGGATTTTGATTTATTATTTTCAGTAATGAATCCTTGGAATCGACCACGAAACATTTTTAACCCCCCCCCCCTCCCATTTCCATTTTTTACGTTTTAAGGGACGTAGAATACGAATATCGAATACAAATATATACTCCCGTACGCCGTCCAGCGTCACTGTCCGCGGCTTTTTCCTTAGTTCCCCTGAACCAAAATCAACGAAATTTGGTGTATTTGGGTCCCGTTCGGGCTCTAGTTGGTCCTCGAAGCTTGACGTTAATGTCACTCAACTCCAAGGGGTGAAAATTGGGGTTGAAATGTCCATAGTATCTTGGGAAATTGTATTTTGAGGTGTGGGTTTTCTCGCATTTTTAAATAGTAAGATTTTTTCTGAATTTTTGAGACCATCCGGAGCATTCTACGATGTTGCCATAAAATTTGCTGTAAAGAGCAGAGTGTACGCAAGCATCAAGCTGAGCTGAGAGCGCACAACACTGATCTCTCGGCCAGATGGGCGCTGTAGCGCAGTGGTCTAAGTGACGGTTGTAACGCCGAAGTTCTCGAGATCAAAACCCTACCGGGACTTGAGGGTTCGATTGGGAGTGAATTGTTGAATTCACTCCAGATCAACAATTTCCCTTCAAAACTTATTTGTTCCTTTGTGCCATTTTGGCTACTGTTTTTGATTGATAGAATTATTTAACACGTGATTTAGGTCGGTACCTAATAACAAGTACGGGGTTAGTTACTAAGCTACGGAGGGTCTGTGATATATATAGAAGGGTTATCTATACAGGATGTTCTATTCAGAAAAGTGTGGTCTGTTACAGGTTGTTCTATACAAAATAATAAACCGTTTTGTAGGGATTTGCAGCATTTTTTGTGCTGACGCTTGTTAGTTCGCTTTGCTGTACGCTGGTTGGCGTTTCTTGTGTCCTGATCGCGCCAATCAGAAATTTATTTAGGTTAGCATACTAATAAATTAATACATAAATCCTTCAGTGTAATAATATTTAGTCAACTTACCGGTTTATTTACCCTTTAAGATATTTCAATTTGACAGAGAATATACTAAAATTCGTGCAGGGAAACGGGGGGAAAGATGGAAGAGTCGGGCTTCAATAATCTCGGAAAGTCAGGGAAATCGGCAAAAAAGTCAGGGGAAAATGAAAATCCTGATCGAGTGGCCACCCTGACGTATGTCACCCAAAAAAATTGCAGGTGGGTACGTAGGTAGTTGATAGCCTGAGTGGGTAGGACGCTTACCATAGGGACGTCACACACCTCACCCGACCTTTCTTGTGCTCAGGGGGGAGGGGAAACTACGCTGTATGGGTCGCTGGTTTTATCTCTTCCGTAACGACAATTATTAGTGATTTTATTATTAGTTAGTAGTAAATCATTACAATAGAAGGTAAATCATCAAGTTCGTTGGGTAAGTCAGTAGTACATCATTGCAAAATTCAAAAATGGAGTTCATTTTCAATAATCATATCACCACCTATATCCATGTAGATACGAGCTCGAGACTTGTTGTCTGTACTCTTCATGGTAGACCGCCTTTACCTCCCTGTCACAGTGGAATTTTAAGCCTCCAAGCACCTTATCAGTGCTTCCTTTTCAGTGTTATAGCCGGGGGGGTGGGGGGTCATCCCCCCCCCCCTCGAAATCTCTATCATAAAATTAAATTTTCAAGAATAATAGCAATCACGAAAGTAACAGAAACAAATACAACAATACCAGATTGAACAGTGAATCAAACATTAATAAACATTTAAATAATATTACGTTTATTTTATTACAAACGAGCGATGTCATGGCCTTTGTGAATATTTTCTGAGCAAGTAGGGGAGGTGGTTTGGATGGGATGGATGCGTTGTGCAGAAGCTTCCACGACTTCCCTATAAAGGTCGTTTCACACTAGACCACCACGAGACCAGCCCGTCACCGTTACGAGGTTCCAGCAGCCGAGATTGGTCAGTGACGGTCCGTGATTCCTGTTAAAATCGGGCCGAGTTTCATCCGCCATGAATCCGTCGAAGAACAGTGCAAAGCTTCCAGTCGTTGTGAGAGTGTGGGGAGTGAAAATTTATTTTACTCCTGATGTTGTTCTTGAAATCTTTGTCCATATATTTTGGATTGGAGCGGTGGTAGAGTGGGGGATATGTCCACACTTCAAGCTCAATCTTTTTTTTGTTTCCCATGTTGAAGATCAACAACAGTCGTAAAAGTCCTTGTCACATAGGTTTATTATTCTATTGGACATACCTACAGAAATGCTGGAAACACATTTCTTGTTTCTGTCATGTGGAATTATTGAAATCGTTATTGGTGGTGGTTTCCACCAATTTTGGCCCCCAGAAACACGATATAAGCTCCTTTTTTTAACAAATTATCTTTGATCATTGAAATTAAAAGTATAGTAAGGTAAACAGCCATTCCAGGCTGGGGCTTTTCGTCCGACTGCCCTGCCAGCGTCGCGGACGTGATCAGCTGTCCTCCAATTCAGTCTGATCATTTCGCTCTTTACTTGGCTACTCATTGCCTCGCCCCCTTGAATGGAGAGGGGTTCGGCGGTCACCCATCCAAGTGCTAACCACGCTCGATGTATCTTGACTTCAGTGATCTCACGGGAACCGGTTTATTTCGCTCACGAATTAGGGTCCTGTTTTTTTAATTATTATCTTTGATCATTGATAGTGCCATTTAATTGTCTTAAGTCACCTGTTGATACTACTTCTAGTATTATTATACAAGTTTATGGTGATTTCAGACAATTTCCCAGGTTTTTGACTTAAAAAAAATGAATTTTAGGAGCTGAACCTTAGTCAAAACCTCTATTCTTCACTCTTTGGTCAAATTCAACTTCATATTCTGTCATCTCGCCCTATAAAACCTAGAAAATGATACCTCACAAGCTCGTGTTACTAAAACCTCAAAGAAACCTCGAAAACCCCTATTTTTACACCCGTTTTTCATCCATAACACCCTTGGGTATATTCCGATCGGGCTGCAAAATTTCGGGACACAACTAGGGCCCAAATGGAGCCTGTAAACGAATTTTTTAGACAGAAATTGAAGTAGATAAGCATGATGCGGCGAACGGACATAGCATGTTTGGAATCTATGCACCTTGAAATGTAAAAGAAAAACATTTCCTTTCAAAGTTGTTGTTTACTCAACATCAGCTGACAGTGACAGTTTGAGAGTGCTGTTGACGGTGATTAATTTAAATATCCACTAGGTATCAATTCAGAAGCGAGATGTCATCTGATGTTTTTGTTGAGCTGATGGCTGATGTTGAATCAGTGAGGTCCTCCCTCATGGCAGTGGAACTTTTGGAGACCTGGAGTGAGCATTCCAATAGGTTTCTTGAGCAGTTTAAGTCTACAAGACTTAGTAATGCAGCTGCCAAGGAATGTTGCAAGCCAGTTACTGAGGTAATTAAGGGCTTTGCCCGTCAGATGATGCAACTGGAAGCAAAGGTTAGGCAGCTTGATGCAGCGCTTAGGCAGGCCACAGAATCTGCAGCTGAAGCAATGAATGCTGACCTCAGAGAGGTTTTGGCTGAGACAGCCAGCAGGTTGAACTCGATTGAGAGTAAGCTAGACGACAGAGGTGTCCCGCTCTCTACTGCTGGTTCTTCTTCTTATGCAAGTGTGGCTGCAGGGAATAAACACCCGAGGCCACGCACTCTTGTTGTTGTTCGACCCAAGGATGGTGTTTGAGGGTATGGAGACAGCAGAGAAGGTGAAACAAGTATTGCAAGCAAGGATTGATCCAGTGCAAAAGAAGTGGAACATTGCTAGTGTCAAGATGAGAAGAGGCAAAGAGGTTGTAGTCGAGATGTCGACAAGGAATGATGCCCACCGCATGATGGCTGATGTAGATGCGGGCATGGTTGGGTTGGAGGCACAATTCTTGGCCAAGAGACGTCCAAAGGCCATTGTTTATGGCATTGATAATGACATTGACGATGGTGCACTCTTGAAGGCGTTAAGAGCACAAAACCTGGAAGATATTGAGGAGGAGGAATTCCACAAGAATTCATCTGTGGTCCGTCGGAATAGAAAGGGACAAACAAAAGCCAATGATGTTATAATCGAGGTGGCACCAAAAATTTATGGGAGGATAATGGCGACTGGGTATGTGTATATTGGCTGGAGACGGTGTAGAGTTGCAGAATTTGTAGATGTGGCGAGGTGTTTCAGGTGTGCCAAATTGGGCCACGTGGCGAGGAATTGCACAAGTTGTCCTGAAGGGGATTGCTGTTGCCTAAGGTGCGGCAAGCAGGGCCACAAAATAGCTGATTGCACTGTGGAGGAAGAAAAGCGAGTGCAGCGTATGCAGGGCTGCTGGCAAGGATGCAAAGCATTCCATTGTTTCAATGGAATTCTGGGCTTATCGGAGGGCCCGAGAGCAGGTGGTTGCACCTACCGATTATGGCTGCTAACCAATTTGCATGCATCGAATGTCAGAGGGTGTTTGGAACCAAGGTGGGCCTCACTCAGCATCTGCGGCATTCTCATCCCGCACGGCTGAGTGAAGATACAGTGGGACAGTCTAGAAATGTGTTTTGGTCCGAGGAAGAATTGAAAATTATGGCGTCACTGGAGCTGGAACTCATAGCCCAGGGGGTGCCTCAGAGGCAGCTTGTATCTAGGCTGAGTAAAGTCATGCCAGGAAGAACAAAGGACATGGTCAAGTGTGCAAGGTCACGAGCCCCCTGCAGATCAATTAGGGAAACCCTTGCTATAGTGGGTGAGGTGGACAACTCACCACAACTGGACGAAACAATGGATGAGCCAGAATTTAGGGAATGGCAAACTTCAGAGTTGGAAGCCGAAATAAGAAGAGGAATTTTATCCATAAAAAGGGAAGCAACAAATGCTGAGCAGAGCCTCCTTCTGGAGGAGGCTGCACTGATGAGCCTATCAAATTCGGACCCTGCCCACCTTTTGGTCACCTGGGTGAGGAACATTGTATCTGGGAGTGAGACACAGGATCAGCCAACCCAGGACAGGCCACCAAATCGGAGGAATGAGAGGCCTGCGGCTCCTGGACGTTGCTCGTGGCAGAGAATGCAACGGCTCTGGAGAAAGGATAGAGGTGCAGCGGTTGATGAAGTAATGGGTCGATGACGAGGAAGATTGCTCCACACCAAATCACAGATGGCTGAGTTCTGGAATGGAAAATGGACTGAAGAGCCGCTTCCCTGGAGTGGCAGCAGTTTCAGACATCCTAGTGACAGGAGTTTCGGCAGTGTATGGAAACCAGTCATGGCACAGGAGGTGAGGGCCACAAATCTGGGTAGCACAACGTGTGGGCCAGACAAAGTATCTGTTGAGAGTTGGAAAGCAGTGGGTGTGGAACACAGGCGTCTATTCTTTAATATCATTCTGTGGAGGGGAACAATGCCAGCACAGTTTCTCCAGGCTAGGACGACCCTGATTACGAAGAAGCTTTCTCCTACAACACCTGCTGATTATAGGCCTATAACTGTAGCCTCCGTCATTGCCAGGCAGTTCCACAGAATAATAGGTCGGAGAGTGGAGGAATGTGTGGTGCACGTTGATAGCCAGCGGGGCCTTAGAAGAGGAGTGGATGGGATTGCCCTATCAGTCCACCTACTAGACAAGATTATGAAGGATGCCCACAAGAAGAAGAGGGAACTGCACCTGTGCTGCCTGGATATAGAGAAGGCATATGATTCAGTGAATCAATCAGCATTAGTCTTACTGATGAGGAGTAGAGGGTGGCCACCCGTTTTGGTGAACTACATTCAGTCCACCCTTGAGGATGGAAGGACATAATGTACATATACATTTTTGTTAAAATCTAGGGATGAAATCAGGATGCCCTGAAATAGTCCAGTCATTATGTGCCCAAAATCGCTTCTGCCTAACAAATTCTGGGGTAGTTTTTGTCAGAACGTATTTCCAGGTATTTTGAGCTGCTGAACATGAATCCGAGGTCGTCACAAAAATTAAGGCGCCGGAAGTATGAGTTTTAGGCCAAAAAGTGGGACAAATTGGGACTTTTTCAATTTTTTGCTTATAACTTCAAAGCAAGGACTATGATCAAAAATGCCGACCAAAAATGGTCAATTTTTACCATCTTGGAATTTTTTAGGAACATTGACTTTTTTTGCTTCTCTTATTCTGGGAATCGGTCTGATGTTGAACTAATCCCTACCACACCACCAGGATAGCATGAAACATCATTTGATAAATATTTATATTATATATTTATGTACTTGTAGGTAGGTACCTACACTTATTCATGTAAAACGTTGGGTTGGTATCCATCCATTCTGTAGGCAAAAAGGCTTCAAGGGAGAATACAACATCTGTGACGAACATGGCCGAGGAACAGTGGTTCAACATTCGCATCGATTTTTGACAGTTAGGTGGCATAGGTACGTTTATTTGAAATTTAAAACAAGCGCCGTCATAGGTTTGGTTTATTATTTTCAACAACCTTTGGAATGGATCATGAAAAAAAAAACGCTGCAAATCCCTACACAACGGTTTATTATTTTGTACAGATACCCTTCTGTTACAGATCAAGGCTCTCCTTATAGATAACACTTCTATTATAATATATGTACTATTCTATACATATTATGTAGATCGCAGACCCTTCGTAGGTTAGTACCTAACCCCGTACTCGTTACTAGGTACCCACCTAAATCACGAGTTAAATGTTGCTAAAATAATTCATTCGATGACAAACAGTAACTAAAATGGCGAAAATAAACGCAAATAATGAAGTTCTGAAGGGAAATTGTTGATGTGGAGTGAAAAAAGTTGCAAACGTACCTACCAACAAACTCCAGCCCCTTCTACGTAGATGGTATAATGAACTGTTGTGTAATAATTTACCGTTGTGTAATAATTTACCATTGTGTAATAATTTACCCATCAATAATGCTTCAAGGTTTGTTCAAGTTTCACTACCTATCAGCAAACTCCAAAAGAGCCATCATTTTTCAAATGAAATAATGTCACAGAACAGCCAACTCGACTTCATACAGCCATCCTTGATTATAAACAGATGCTCCCTAGCAATGATGATCTCGGGCCAATTCCCGATTGTTAGCACGTCCCTAGTGATGGTATTTGCGCTAAATGTATACAATTTCATTCACCCTGCCGTTGAAAAAACCTGTTGGTGCAAACTTCTGAGCGGCTGGACGTACAATGCTCCGGGTGGTCTTAAAAAACTCCCAAGTTCGAGAATTATTTAAAACCGTAAAAAAATTCGAGATAACGGCGTCCTGGAGATTTCAACCCCTATTTTTCACCCCTTAGGGATGAATTACATTAATGCCGAGCTTCGAGGACCAACTAGACCCCAAATGGGACCTATAAACCGAATTTTGTCAATTTTGGCTCATGGTAACAAAGAAAAGTACGGCGGACAGACAGAAATTTTTTTATTGCATTTTCGGATTCTACGTACCTTGAAATGGAAACCATAAAATTTTGAGGGGGGGTTAAACTTTTTTTTTCATGCTCGATTCTACAGGTTTATTATTGAAAATAATAAACCAATAATTATTAATCAGGTAATGGTTAATTCCCCCCCCCCCTCAAAATCTGATGGTTTCCGTTTCAAGGTACGTGAATTCGAAATTGGAATTAAAAAATATCTGTCTGTCCGCCGGACACCGTACTTCGCACCTCCCTTATTTGCTATGAACCAAAATTAATGAAATTCTTTTGGAGGTCCTATTTGGGGTCTAGTTTGCCTGCGAAGTTCGACGTTACTGTCAGTTCACTAAGCGGTAAGAAATAGGAGTTGAAATTTTCAGAAGCCGTAGCTCGAAAACTTTCAGTAGTTTAACGTTTTGAATTTTATCTCGAACCTGGGATTTTTCGAGACCACCCGGAGCCTTGTACGTCCAGCCGTTCGTTTGCAATGGAAAGCTTCGTCAACATGATGAAACGGTATAAATCCGGCCCAGATATTGCTAGGGGACACCTGATTATAATCACGCATGGCTGCATGAAGTCGAGTTGGTTGTTCTGAAATATTCATTTCATTTAAAGACTGATGTTTATTTTGAATTTTGTTGATAGGTAAGTACTTCTTTAATTTGAACAAACGTTATGCTTCATAAATAACAACAAATAATTAATGATAGAATTCTTCATTCCACCGTATATTTATGAAATGTGACTGCACGGCAGGCTCCAGTACTCGATTTAGGGCTTTCTCGTGGGAAGCACAAGGTTAGGTACTGACCACAGAAAACGGCGATCTACGCAGAAGAGGGCATCTATACAGGCCAATAATAAACCGTTGTGTAATAATTTGCAGCGTTTTTGACGGATATCCTGAAGAGTCAATTGAGGACAAAATTTGGAGAACGAGCAAGAAGATCACAGAAGCATAATAGAAAAGTCTTCAGAAATCATATATGATGAATCCATGACACCGACTGTCCCGCAAGAGAAATTTCTGGCTACCCAAAAATAAAAACTGCTTCTTACCATGCTGACGAGCATATTTAATAAAGCTGGCACCGTGACAAAGAAAGCCATTGAGGATGGTGACTGCTTAATCATAAACACAGCTCGTACTTTAGCCCCTGACCACCATTCCGTGATTATTGTAGGTGAAGATGTTGATCTACTTGTGATTTTAGTAGGAACCTGCCGCTTTGTCAATGTCATTTTTTGAAACCCGGGAAAGGTAAACTTCCCAGAGAACATATTAGCCTTCAAGTGTAATAGACAAAACCAATGCAAACAGTATTTTGTTAATACATACCATGAGTGGGTTTGACACCACATCGGCAGTGTTCAAGGCAAAACGAAGTTTCTGCAGACTTTGAAGAAAAAACCCCACTATTCACCATATGGTCTAGGTATTCAGCAGCCCAGGTATAACTCGACAGGCTGTTGCACAAGCTGGAAAACTTTTTCTTGGGGTACTGTATGGCTACTCTGGGGCAGATGCGCCTTCTTTAAAAACATCCGCTAAAGAGCGTACGTTAAATCTGCTTTCGACAGGACCACAAATCTTGCCTCACTTCCACCAACAGAAGCCGCTGCTGTCCAGCACTCCTACCGGGTATACCGTCAAGTCCAGAAGGGGCTTGGGAATGACAAAGTCCTGATGACGGGGTGGAGGGGGGGGGGGGGGAGCAGTGGCCTTCAACCAGTCACAACTTCCCAGCCTGCAACCCCTGATACGATTTTGACCAAAATTTCCGGCAAGTGCAAAACTGGTTGCCGACGAAACTGTGGCTGCAGGATGGCAGGCCTCTTGTGCACGGTAGTCTGCCACCACTGTGGTGGGGAAACTGTGGAAAGGCAATAACGTCATTGGAAGACGATGATCCCCCTTTTACAATCAACCCCCGACGATGTTCCCACAGATTTTGCTGTTGTTTGGCGAGTTGTCCGATGTCGTACAGCTGGAGTTACCCGGGTGGACGAGGTTGATTGTGCCCTTGATGAACGTGCTGGTGGCCGCGTTGGGGAGGTCGACTAGTAGGCCATGGTACCATAGGAAGTCGGAGCTGAGGATCGGTGTTGAGACTTCCGCTACGACGAATGTCCACCCATAGGGCGGTAGGTCGGGTAGGTGTACCGATGCGGTGTGGTTGCCGTATGTGTCGATCTCCGTGCCGTTAGCCGCTCGCAGGGCGCCGGGTTTTCTTGTTTTTCGGCGAAGTAGTGAGTTGGGCACAATCGAAACGTCGGAGCCGGTGTCTACGAGGAACTGTACCGTCGTTTTCTTGCAGCGGAGGAAGAGCCGTGAGTTGAGGTGTGTTCGCACAGCTGTTGGGGTCGTGCGTCGGCGTTTCCCGCCGGCTGACGTCGCCAGGTACAGGGGTTTCTGCATTTTTTCGCTCGTGGGCCCCACTTGCGGTGGTAGAAGCATAAACCTTGGTTTGCACGTTGCGGGGACTGTTGGTGCTGTGTTGAAGGCCGCGGTTGTCGGCGGTGCTGGATCACCTGCACCTCCGTCATCGACGGTAGCCACACGAGGAGGAGGTAGGAAGGGTATGAGACGGTCGGCGGCCGCCGCGAGCTTTGTGATGTCCGGTTCAACGCTGGCTGCGACATGAAGGTGGAGGCTCTCAGGCAGGGCTCGCAGGAAGAGTTGTCGGAGGAGCGAGGTCGGGGTCTCCGAGGGGAGGGCACGTTGTAGGCGTCTGACGAGGGCCGAAGGCAGCTCATCCGTTGTTGAAGGCTGAAGCAGAGTGGTCAGCTGGGAGCCATCTGAGGGTGCGTGAGCTGCGATAATCCGGTCTTTTAACGTCTGGTAGCTCTGTCCGTGTGAGGCGACGATGTCGGTGCAAAGGTCCGCTTGGTGGGGCTCGAGCGCGAGGAAAGCACAAGTGAAGCGGGCTTCAGATGTCTTCAAGCCCTCTTGGGCAAAAACGAGCTCGAGCTGGGCGAACCAGACGTGCGGGAAAGCCGGGTCGAAAGGCCGCAGTTTGAGGGGTGCCGGTTCCGGTGTCTTTGTAGATCTGTTCTCCATCTTCTTCGTAGGAATTTTCTTGTAGGTGCCAATCCGAGGAATGAATGCTCCGTTGGTGGTCGCTCGTGTTAAGTAGGCAGCGAGGAGGCGAGATTTTCGCTGATTGGGTGCTGGAGAGACGATGCTGATTGGTCGCTGGAAAGACGATGCTGATTGGTCGTGACGAGTGGTGGGGGGTGTGGGCGGTTCGCTGTAGGTCGCAAGAGGTGCTGCGATCGCGAAAGGCCGAGGTGAAGGTGCGTGTTCTACGTCGGGGTGACCAGTGTGATGATCCAGCGGGAGCTAAAATTAGGAATAAAGTACACGAGACTGTCTAGGTCGGTTTGTGACTTAAATGATCATTTATTGATGAAATTACAGCTCTTATATACCCCTGGTACAGGACCCAGAGAGGGGTAGGGGGGTCCCCGCTCTGGGAAGCCGATTAGACGCGGCTTATTGTGTAACTGACGCTATTTACATTATATTAGGGAGCAGCCGATCACTACAGTATTATTTATGGTTCGATGATAAATTGATAAACCCACGGATCCCTCCACCAATTAGGAACCTAGTTATGTAAATCTGTGGTATAAACTTACTGTTCTGCGCCTCTTTTTGTCGCCTTTATACCGACGTTTCGCCTTGTCCACTTCCTCAGTGATGGAGGCATACAGTTGATACACTAGACGGAAATCACTACAAATGAAACGCGCGAGAGAAGAAAGAGAATGAAGGAACGAACTAATAACAACAGAAGGCCGGCACTGATATAACCTGACAAGCGGAAAACATGCAGAGGACGAGGACGTGGAGAGGAGGAGCTCACCTAATCATGGAGTATCCACGAGACAATGGAATTGATAACAAATTACAACAACTGTCGAAATTCAGCAGGAGGGGTCGTGCGATCTCACTGCTACTAGTGCTCCTAGCAGTGGTCGCGACATCTCCCTCCGCCAACGCGATCACCAGCGCACTCTCATGGTTGGGGGTGCTACTGGCCTTCCCCTCCCGCACCCCCTTAATTTTTGTGACGACCTCGGATTCGTGTTCAGCAGCTCAAAATACATGGGAATACATTCTGAAAAAAAATTACCCCAGAATTGGTTAGGCAGATCTACCTAATGACTGGACTAAAAAGGATTTGCCTATAAAACTATTTCAAAAATTTATGTTTGAAAATTTTGGGCCCATTGCAATAGCTTCATTTTGTTTGAAAATTCGCTAACGTTGCCAAATAAATATGTTATATTTTATCAGTTTATCTTACCCTAACGTTACCTATAACATGTAGTGCTTTGTTAATTTACATTCAGCTTTGTTTGTAAAGTCAAATCTTACATTTTCTATATCCGATAACCCCCCCCCCCCGTTAAACAATCCTGGCTAGGCCACTGTTCCTTTTTCACTATAGAACGAAACTGTATCGAATGACTAGAAGAAACTGGCTTGCTTTACCCATACGACAAACATAAACAAGAAGTTCATCTTTCAGTGAGTTAAGGAGAAATCGTTTGTTGATAAAACATTTCAGCTCAACCGTTTGTTGACATTTCCTGTTTGAATTTGTGCACGGAACTGGTTGGGCAAGAAACTGCAAATGGCGCGGAACTGGTACATTGCTGTAGTTTTTCTTTTGTCTTTGTGCGGAATTGGTTCACTCCCATCTAAAATCACTGAAAATCGGTAAAAATGTAAATATAATCACCGAGAGTGTTATAAACTCAAGACAGAAAACGACTCTTTAAATAGCCAAATATCTTGCTTAAAAATATATTTTTTTGTGGGTCAGATATCTTGCAGTTGTTTAAAATTGATATACAAAAAATCAACCTAATGCGCTGTAGGTTTGAACATTCGTTCATATGGTCTTGCTACATGACTGGAACTTGGGACTTCAGTCCAGTGAGAGTAAATTTGGAACTTGAAAAATAGAAACTTGTACTAAACTATGAATTGGAGGCGCTTGTAAATACCCTCCCTGTGTAGTTTGAAGGTTCAGGTGCCTGATTGTTTCATTGCACAAAATAATTATACTCTTCTTTTTTCTAGTGTGAAAAAATGAAACACATGCTGAATCAGGGACAATACAAGTTGTCTTCATTGTCCGATCCAATCTCTGCTCTGCACAGGGATGGATTTGCTGCACCCAGTCGGTCACTAGATCACACAGAACTTAGTATTACTGAACATCAGCGCAATTATTTGGAAAACTTGATTCTTCAGCATCGAAAAGCCCAAATTCGAATGGCCAATATACTTAAAGACGCAGAGTTGCGACACAGAAAAGTAAGACCGAAATTTTCTTGAAATATTATTTCTCATCATTGAAGGTTTTTTAAATGAAAAAGTAGTCCTTATAATCATGTTAAATAACACTTTGAAGTCTCCTGACGATAGATTCATCTTATTTATTGTGGGAGCTGCTCTCAGAGTCTCTTGGGAATTGGTTCATCCTGCAAAATTTTGTGTTGCCTATACTGATTGCAGAACGCTCAGCCATTTACTAGATACTCGTATTGTTAATGTTTCATGGATCAAGTAGATTGTTAAGGTGTATATTATTGAAAAGCTAGTTTTTTAATACCGAACTATGGGAGAAGGAATAGGAAGGACTGTGGTGAATGATCAGTAGCTGGCAGGCATTGCTATCTACTGGTAAATTTTTGAACATATACCAAAAATCTTGATGACCTCTCCTAGGTTCCTTGGTATGGTCTTAAGTAATGATAACTCCTTGAATTATTGACCATTTTCAACAGGTCTATTATATTAATCATAATGCTTTTATGATATGATTTTCAGCTTGTTGATCTCATTATTACCTTCCTACCTACCCTTTGGCGCTACCCTCAAATTTGGATTTTCGCCTGATCAAGAAAAATATTCCACATGTCCAGTTCAGTGCTACTGTTTGCCAGTTCCCAACTCCCAGCCATATGTAGTCCTCGTCAACACCATTGATCCAAGAGGTGGTCGTCCTCTCAGTCATATTCCACCAGGAGAGCCCTTAAAACCCTTGGGGATTTCAACCCCTTCCATACTCATCAGATGGATCTTAGGTGGCAGCATGTGATGAAGGATACCACGTCTTGTTCCCCTAACAGTAGTACAGGTCTTGGTTGAACCTGGACCGCCATGTGCCACCGTCCACATACTGGCACAAACATTCTCTGGAGTATTTTCCTTTCAAATACTGAAAAGGCTTTCTGGGAAGGAGGTCCTTGTCTCGTCTCCAGAACAGTACTGGCCTCAACAAGGTTTTGTGCAACAGAACTTCTGTGTTCCATGAGATGTTCTTGTTCTTGAAGTGCTTTGTGATCCCAAAACGGCGCTTAATGGCTTTATGACCCCAGTTACTGTAAACTCCTCACTCATGTCATCGTCATGTGTTATCATGGAGCCAAGGAAGGTGAATGGATCCATGGGCTCAGACATGTAGCTGCAAATGTCTTCCTGCACTGAATGGCTGCCATGTAGTTCGCTTTCACCAATATACTTAATTTATTTCAAGCCTCATCTTTTTGGTTCCCTTTCAAGTACTAGAAAGGCTGCACAAACCGTAGTAAGACTCATCCTGATGATATCAAAATTCCATAGGCTGAGGTTTGGACAGACTTGTGGTATACAATGCCCCTTGTGCTAATGATGAGTCCTTTATCTCTGGCTATGTTGAAGAGTGTACAAGCCGTTTCAAAGGTCTCAGAAAGCTTGTTTTGCACCTTGGCAATGATTTACTTGTGCACCGAGGTCCTTCATAGCCTGGTAAATTTGGGTCATTTTATGCTGTCATATGTCAACCAAAAGTCTATGAAGAGCTAATGGATGTCAATATTGAATTCTGTTGTTTTTTCCTATCAGTTGACCAGAGTGTGAACATTTGGTCGACCCCCCTGGTCTAAAACCACATTGGTATTCCCCAAGTATTTTGGCCTCAATCACGGGCTGTGGTGTTCGTCTAGGATTTTTGATAGGACTAAGCTACAGACAATAGCATCATGCTCAGGAAATTGCTGCACTCCAGTTGGTCACCCTTCTTACATTTGGTCCACTCCTCTGGGAGGACCTCTAGTCTCCATAATATGTCAGTCAGTTGCTTGCATCTCTGATGCAGTTTTGAACCACCAAAGTTGAGCTTAGACATAGTCCACACCAGGGGCTTGGTTCTTATTGAGTTTATTGACGAGTGTATCCATCCACTTCCTCAAACGTTGGTGGGTCTTATTCATTGAAGACAAATCATAAATTGTGTGTGTGTGTGTGTGTGTGTGTGTGTGTGTGTGTGTGTGTGTGTGTGTGTGTGTGTGTGTGTGTGTGTGTGTGTGTGTGTGTGTGTGTGTGTGTGTGTGTGTGTGTGTGTGTGTGTGGACGTGTGTGTGTGTGTGCATGAGGGGGAGGGGGTGTATCTTCAGCGTCTAGGCTAGTACTTGGGGTGTTGAGCTAGGTCTTGAAGTGGGCTTTCTTAAAACCTGTCACTAGATGAGCGTATCTGCTGCTGACTGCAAACCTCGAACCAAGGCAATGGTTCTATTTTTCACCACTGAGGAATATTTTTCACCCATGTAACTGCATTGAACCATTTCGGGTCCTCCTCATTTCCTGTAGGGTGACAGTATCCACCTTATAGTTATTAAGCTGCTCCAACAGCAGCTGATACTTCAGGAAACCAGTTCTGTACAATGAAAGAATGTTTCATGTACCGAGATCAACATCAAATTTTCATTTCGTGAGAGTTTTCAGTGTGATGCGTGAGGTCATTGCCATTCGGTCTGTCCGGTTTCCTTTTCTTCAGCTTCCTGAATGGTATGGTTGGTCCTGCATGCAACCCCCAACCTCCAAAGCCAGTGTGGTTAACCTGTTACTTGGCATGGCAATGATATGATAACCCGTTCCCAAGTCACAACCACCGTATTGGGGTTATGGGAGGGAGGGGCTGCCTGTAACTACCTTTCACACTCCACCCCTCTGTGTCCCCTGGGGAACTTACTTAGATCCCCAGGTGTTATGGGGTCTCAGGATGTGGGGATTCCCTTTTAGTTGCCTTCTGCAACATGAAGGGATAATTGTTACTAGCATTATTTTGGTAGTCACTTTGAAAACTGCGTGTCCCCCATTTCTCCGATTGACAATGTTTTTTTTTTTAGGTTTTCCTACATAGTCCCTGTGCCAGACCCCTGATTTTGGGATTTGAGTACCAAAGAGATACCCAGACCAAACTTTCAGAATATATTTGGGGAATCATGCGAAGTGTAATAAGCTTTGACAGCCATCACAGATTGGTAGCTTTAAAAAATGGCGGCAGTTAAAAGGAGTGGGGGAAGGCATTATCTTTGAAAATTCATAGTTTTCGAACCAGACAAGATAGGAAGTTTCTTCCAACGCCAAAAATGTTCTATAAAGACTACAGTTTCGATTTTTATCGTAGAAATCTTGCTACATGAAGAAGTGTATGTGAAAAAAAAGACTTGAATGACAAAAAACGTGATTTTTAAAATCAATTATTTCTTATTTGGCGTATATGTCAGAAACGGCTGGGTGAATCAAAGACTCGTTCTGTATTAAAGTTGTAGAGCAAGAAAAGAGCTTCAATTTGACATATGATTTGTGAGGAAACTATTGAGCAGTATGGCGTGGAGAGGCGGAACTACTAGAAAACCACAGGCAAGGTACGCCTAATGAGACCGTGTTGTGCGGGTTGACTATATCAGCGGTCTCTGTTTTATTGCGGATTCGGGCATTTTTTGATTAATTCGCATGAATTGATGATTTAATGAGATAAAACGAGATTAAAATATCTATTGACGACTATATTTTGGCCAATATTGAACAAATAAAAGACAGGGTTATAGTTTTTCTGTAAATAGGTATGTACGGCATTGCTAGGGCTAAGTATAATTTATTTATAATACGAACTTCATTTTGGAAGGAGCATTTCACAGATGTTCCTTCCAATGCCATTTCATCGTTCCAATTTCATCATTCATGTCATTTTCATTGTCTCTCGTAAATCATTTTTTTAAAAAGAACAAATTGAAAATAAAAATGGATAGAAATAAGGAAGAAACATCATAGTTCTTCTTCAGATGTCGCTCTAACAGTGGTCTTCTCGTTTTCGTTGATCTTTGAGATCTCACAACCAGTTTGCAGGAAATGATGCATCCCATATTATTGGCAGTGCAGGAGCACTTGTGTTGGTTGCAGTCTTTGCTGTAGGTGCAGGACAAAAAACAGAGAATATACTCGGGTGCAGGGAGACCAGAAAACCATTTTATGGATACATTCCTGGTTCTGTCCTTTCCCCAACCATGATTAGAAGAGTCTGGGATAGATGGCGAACTCTGCAGATTCCTTCGCCATATTCCAGCCTGGTAATTGGCACGTTTCTTATGTAGATGTAAGGTTTCCTTACATGGAGGATTGGAGGCATCTGGTTGTATTCAGTTCGACCTTCTTTACTCCTGAACATGTGGTATCTCTACTCATTAACACAATGGATTTTTGTTTTTCGAGCATACATGTTACATGTGAATTTCTCGGCAAGCTCCAAGCAACTGACTGGGGTATCCCAATCACGTCCCAATTCACTGAAGGCTGAGAGGAACTGTTTATCGTGTATCAAAAATTTAAGACCCTTGTTTCATTGTACAGCGAAAGAGATAGGTGATTCAAACAATAAACTTGTCAATTGGTCGTCCGAACAGTTGGTTTGGCTGTGATTCAGTGAGCACGGTCTCATTAGGCGTACCTTGCCTGTGGTTTTCTAGTAGTTCCGCCTCTCCAAGCCATACTGCTCAATAGTTTCCTCACAAATTATATGTCAAATTGAAGCTCTTTTCTTGCTCTACAACTTTTATACAGAACGAGTCTTTGATTCACCCAGCCGTTTCTGATATACATGCCAAATAAGAAAGAAAAATTTGATTTTAAAAATCACGTTTGTCATCATTTAAGTCTTTTTTTCACACATACTTCTTCACGAAGCAAGAATTTCGACCATAACAATCGAAACTGTAGTCTTTATGGAACATTTTGGCGTTGGAAGAAATTTCCTATCTTGTCTGGTTCGAAAACTATGAATTTTCAAAGAGAATGCCTTCCCCCACTCCTTTCAACCGCCACCATTTTCTAAAGCTACCAATCTTTGATGGCTGTCAAAGCTTATTACACTTCACATGACTCCCCAAACATATTCTGAAAGTTTGGTCTGGTTATCTCTTTGGTACTCAGAAAACTGCTGGCACATGGACTAACACAAATGAAGGCCCTTGATCCATTGAAGTAGGCTTGACTCACTACAAAAACAAGTACTCACATGGTTTTGCTGATTTAAACCAATTTGTTGAATCAGATTGAGGAGTTCCTACGTATTTCCTGGCTCCAGATTAGTTCATTCCTAGAAACTATTGTGCATTGTTGAGATTTCAGATAGGTTGCTGCTTCATCCTTTTGGTCTGTATAACTGTAAAATTGAAATGAGTGGGTCCAGAAAATCCGACGTAGATTTAATGAATGCTCCTATTATAAAGGTACTCTGTGGTCAAAGTATTTAGTTATATTTTCCAGTCCATATATTCATAGATGTACCATGTCGATTATATTATTTTTGTGTAGTTAACTATCCCCTCAGTGCTTACGGAGTTTCATCTGATAGATCCAAGTTCAATGTGTTATGAAGTTTGGTGCTCTAACTTTTGACCTCACCAAAATGTTGCTTCCAGATCTGTGACCTCTTAATGTGTCCTAGGAGACTGTATTTCTGTTGTCACTTATCACATAGTAACAAATGTCGATGATGGTAGGTTATCGAAGAATTGATTCTTGAAAAAAAGAAACACGAGCATGATACAGCCCAAGGAGATGACATAACTTATGGACTTGAAAAGGAGAGGACTAAACTGAAACAGGTATTTATCAATGATGAATTACTATTTACAACCATTCACTAATTTATGGGTGCTGGGATAAGTTGTAATAGTAAATGAGCGTCCACTATGCAAGAGAAGCTCCTACTGCATCTCATTCATTTAGGCCAACTTATTCTGCGCCATCTCTGTCTACTTGATAAAGGTTTATTTTCATTCCTAGCTCATTTATTTTAGTAGTTTCGATATTTGTCAGAATTCATTTTCATTTTTTATGTAAACTATCCTCTCATTCTGGGAAGAACTCAAATAGTTTGAACATTTGTTTAAAGGAAAAAACTCAACAGTTATTGATCAACTGGTTGCAAAACCTTTTGTGTTATTGTTAGAATTTTTATTGAATTATGGTTTTGCTAATATTGTCAATCTATCAGCAAAGTTGTGGAGTATACAATGTGTTGTCACATTTGAAATGAACTTCCTAATTTAAAAGGGAACATTGAAGAATAATATGAACTGTTACCAGAAATAATACAATGGATCATCGTCTAGGTATACATCTTATTCAATTCGTTAGTTTTGCCTTATTTTAAATATACATTCCAATGCAGTTATTACAATAGGTCTTTATTTATTAGATCACACCCCCAGCACTTTACAGCCAATGTGTTTATAGGACCTAGAAATGGAACGTCAAGCTAAGAAAAGACTTGAGAAAGATCTGAAAAAAATATCTGACCACTCCGATGAAGATAAAAACAGACAAAAACAAATAGTACTTCTTTTGCTGGCCGAGAGAAAAAAAATTGTTATGAAATATATCGAAGAAAGAAAGCGCTCTGAGGACTTGGCACAGGTGAGACTGATTATTTATTTTTGTTTGATCATCTCTTATTACCGAGCATGCTCACTTTTATGACCTAGTAGGGAATGCACATGGGTTGGCATTTTGCACTTTTGGCCTCAAATCTTGTTAGAGTTCCGGGATTCATATTATTAATTAAATGAGATTCGTTCCACACACTTTATTTGATACAGAAACAAGAGGATCGCGAGTAACATAAGAATTGAACGAGAGTTGGTTTGAGAGTGAGAGAAGGGGGAAGGCGAGTTCAGTAGTTCGACAATGCGAGTACTAGCGATAGAAAATGCAACTAAAGTTCAGTTGTACCAACCCACAAGGGCGACAACCTATCAACCAAATACACCAAATGTTCCTAATTTCAACAAATCTGATTCACTTGGTACCCTCAAAAACTCATCTGTGCCACATTTGAGCAACCAGTCCGCTCAGGCTAACCCAAAGAAAGGGCGGAAAGGTATGGGTGACGCTCCAACTCATTAGGGCACTACTGGGTATCGTCTTCCACTGGTAAGTAGAGGGTTGGGTGGTGTCATCACTCATGTATTTCAACACCCATTTCCAATCATTCCAGACCCCTCATACTGCAACTTTTTGGGAAGCTCTTGATGGAATCTGGCATTTGATTATTATTTTTGAAAACGGTGAACGAACGGCTAGATGTACAATGCTCCGGCTGGTCTCAAAAAATTCCCAAGTTCAAGAAACGTAAACATATGCCACATAACGGCGCCCTGAGAATTTCGAACCCTATTTTTCACCCCTTAGATGTGACTGTAACGTAGTGCTTCATGGACCAACTGTACCCAAATGGGACTGAAACCAAATTTCATGAATTTTCGTTCATGGTAACTGTGGTGATCGGCTGCTCCCTATAAACAATGTAATAGCGTCACTTGAGGTATAAGCCGCGTCTTGGCGGCTTCCCGGAGTGGGGTTCCCCTACCCCCCTCCGGGTCTGTAATAAGGGGTATAAAAAGGCGATGTATTTAACCAATAAACATGCATTCAAGTCACAAACCGACTAATGAGAGTCTCGTGTACTTATTGCTCCCGCTGGATCATCACACTGGTCACCCCGACGACGAACACGCAACCTTCACCGGCTACCGGCTTCTGCGAACAGCGTCTCGCCCTTCTCGCCTCTAGCGACTGCTCAACGCGCACCTTCGCTGGCTTCCTGCCTTCTGCGAACAACATCCCGCCTTCTCGCCTCTAGCGACGGCTCGATACGCACCTTCGCCGGCTTCCTGCCCTCTGCGAATAGCGCCCCGCATTCTCGCTTCCAGCGACGGCTTAAAACGCACATTCGCTTTGACCTTAAACTGACTTACAAAGATCCTTTACAGGACCACTGTCTGTTTCAGCCTTTCAATTTCAGCCACCTCGGACTTTCGCGACCGCAACGCCGGCAGAGCAACGTACCCTTGCCCCGGCCATCTTCGGACTAACACCAATTCTTTAAGAACCATCGTCCTCTTGCGATCGACAGCGAACCCCCCACCACTCGTCACGACCAATCAGCGTCCTCTCTCAAGCGACCAACCAGCTATCTTCTCCCCAGGGAACCAACCAGAGAACATCTCGCCGTTCCTGCTGCCTATATAACGAGAGCGACCATCAACGGAGCATTCATTCCTCAGATCTACAACCAAGAGAACAACTAAGAAGAAAATGGAGACCAGAGCTACGAAGACACTGGAAACGGCACAAGCACCTCTCAAACTGCGGCCTTTTGACCCGGCTTTCCCGCACGTCTGGTTCGCACAGCTCGAACTAATTTTCGCCCAGGAAGGCTTGAAAAATTCTGAAGCCCGCTTCACCCGTGCCTTCCTCGCGCTCGAGCCTCGCCAAGCGGACATCTGTACCGAAATCGTCGCCTCACACTCCGCAAGCTACCAGACGTTGAAAGACCGGCTTATCGCAGCTCATGCACCCTCAGATGGCTCCCAGCTCACAACTCTGCTTCAGCCTTCGGTGACAGACGAGCTGCCTTCGGCCCTCGCCAGACGCTTTCAACGTGCTCTGCCCTCGGAAACTCCGACCTCGCTTCTCCGGCAACTCTTCTTACGATCTCTACCTGAGAGCCTTCGCCTTCACATCGCAGCCAGCGTAGAACCTGATATCACAAAGCTCGCGGCGGCCGCCGACCGCCTTATACCCTTCGTAACACATCCTCGTGTGGCTACCGTCGACGAGGAAGTTCAAGTGATCCAGCACCGCCAACGAATGCGGCCTTCTACGCAGCGACAAACATCCCCTCAACGACCGAACAAGAAGTTCTGCTTCTACCATAGAAGATGGGGCTCCCGAGCGAAAAAATGTATCAAACCCTGCACCTGGCGAAACCAACCGACGGAAAACGCAAACACACTTCATCGGAAAGAAACACAACTCGGCACCCTACGAACGGCTAAAAGCTCGGAGATCTACACATACGACAACCACTGCGCCTCGGTACACCTAACGCCCTATGAAAGGACATTCACCGTAGCAGACGTCTCAACACCGATCCTCGGCCCCGATTTTCTAAGCCTTGTTGACCTTCCGAACGCCCGCCTCGTCAACGCAGCCACTAGCCTCGTACGCCCGGGAAATTTCAGCTGTGCAACCTCAGATAACACACCCTACTTCCAGGCACTACTAGACGCACACGCTCCTTCAAAAACTCCCTGCGAAGCACCAATCGATCAACATATAGTAACAAAGGGCCCGCCATGTCAAGCGAAACTCCGACGCCTAGCCCCGGCCAGCTATACAAAGACAAAAGCCCACTTCGCAGAACTCCGAAACACCGGCATCATGGAACCATCGGAGGCCCCTTGGTCAAGCCTTCTACACAACTTACCAAAGCCAGACAGAGATATTCGCCCTGTCGGAGACTACCGCGCCCTCAGCAGGCTCACTGTCCCCGATCGATACAAGGTGCCGCACCTCCACGACTTCACAACGGTACCTTTCAGGACGACCACACTTACTACGTTCGAACTCGCCCGTACCTTCTTCCGCTGCGGAATCGGCGAAAAAGACGATCCTCTAGTAGCCTCCAAAGATATCGAAGAACATTTTACGCACGTAAAATTATTACTCGATACTCTAGCCAAACATGGCCTCGTGGAACACCTACACCGTGCCTTAAAAGACGCTATCACCGCTACCTCCTCGTCAAGAACCTGGGCATCGGACCTCAACGGCCTTCTTCTCGGCCTCCGCAACAGGCCCGGCCCCGACGGCTACTCGCCCTCACAGCGACTTTTTTCGGCGACTCCACGACTTCCAGAGGACCTGTTCACACAACCGCCTCCCTCAACTCTGATTGGTCAAGAAATCTCACTCCCTATTGGCCAACCGCGACCCACAAAGGTCATTCTCCCTCACAATGGCACCGGACACACCTCAGAAACTCATTTCGAAGCAGCAACTGCTGAGGGACCTCGCATTGACGCCTTCGCCTCCGAGCCATCATCCCCCGACCACGACGGTACGAAAAGCTATGGCAATCACACGGGCCAGCGCCGCCCCTATACCACCTCGGCCATTCATCAACCCGATGAATCACAAGATGAAGCCACCACAGGAAATCACCCCACTTCATGCCACGGCCACTCACAACAAACCATCACACTGATGCTCCCGCCTTTCGCCGGGAAGTGCTCCGACTGCTGCACACACGGCTGCCGCCGCCCCCAGCTACAGAGCATCGGGGTACAGGTGTCCTCCGACACCATTACCACTGGGACCCAGGCAACAAACAAGAGGACGCAAGAGGAGCCGCCAACCTCTGCAGCTACGCCGCAAGTGCGGCCCATTTCACCTGCTCCGGCACCTCCTGCCTCGCCGCCCAGCAGAGTCACTCCCGCCAGCCGCCCCTTCCAGAGGTCTCCCAGACGATACCCCCGACATTGTCAGCGGAACCACCTCCGAGCACGCTCACGGATCCCGCACCACAGCCGCCGCTAATGCAGGATGACACCGCAACAGCAAACCAAGACAACACGCAGCCTCTTCTACCTCCACCGACGCCTCAACACGATTCACCGTCGAAAATGAATTTATAATTGCAGTATTTAACTTCAATTCTGGGGGGAGCAGTGTGGTGATCGGCTGCTCCCTATAAACAATGTAATAGCGTCACTTGAGGTATAAGCCGCGTCTTGGCGGCTTCCCGGAGCGGGGTTCCCCTACCCCCCTCCAGGTCTGTAATAAGGGGTATAAAAAGGCGATGTATTTAACCAATAAACATGCATTCAAGTCACAAACCGACTAATGAGAGTCTCGTGTACTTATTGCTCCCACTGGATCATCACAGTAACTAAGGAAAGAACGAAGGTTTATGGCGGACGGGCAGAAATTTTTTGTTTCATTTTCGGATTCTACATACCTTGAAACAAAAACTATCTAATTTTTTGTTGTGGGAGGGGGGGGGGGGGTACAAATTTCATTTCATGCTCGTTTCCAAAGGTTCATTATTGAAAATAGCCAAAATACCCTGTTGAGGATTTGAAATGTCTTTATTTTCTGAATTCCTACTTATTTATTTCACCTCCTGTACTTGTGTTGTCCTTATTTTTAGATTCTTAGTGAAGAAAAAAATAGAATTGATTCAATGGCTGAGGGTTTGGAAGAAGAGAGTAAGAAATCACTGCAAATGGAAGCAGAATTAGAAAAGCAAATTGCACAGTTTGATACTGAGAGCCAAATTCTACGCTCAAACCTGCTTAAAGAAGAAAAGCGGTTGGTGAATACTGATTTTCTTCCCTATTTACATATGATTTCATCTCTTGAAAGTTATACAGATTATACTTGCCCTTGCCTAATTGTATTACCGACATTTCCTTTTCAGAGTTAAGGAGCTTGAAGGAGAACTAGAAAAGTTTCGAAATGAAACTGCAATGTTGGAAAAACAGTTGGTTGAACTGAACCAGCTAGCATCACAAGGTAACCTTCCTGGAGTGCACGCAAGACCTGGTGTATCTACTACTCGGCTTCAGGGAACTGGTAGAGTGCTTCAATTGGTTAATATGTATGATGTTATCAATAGGGAACAGATACTGGTTTAAATGGAGGATTTGCATGGATTACAATTCTGTTGTGGGTATCAAAATGAGATATAGCTCCCTTGAAATACTCGATGTGGAGTTATTCAGCTTTGAAATCCTACTGGGTGAGCTGTGAAATGGAACAAAGCACGTGGCGTCATAGTAGGTCCTCCACTGGGTGTGAACCGAATTGATCATGGTTATTAACCATGTTCAAAGTGCTAAGCCCTTATTTCAGTGAGAGACATATTATGCTGGACATATCACACTTCAGTGACATACGAAATTCATGCTTAGTCGTTTAGTGATATATTTTTTTCCATTAAACTTCAAATGGTCCGAATTATAAGGACAAATTTGGGATTGGATTCCCCGTCAAAAATTACTAAACATGGAGTTTTGCTCATTGTACATTGAAGATGAACATGATGAATTATCATTCCCAGTTTCGCATTCACTGTTGTTCGCCCTTTTCTGTGCTCGTCCATTGGTGATTCGCAATAATTTTAGTGGCAAACACTAGGTCTTCAGATTCAGGGTGTATAAAAACCTGAAAATATAGGGAATTTAGAAAAAACTGGGAAAGTCAGCAAATTTCAGTAGAAAGGACGAAAATCAGGGAATTTTTGTCAAACAGAAGTCTGTGCACCTATCTGTGTCATTGTGATTTTGTCCTTCAAGCTTGTTGGCTTTTCTTATTTTTCGAACTAAAAGTTATTTTTAAAGCCTTGATGCTTCATTTTTTTTAAAGGCTAGATTTTTCGTAATACGTTTTTTATTTGATCATAGTGATTTTTATGAAAAATCGTACTGTTCCCATTTTATTGTACGTTAAGGAAGATTTCGTATTCAAGGGACTATAGGAGAGAAAAACCCTGTCCGTTTTTTCAGCAGGTTTAGAGGTTATTCTCCAGCAGTGAACGTGTTGAAAAATTGAATAAATGAATGCTTATTGTTAAGTCTTGTAGTTCCGAGTAACAACTGTAAAACCTCCAAAATGTTTACACAGCAGACAAAAAATAGTTTTTTTTGCTCCCCTGTAAAATTTGGTAAATGGCATACAATCATTCATGTTGTTTCAAAAATCATCGATTCAATTCTTTATAAGTGCTAAAGAACAAACTGAATGTCATACAGTATAGTTCTGATATTCACAATCATAATACCTGTTTCTCTTATGATTTATGGCACCCTCCAATACGTCTTCCACCAGCTTTGAAAAGCGACCCTTTGTAAATGGTGTCCGCTTCTTTAATAAACTACATTTATGAACTATCTGATCAGTTTTTACAAGAAAAAATTAAATATGATAGAGTGATTATTTTGACTTGAAATTTCAACTCTAAATAATATTTTGTTTTCTTATCATAGTTAATGAGTATACCAAGGAATATTAATCAAATGCTCACGCATATACCATATCTTTTTTCTATTTAGTTCCATTTAATTAATGTCCAATTAACAGTTGTAATACCTGTGCGTTTCCAACAATAAAAATGGTTTGATTGATAAGTACTAGCAATTTTGTAGCAATACCATAAAAAATGTTGAGTTATGTCTATGTTCAAGGTTGGACGGAAAGTGGGACTGCATCATCTCCTGTCCCTAATAATACAGTAATTGGAACAAGTGTTGCGAAAGTGGTGCAGCCTACTGCTACAGTTACAAGTGTTCCTGTATCTGGGCCTAGTAAGACACCTTGAATAAACTACTAATTGATACTCTCAGTTATTACCTGTTATTTTTGGTACCTATGTCATTCTTTGTTCGATCTCTTACAGCTACAGGAGTTGCTCGGAGCATATCCCCTGGCCATGGACTACGGAGTGTTCCATTCAGCCCACAAATCCAACCAACTGCTGCTGGAAAAGTAATTTCATTGTCAATTTACATTTGAAATTTCTTTTCTGCTAATAGCCCAACGACTTTATATGGTGAAATAAACAGCTTCCTCTGAGATCATTGAAGTTAAGGTGCCTTGAGCATGGTTAGTACTTGGATGGGTGACTGCTGTGACACGTGGTAACACATCCAATTATGACCCATGTAGCTGTAGGGCGAACCCCTCTCCAATCAAGGGGGCGAGGCAATAAGTAGCCAAGTAAAGAGCGAAATGATCAGATCGAATTCTGATCCTTTCATTGGAGGATAGCTGGTCACGTCTGTGATGCTGGTAGGGCAGTCCAACACAAAGCTCCAGTCAGAAATGGCTGCTTACTTTACTAAGCACCTATCTAGTCGTTTCACATGGTTGATACTGGGTTGGCTACTTATTATTAGCTTGCAAAAGGTCAGAAAAACTACTGCTGAGACATCTGCAGATGTACAGGTATACAGAACTATCCTGCCTACAAGAATGGAGCAATTTAGAGGACCTTTTGTATGAGGGAAAATGAAAAGTTGGCTGCCTGTGGATAGTTCAAGTCTATGGAACTCTGTGCCTGCTGTGTCTTTAAAATCTTGGAAAACCAATTTTGGGACTTTTTTTGTCTATAAACCACTTAACCAAGGTTAATCAGAAATCATATTAATTTTGTGTTGAATGATTACCAAACCTTTCAGATGCGACCCAGTCTTTTGTCAAAATTGACCCCAAAATATGGGAATGTTAACCAATTTTCCTCATTTTTCCAATATGGCCGGTAGGTACATAAGTATAGAAAATTTACATATTTGGTTTAGTGTCCTACCCTCCACAGTCAGTTGAAAAGTTATCAGCACTTCACATCTCTACTTCTTCAACAATGGGGTGAGTATACCTGTGAGTCTAATAATAAGGTGATTTTGGTTCATTATTGTGTGATACACCTAGGTATTCGCTCAGCCAAAAAAAAAGTATAACACCCCCTCAAACATTTTTCTTTTATGTTTCAAGTTGCGTTGATTCTAAAAATGCAATGTCTGTCCGCCATGTGCTGTATCATCAATATAGTTACTTTATTTTCGGTCTAAAAACTTCTTTCTTTCGCACACAAGCTCCATTTGGGCCCTAGTTGTGTCCTGAAACTGTGGAGCCCGATCGAATGTACCCAAGTGTGTTATGGGTGAAAAGTGGGTGTAAAAATGGGGTATTTTGATGTTTCAGTAATATGAGCTTGTGAGGTATCGTTTTCCATATTTTTTAGGACGAGGAGACCGAAAATGAAGTAGATTTTGACCAGAGTGGAAAATTGAGGTTCTAACGATGCCTTAAAATTACGTTAAATTTTGGTCTAAAATCATAGTTCTTATGGACACAGTTTGGTTCCCCGTTTGGAAACACATTTGGGTCCTAGTTGTGCTCCAAAGCCTGGCAGCCCGATCGGAATACCCTTTTTTTTAAAAGATTTTAGTGAACATGAGCTTGTGAGGTATCATTTTCCATATTTTTTAGGGCGAGAAGACCGAATATGAAGTTGATTTTCACCAAAGAGTGAAGAATTCAGGTTGTAACAAAGGTTCAGCTCCCAAAATTCATTTTTTATTAATCAAAAACCTGGTAAATTGTCTGAAATTACCATAATCTTGTATAAAGCCGGGTACGCACTTGCAACATTCGGCTGCTCCGCTCCTCCGTTCCGAACAATTCAACGAACATCCCAGCGCTCCGAACCTCGCTCCGTACCATGGGAGGGCGATCGGGAGAATCGAGCGCTCCTCAGTCATGGCATCTCAACAGCAAGTGGCCGCAGCTGCGTACATTGTAATAAATGGTATTTTGAAAAAAAAAATAAGAGAAAACCGCGTTGGTGGATAACGAAGTTGTATTCAAACCGAGAACAATCTGGTGGGAGCAGCCCGTTAGCTGAGCTGAAGTTTCAGGTGGTCAGTGGGCTCTACAAAAATTTCACTCGGATGCATCCGACGGATTTTGAATTTTTGCTCCAAAAAAAGGTCCTAAAATTGCGAAAATTCAAAGAACTGCACAACGACGATTCACGGAATTATTGAGGAGCGGGAGAACGTTCAGGAGAGCGGAGCGGCGCATCTAGACCCCGTCCACACTAGGCTCACCCCGCTCCAAACATTTCTTTGATGCGCGGGAAAACCCGCCAACGGAGCGATCGGACTGCGCTCCACTCCTCCGATCCTCATTCCTTTGAAGTTTTGCCGCCCCCAACCTGGTAGAGGAGCGGAGTGGAGCGGCCGAATGTTGCAAGTGCGTACCCGGCTTAATAACACTAGAAGTAATGTCAACAGGTGAATAAAGACAATTAAATGGCATTATCAATGATCAAAGATAATTATTTTAAAAAATAGGACCCTAATAATTCGTGAGCGAATTCAGAGAATAATAAACCAAAAGCCCGGATCTGGAGTAATGGGACGCTGATTTCAATCAAGCTGTTACTTATTTTAGATGATAAGAGAAACTAACAAGATTCTTCTTCAATTCACTCAGTTAAATAATATTGGGAAAAAGGGGGAGGCGTTTTTGTATGAAGAAAATGAACTAATTTTGATAACAGATTACCAGATAGGTAGTCATCGGCGGGGAACAGAGAGAAGAGAGGGGAGCTCTACAGTGCAACCTTCCGTCGGTCTATCAATATAAATTAATATTGATCGATGAGCAGTTCCACTTTTGATATCATCAAGTTAGTCGTTGAATCAAATACTTAATTTCTAGCCAACACAGTCAGCTTTGAACTATGCGGTTTTCTTTTTGGAAACTGCCAGTGTTGGTGTTCATTTATTTATTGTGGATAATAATATTCATTCTGACACTTACCTTTTTTCAGGTTGACAAACGATTAATTGGAAATGTAACGGCTCCATCAGTGAAACCTGCCCTTCCTCCATCATCTGTCAAGACTGCAGGTCAGTCTTTTGGCCCAGCGAATGGAAGCTTAGACAAAAAGCAAACCGTACCGCGCGGTGCCCCTCCACCTGTCCCTCCAAATAAACCTGTTGTTCCACCAAAAAAGGATGCTGTGCTGATGAGACGCGCTGACCTTTCATCCTCTGTTATTGACGCTTCCAAGTACAATAAGGATACGAAAACTGCTTCAGGAAGTGATTCCCAGGAATCTGCTCGAGAAGATAATGGGGAAACTTATCAAAATATTCCATCATCTTCCCAAGCTGGTGTGGTATAGCCTCAGTAAGTGTAGTTAATCACAGTTTATTATATTTCCTTTGCTCTGAAATATCTGTATCATTAAACCTTCTGGTGCAATTATGATAGTACCTATCCGTATGACTTGGAAGGATAATAAAATGTGATTATTAGTTGTACATTTATTTATTCTAGCGCTTAGTTTTCATAGACTGTCTTTTTATTTTGAAGCATTTTAGATAGAAAAAGTTATTGTAGAATATGTAAAACCGACAATCTAGTTTATAATTATTCGCCAAACAACCTGGAACATTAATTGCTAACTACAATATATTTGATACATGTATTACTATGTAATCTTCAACTAGATTAATATAGACATCAGGGTCTCATCAGCTACTCTATTGCATTTCGTTTGAAATCAATAACTCTGAGGCAAACATTCAATGAGCACTTGGGATTATGGGTAGGTACCGGTGTATGAGTGATAATGTAAACATTATGTGCTGACTGTACCATTGTTATCCTGCGTTCTCCCAAATCATCTGTGTCTCACTAAATTACATGCAAACACTAGTCGGGAAACTGTCATGAATATCTTATTTGTATCATGTTAACGTATAGATATTAAGTGTCTCGTCTTTTTGTTCAGTACCTACTGTGTAAAAGAAACATGTAAGCAGTCATTTGTTCCTATAGAGCATAGTTAGGAGCTTCTTTGTATAATTGCAAATTGTAAAGCGGATTTATTTCAGTATTTTATATATATAATTATATATATGGTATTGAGACGTTTCCATGATATTTTGGTTTTTCTTATATCATTTTCTTATCGTCTAATGTTTGCTGGTTCATGAAATAATGAGGCCAAGGAATTTGATAGTTATAATTATACTGCTGGAAAGAAATAAATAACTCTGCTTTTTTGTACTCAGAACCTTGTTTTTTTCTGGTTGTTCATGTCAAATTCATTTCAATTAAAATACGTTGTGCGATCTGAACTGTTCTTTTTGTGGTTGAACCATAGTTAGGAGGTATGCGTGTGGTGATGCTTAAATAAGAACATCGGGTGGTTGATGATTTAGAAGTAGAAAGAAATTTTGGAAAGAAGGCTGTGACGAACAGGAACAGGTCCATAGAGACACTATCTCAACACGCTTCACTTGAATACAGTAAAACGTTTTCTTCTGCATTTGCTTGTCTAGCTGTGGTGGCCAAGTTGTGGTAAATTAACATAACTACTGGAGGAATCCATTGTCATTAGCGATGCGAGAACTTTTGATATTAATGACAAGATCTTCGTGCCATCAAGTGAAAACTATACCACTAGCTGGACTCGCCCGTCAGATCAGTACAAGTTTGTTTGCTGTCCGTTATATTCTCAAACCTCCCCAATGATCTATTTTCTTTAAGGGTAAACTGCTCTAGGTTTCAAATTTATGTGGTACCACTGACATAAATTAGTGGCCAGTCCTGGTGGCTGACTGCTCAGGGGATTACTCACTGAATCTGGGGAAAAGTGACTGGTGAGACGAAGAATCATACAGCTCTTCACTAGTTAATCTCTTCATTGAATTATTACTAGAGCAAGATGAAATTTGGTCTTGTTCAGACTTTTCTTTACTTAGTCTTCCTTAAATTCCCTCCTCACTTCCCACCTTGATTATGAGGTGGTTCGACTGATTCTGTATCTGAGCCTGATAATCTGGAATCATTGTCATTCTCTTCTTCAATCAACAAAAATAGGACAATATCCTCTACTGATGCATTGTCCAGCAAACTGAACTGGGGGGAATCGAGTGGCATTAACCCCCATAATTGCAGCAATAGTCACCAGCTGAACAGCAGGCAGTATTTTACCTCCTTCCTCGCCTGAAGGTAATAGGAAGTGTGGGAGAATTGGGTATATTATATTGTAACGAGTTTCGGCTGAAACATGGTCTCATTAGGTTATTTGGCACCCTGTGAGGTGCCTTGTATGATAAGGGCTGCCTAGTGATTATACCTGATTCGGTTTTACCGTTTCATGAGCTCTGAAAAAACTGGGGGATTTTATTACTATTTGATATGCACGTCAGTGAGCTGTTGAAGGATGGCACTTCATATTTATTAACACCAAGGATCTCACTGGACTGAGGTCTAATATAGGTAAACGTGGGAGCCAATTCGCCTGGGCAGTTGCATAGCCAGGTTTATTTTTGGGTCGGGCCGGATGATACGAGTAGTTTAAAACGTTTTTATTAACTTGCTTTCTTGTCCGTCTTGTTCTGGTACAGAACTTGTAATCGATTTTTCGCCCACTTATTGATGAGCAATGGGGCTGAAATTTTGTGCAGTCATCTATCATTGATGGCAATACACGAATCAACCATAAAAACATACATTAATTAATTTTCTGCCACCCTATACTCTACCTGTGATGGTCAAATCTTGTAATAGATTTTTCGCCCACTTCCCTATGTCCAGTTGAGCTGAAATTTTGTAGTCATCTCTCTTTGTTGACAATCATGAATCAGTCATAAAAAAACATACATTAGGTAAAATTTATTAATCATACAAAATTTTGCGCGCACAAGACTAGAAAGCAGGAAATAATTATTTAACCCTTTGGACCCCCCGGGGGACGCACTCCTCCAAGTGAAACCGCACTTAGGGCCTCTGGGCGAGTTTCCCTCACCGCTTGACAGTCCCTGGGGCCTCCGGGCGAGCGTTTCGTCCAGCGCTCGTAGTGAATCACGGTCTCTCGGCGTATATCTTCACCTTTTGGTTTATTATTCTCTGAATAATACACCTATGTATTCGGTCAGCAAAAGATTTTTATAACACCCCCTCAAAATTTTTTCTTTTCCGTTTCAAGGTGCGTAGATTCCAAAAATGCAATGTCCGTCCACCGTATCACGTGTACAGGCTTCATTTTTGGTCTAAAAAAGTCGTTCTTTCGCACACATGCTCCATTTGGGCCCTAGTTGTGTCCCGAAACTTTTCAGCCCGATCGGAATATACCCAGGGATGTTATGAGTGAAAATGTGCACAAAAATAGGTACTTTTTGTGTTTTAGTAACATGTTGGTAACATGAGCTTTTGAGGTACCGTTTTCCATGTTTTTGGGGACGAGAAGACCGAATATGAAGTCCATTTTGACCAAAGAGTGGAAAATCGAGGTTCTACCAAATGTTCAGCTGCCAAAATTGATTTTTTATGAGTCAAAAACCTGGGAAATCGTCTGAAATCACCATCAATTTGCATAATAACACTGGAAGTAGTATCAACACGTGGATCATGAAGGTTAAATGGCACTACAAATGATCAAAGATAAATTGAAAAAAAAAAGAAAAGAAAAAGGGAGCGTACCTACCTAATTCGTGTTTTAGGGGCCAAAAATGGTGGAAACCATCAGAAATAGCTATTTCGATTATTTCACATGAAATAAACAATAAATGAACAGCCAACATATCTGTAGGTATGTCCAGTTGAATAATAAACCCAAGTGACAAGGACTTTGCAGCGTTTTTTAGAAGCCTCTGTGTCTTCTTCATCACGCTTTCTCGGTGCGTTGTTCACCTTTTCCGTTTCATTATGATCTGTTGGTATCACTTTTTAGCCCACAGACTTCATTATTCACAGTTTATTGTACATGCAACTTGTCACGTCGTTGGAAGTTTTTTTGTCATAGGTAGTGGATAAGTTACGGCTTGTACCTAAGTGATGTGGCCAAGAACTTCGTAACATTCCGTCATAAATATAATGATAAAGCAAATATTGATGGGGGACTCGGATTAGGAATCATTTGAAACTGAAGATGAGTCTTATGTTGGTCCTCAGTTTCTACTTTCTGCGCTGTCAATAAGGTGATGTGATCAAAATAGGTGGTACTTAGTACCTACTAACTACCTACACATTGTAGGTAGGTGTGACTGCCGGTGAGGCATCATTCAGTAATGAATAAATGAATTTAAAAAATTGACAAATCTTTGATATAAATAGCTACATATTCAGGTAAGTCAAATAGACTGTACTTACTCTTACAATGAAAGATACTTGTGTTAGTGATTCCAGTGGAAAAATCAGGATGATTCGTTGCATTGAAAACAAGTTTATATTACAATTGGAAACCATCAGAAATAGCTATTTCAATTATTTCACATGAAAGAAACAATAAATGAACAGCCAACATTTCTGTAGGTCTGTCCAGTAGAATAATAAACCCATATGACAAGGACTTTAAAGCGTTTCTTCTCTTTTGGTTTATTATTCTGTGAATAATACACCTATGTATTCGCTCAGCAAAAAATTTTTATAACACCCCCTCAAAATTTATTCTTTTCCGTTTCAAGGTGCGTAGATTCCAAAAATGCAATGTCCGTCCGCTGTACGCCGTATCACGTGTACCGGCTTCATTTTCGGTTAAAAATTTCATTCTTTCGCACACATGCTCCATTTGGGCCCTAGTTGTGTCCCGAAACTTTGCAGCCCGATCGGAATATACCCAGGGGTGTTGAGTGAAAATGTGTAAGTATAAAAATAGGTAGGTACTTATTGTGTTTTAGTAACATGTTAGTAATATGAGCTTTTGAGGTATCGTTTTCCATGTTTTTGGGACGAGAAGACCGAATATAAAGTCGATTTTGACCGAAGAGTGGAAAATTGAGGTTCTATCGACAACCTGGGAAATCGTCTGAAATCACCATCAGTTCGTATGATAACACTAGAAAAAGTGTCAACACGTGGATCAATACGATTAAATGGCACTACCAGTGATCAAAGATAATTTTAAAAAAAATTCGTTCCTAATTTGTGTTTTGGGGGCCAAAATTGGAGGAAACCATCATAAATAGCTATTTCAATTATCACATGAAAGGAACAAAAATGAACAGCCAACAGAGTAGATATGTCCAATAGAATAATAAACCCATGTGACAAGGACTTTGCAGCGTTTTTTCGTTCTTGATACACTGGACAATTTTTGTTAGTTTGCCAGGTGAGTTGTTTGTTTACAATTCACGCAAACCTTATCGTTTGTTATCTCGGTACATTCACTAGTGGAATGTTATGACCCACATTTATCGAGAGGAGCTTCTGCATTGATCTTTGCCATGCCGTAATCTATACCATTGATCGCACTGTTTGACCCTCGGAACATATGGTTCAACTTTGCACTTGGTCCCATATATTGATATAAAATTGGGAAGAGATTGAGCATCGAACGTGACAAAACATGTTTGCAGAATTACCGCGTTTCCAATTGGTCCCTGAGCTTGTTTAGCAAGTCGTTTGATACTAACTGGAGTAACAGGCGATCGAATCTCTTTCAATATTTCCGTATCAGTCAACGTTGGATCCACGTTACGAATTACTCCAGTTTTGTGAATTAGAAAATAAGGAATATATGCTCTCAACTTCCGAGGAGAGAATATTTTCGAATCTAGGAGATGTTTGCTGCTTTCCCATTGACTGTTTCGATTTTAATTCTGTTGCTTCCAATTATACGGATTAAACTTACGAGTTCTCGAACAGTATTAGTTTCCTTAAACAACATTTTCCTGAATGTCATGGGATGTATCCTCTACTCTTTTGAAAAATTCTGATGGATTCCTCTTTGTTTTATGTTGTTATCCGGCGGATCGTCAGAGGGATCCCCTGGAACTGGATTGCCCATGATTATGGGCTGAAGATTGTTATCTCACTGCTTATTCCTAGTGTAATTACTCAATTAAAATAGTAGAGAGAATATGCGCTTATCTGTGGTGGAATAAGCTGATGAGCTGTAAGACGCCGACAGGTGGAGGTCGAATGTAAACACTGATAGTGATGACTTGTTCACTCGCGATTGTCAGACACCAGGTTGTTGGGTGAAGTAAAAGATTGAACTCAGGTATTGAAACATGAAAATGTAATCTTGAAATTTCATTCACTCTCAATATTTTTATTACATAAACGAAATACAACTAACATTATTTTATAAAAACTTCTATTTACATTATATACATTTGAACCCCCAAGTGGTCTTAAGCAAGGCACTCTAAACAATTCGATGGACACTGCTCAATATGTAGTTTTTCACTGAGACTAAGTGAGACAGATATGGGTAGGTAAATATGCACAGTTTTACCATTAGGAACCTCTAATTTCTGACACCTATGGCTGGCTCTTTGCTTCCATTCCGTCCTTTCACCGCACTTTTCTATGATTTCCAAAGAATGATGTAGTCCAAAACCAAGTCAAAATTGTTCTCAGGTATCAAAAAATACGTTTTCAGTGTGGTTCTCTAAGCTTTCGTTAGTCACATGTTTCTGTGAGGTGTAAGTATAGTGAAACTTTTTTGTCTCCCGTGCTGGAAGAAGTGAGCGAGGGGAACCCCTAGCTTCCTAACATAAGTTCGCTCTTCGTGAGTGTGGGATTGGTTACTGACCCGCGCAGCCCCTGGCTGTGGCAGCATTAGTTCACCAGATGGGTGCTTCCGAACAATCGAGTAAGTCAATTATTTTTCATACCTCTAGCAAATTTTTGCTGGGAACTTTGTTTCATTACGATTCAGTCGTGTTTTCACTTGTATCCATGTTATTTAATTTGCATAATAATTTTGCTTCCCTCAAAACATAATTTCCACTTATGAGTTGCATGCGACAAGTGGCGGATTTTTTTTTCTCCTAAGGATTGGTTATACACTCCTACCTAGACCTAATACAATTAATTTCATTTTAGAACGATGTTTACAAAGGTATCTATGTACGACTCGAGACATAGCAAGAGTGCATCCAGCGCTTTTTGATGCTGACTGTGATGCAGAGGAAGGTTTTGAAGAGGATTCAGATACTGACAGTGAAGGCCCATATCCAAGCCAGAGGGCTCCAGAAGCAAGGGAAGAAGACAGTGCTATTGAGCAGACTGACGTAGGAGAAAATGAAGAACTGGCAGAGAAGGATGAAGACAGCGAATGAATTTACAAAGCTAGTAGAATTCGGAAGAAGAATTGATACCTTAGAATTGAAGAGAACACCCCTGCATGCAAGAAAAAAACTGGGAAAACAGAACCACCATCAGATTGACAAGTCTAGTTTTGTATACCTATGAGACTGGTATATCATTCTATGCAATTCTTCTCAGTGGCTGTGAAACAAGATACACAGTAAGAAATAAATCAGACAAGTAGGAAAGATAAAGTCGTTAAATAATAAATTACTAATTTGTTGGGGTTCTATTTTTGTTTAAGTAGCCAAATTGTTTAAATAAATACTACTTTGTACAAAGAGTAGTAAATCATGAATTAGCAGAGCCTGATGCAGAATTAAATTTTTGAGACAAGTCTGCAATGAAACCTTGTCTGATGACTGTTTTGCACTTTGTGCCCCAACAATTAAATGTAGGAATTCATTCCTCCACCTCTTTACCCACTTGGCCTATCTCTACTATCTACTGTCAACCTCCTCCAATAATGTTTCTAAGAGACTTAATTTTTCCAGTCGGTCCAACAATCTGGCAAAGAACCATTCACTTCATAAAATATGATGATAGCAATTAGTTGAGTTGAACTAATTTTTAATACCTACACATAACTTTATATTACAGTTCTAGTTTCTTAGGTGAATGACCACATGGAGTACAGTATAAGTATTACTAAGTTTCATTATTAACAAACATATTGATAAACAAAACACACTCGAATACTCACAGCAAAAATATGTGGAGGCACAGATTTTGTTTAAATCTACAGAATCAAAACTTGAACAGTTGGTATAACTGGACCAATGCAAACAGCTGATGAAACAACACTGGGTAAATCACTAGCTACTTGCCAGTCATTAAACATTAACCACGATTTCACCAAGGGAATATGAAAGTCACCGGGAAACCAATGAGTTAGACTAATTGTTCAAAGTTGAAATTGAACATTTGTTTGGTCTCAAGATGTTGCAAAGAGTGACAGTAGTGAATGATAAATCAAACAATGGGCATTATAATTCAGCAGTGAGACCAGGAATGGACAATCATCACAGTTTGGTTTCTTTCTGTTCAAGACCTTTATATGCAAAGAACGAAAAGATGGTTGAATTGGAGGAAAATTAATCTCCTTATTTATTTTGTATCGAAATTAAGAAGCAGTGAAAAAGGGTGCTAGAATAGCAGTGAGGTCATGCTGGGAAGCTCAGCTGATTAGGTGTCATCATGTAGCTGACTGGGCATAGCCATCAACTTGCAATGGGCAATAATTATAATGTACCCACAAAGAGCACTTGGTACTGCTTTTATATCATCCTGTCTTCCTGTACACTTTTGAAAAGTTGCCATATGGATGGAGTAAAACACCTAAAATAAAAAGGCGAATAAAAAAAGCCGCATGCTTAGATCACACAAATAAACGTGTCGACAGGCCATCTCCCATCTGCTGCCACTGGCCAGAACTTTTTTGTGACAGTTTAGTATCTTCTAATTTCAACAGGAAGTTTGAAGAAATTCAGTTCCAAAAGTCCTTGTTTCCGGTAGACAGTTTTTGCCAATTAGTGAGATGACAAACCAGGCCAGGCCTATGTCACACCCCCTTTTCCGAAAGCCGAAAATTGGTGCATTAATTTACCTTCTAACAAGCTTCATGCACTCATACCCATCATACTGCAATTTTGTGGAGAGTTGCTGATGAACTAGATGGACCCCATTATAACATGAACTCCATAAGTTGGATACTTTAGAAGTCCGGATTTCAGAAATGTAACATTTTCATCTATTATTTTCATTTTACCACAGCATCGCTTAACCCTCGCTTAGCCACAGAGCCGTCTCCTCACCATTCACATGGTGGAGTGGGGCACTCTATACGCCTGCAGGGAGGTTTTTTTTTTTTTTAAATAAGCTGTCACCCCCAACCCTGTGCGTTATTTCTTCGTTCCACCCTAATTATGCAATATTTTTGCATCATTCTTTTGCTATTTGATTAGGAATAGTCGATGGGCTGAATAATAGTTGGTTTTATCAATCAGAACCCTAAATCAAATTGCATCCCCCCCCTCCAGTCTGAATCGCCATTGTTATTTCACTGGTTACTGGGAGGGTAATGAAGGGAGGGGAGGATAAGGGATATCCTATTGCAAACTTCATAACTCTCTCAGTAGTAACGAAATAAGTTGTAGGACGTTCCGACAGAAAACAACACAGTGCAGAGATCGCAACGCCGAAGTTTTGGATCAGGGGGCTAATGGGCTACCTAATCTCCGAGTGGGGGCCCCCAGACTCAACTGAACTTCAGCTGATCACAAAAGAGCAATAATGTGCCATTGGGCTTATACTGTAAGTGAGAGATACGAACTAAAATCACTCACGAAGAAATAGTGGAAACCCATTTCAAAGAAAACTGAGTTATTGAAAGTTGTCTATTTCCACTAATACACGAAAAATACACTGTTATACCGGTTTCGGTTTTCAAACCATCGTCAGAAACAAACAATAACTGAAGGCACATTGGAGAGGTGACCTTATAGTCCCAAAAGTGAAATGTGGTCGATTGGGATTGGTTGTGAAGGGTGAAAGGAACAAACGAACAAAGGAAGGGAGGTCAATTCTGACTGGCCCTGGAAATCGATGAAAGAAGTTAAAGGAAGGTAAGGAGGAAAGGAGGGGAGGGAGGAACTAAACTGTTTCAGAGATGAACGCAATAATGGAGAAAAACTTAAAAGGAATTACATCATTCAAAGATTTAGCCAACCTAACACTCTTAATAATTTCGAATTTTTCAAGTACATCCAACGTGCTCCCTTTTGGGCAGAAATGAAGATCAACAGTATCTTACAGAACAGTCTGTCTGTAAGATCAAAATTGAAACCATGACTGGATTCTTTCAAGTGACATGCAAAGACCGAATCACCCTTATTATCCCTGAAATCTTTTTCATGTTCCTTTATTCTTTCTCTAAACTTCCTTCGAGTTTGACCACAATAGTTTAAGTCCACAAGAACACTTTAATTTATAAACACCACTTTTAAATGTTCGGATATTTGTTTTTCAAGGAAATCCATATAAATATCTTCAAGTAATGGAGATAATGGAGATCCCATTGCAACCTGGTTGAGTATAGTATTTCCCATCGAACAAGAAATAATTCTGATCCTTACAGACAGACATTAAATTACAAAATTCATATTTTTCAAACAAATTTAAATTAGAATCGTGAATCAACCTATTAACAACATCTTTACATCTATCAACATTAATGTTGGTAAAGAGGCTGACCACGTCAAAAGATGCAAGTTTAGCATTTGGAGGCACTTGAACATCCTTAATTTTAGTAACCAAATCGTAAGGATTTAGAACAGTATGTTGTGGACGAAACTGAGTTTTGCTTCTAAACAAACTATTCAACTTTTTCGCCAACATATCAGCAGGAGCACCAATATAATTATGATACAACTGGTCTCACTGGTGCTCCTGCTTTATAAATGTTTGGCAGACAAGACAACCTAGGTGCATGGGGATTCATTTCTATAAAGCTTGGTTTGTACATATGTTTAAGGATATTTTCGGACTTACTATTTTTTTAACAATTTTTTGAAATTATCGGACCCAATCGGACCTATTTACAGACTTATCGGACATATCAGACCCAACTGATAAATTTCAAAAAATTGTTAGAAAAATAGTACAAGTCCAAAAATATCCTTAAACATACGTACAAACGAGGCTTTACAGAAATGAATCCACATGTACCTAGGTTGTCTTGTCTGCCAAAAATGCATACCAACCTGAATGTACCAGGCAGTCAATCAGCGGCAACTGCATCATCAAATATGATCATAATAAAACAACAATAAATGTACACAGAAAAAACTCACGGACTCGCATTTAGTCACACTAAAATCAATGATGAGAAACCTGCTTATAAAATTCAATTTGAATGCCGTGACAAATCGTTATATAAAAAAATAAAATCTAGTTTTGAACCCAACAGAAATAAATCTTTGATGATATAACAAAAACAAAACTGCATAATCAGTTAGAAGGAACTTTCTGAATCATCAGTTTCCAGATCATTTCTTTCGTCTGCAGACTTCATGGGTGAATCTTCGTCATCTTCAGAATCGATTTCCACAACGGAACCTGAATCATCAGGTTTAACAGTGTTTGGTGGGTCCCATTTTAAATGAGCAGTATCAACAGTCAAGCGGGGTCTTTTGAACTGAGCTGATCTTATACATTCGTCAACAAGATGAGGAGTTACACATGCTGCATCACTATCAATCCGATACTTCAACATGCTCATAGACTCAAGAGTAGAAATTATATCTGAGCAAGTGATGCTTGTCATTTCACTCAGTTTTCTCACGGTGACATTTCCTTTCAACTCACGGAGGATATCCAGTAACACCCATGACCAGTAAGACCGGTAGCTTAGTCTGCCTAGGTCAGATAATGGATGTTCGGGGCTGCCAAGAACTCCCTCTATCTTGCTGAGTTCGTAACTGAATGCTATTAGTAACTTTCCATAACCTTGCCGTTGGAATGGAGGAAGTGTCACAATGCATGCAACATTGTTACCATCAGGTGATCCTTTTTCCTTGGAAAAATAACCCACTAGATGAGATCCGTGTTTATCTACTTCACAAAGTATGTAAAAGAGGAACTGTTCAATGTCGAAGAAAATAGTTTTGTGATCGATAAACAGCTTGGCAAGTAGACACAGATTTTGGCAGTAAAGCCTACTTTGGGTTCCATCTGTTTCATAGATAGACAAGGTTCCTTTATGATAGATTTCTTTCCCTGGGGGATGGCGTCTGATGCACTCACCTGAAACACAAGAAATTTGGCAGATAAGTGATAAGGTTCACACCAAGTGTAATGGTACCTATATGAGAAATCAGAAAGACAGCGGGAGAGAGATATCCACCACAGCTCTTAAACCAACACCTATTTAAGCATGCAATGTTTTAATTAGTATTAATAGAGAAGAATCTGAAAGAATATTAGTACCATACCTAGGTGATATCTGTATGTCTTTTCTAATTTCATGTACTTCAAGCAATATTCACAAATGAATAGTTTCTTCTGCTTCCCATATTCATCAGGATAAGGGCTGAAATACCAAGTGTCGATCTCATACATCCCAAACTGGATACAGTCAATATGTTTCACTTTTGTCAGCTGCTTGTGCTCTCTTTCCAAGTCATCTGTAGGGGACTCAGAATCAACTAGGTCCTCTTCATCAACTCTGTTACGCTGACCGCCAATCAAAGGCTGGGATGGAGAAGAGGTGTCCTCGTCTCCAGGAACGTCTGTCAAACAACAATAAATAAAATCAACTTACTCAGATTAGTAAATGGTCTCAAAAACAGATCGGCATATTTCCCAGATTCTTCGATTTTCACTTCGGACGATCATCTCAGGCCAACAAAAAACTAATAAACCATATCTCCAATCAATCTTTCTCCATTAATGAAAATATTATGTTTAAGAACTGGGAGTGAGCTACAACCAGTAGTTCACCCCAGGTGACCCAAAGGTCAGCACTACACTGCCTATGAGTCGGCCCCTAATTGTCTGTCTACAATGTTTTAAGAAGTAAGAACTTATCTTTTATTATAGTGGCGGGGGGAGGGGGTGTCTGCACAAAACTCTCTTGCCTCCATAAAATGATCATAAAACAATCATTCCATATCATTTGGGTGGACTATTACATTAATTTGAATTTATGCAAGAAGCATGAATTAAAACACATTTTTGTGCATACGAAAGTTACAGCCCAATTTTGATGCGATTTCCTTTTTTCTCATGATTTTCACATTACTGAAACTGAATAATCTTTACAACAGGTAATCATTTTTTTTATTTGCCTTTAAACCTTTTCGAGCCACACAACTCGTATAGGTAGGTAGTTACCTACATGTTAATGAAAATTATGTTGTAATATAATTACGTAAATAATATTACATAATATTTTTATTGTCCTTTTTTTATTTATATGTTTATATAACAATGCATGGTATGTTTAGTCATATACTGCTTTTATACAATGGTGTTATTTGACCACAGTAAGTGTTGTAGGTTGAAGGGTTGTGTGATCCAATGAGACAGTCAGTTGAATATGTGCTGCTCCACATTAGAACAATGAACAATGCAATATTACATGTTCGAGTGATCCCTCCGATGCTTCGCAATATCTACACTGTGGTGAATCTTTAATACTGAAGCAGTGTAAATATTCGTTACATACACCATGATTTGACCTTGAGATAATAGCTGAATACAATGGTTGGGACAACTTTACCAAAGCTGCATCTTCAAGTTCTTTGTTGGCGGTCCAGTACTCAAGATACTACCCGACGGAGAACATCCCCAATCTTGTCAACCTTACAACAGCTCTCGGGAGGAGGTGGAAAAGTTCATTCAAGAGATGGAGAGCAATGGGACTATAGAGCCATGAAGCCATGGCCAAAACTGAGAGGATTCTATCCGAGCCCTTTGGGCATAATATAAAAGGCAGATAGGGCGTTCACAGAAAGTGTGACGGAGACCCTGGCGGTGCTGGTAGCAACTCACTTCCTGGGCCTCAGTGTAACACCAGGAGGGGAGGTGGAGCTGTTGATGTGGAGCTACTGCTGCCCCTCAAAATGGGTAATATGCATTTCAAATAAATTGGTGACGCCTCATTGGTGGGCTCATACAAGCCCTACAAAACTCGAGGGGAGGTCACTATGTACCAGGCCATGATGTAGCATGGTGGGAGGGTGCTCACTCCTGTACTGGTGAAAACCTTCAGGGCCAAAGTCAAGAAGTACCTGGGGATACCATGGAACACAATCTTTCATGGAACTTACACGTTCAGAACATTATCAACAAAGCTAGCTTTATGTTCTCTGTGATGGGTAGAAAATATTCAGCAAAATATGGGGGTTAAAGCTTGTGGCAGAGTGAAGAGAGTGAACCCTCGGGTGTCTCCCTGCTAGATCAGCTAGATTATCACCGGTTAAGAAAGGATATCGATTAGGCTTCCACCAAACGACCCCATCTTCACTGGAACAACAAACGACTTGAGAACAGCCAATGTCACACTCCTCCTCACATGACATACTTCTGGGTAGCAGAAGTATGAGAGGGGGGAATAGGGGGGCTGAAAAGTAGTATGAAGTTCTGGTTCAGGAAAGGACATCTCAACAACTTCAAGGTGATTAACCTCTATCGTAACGGAGGTGTAATGGACCTCAATAATTTACTTGTGGAGAACAATGCTCCTAAATGGGAGTATTGGTGGAGGGAGAAAAAAGTTGTCAGAGGTTGTTGTCCAGTGAATTGTGATCATCTGGGCAACCTCTAGGTGATCAGCCTCCATCGTTAGGATGGGACAACTACTGGGACTTGTCATTTGGGACACGGCATTAATCGCCTTCAAATGAGCTCAATATATTTTAATTATACTGAGCTCTAAAGAGGGAATGGGGATGGGGAAGCCAATAGATGTATGTATTATGAAAGGGACAGGATGTTTGTAAAGGAATCCTTCTGGAAACCTTTGGGCTTATCCTTCTGGAAAGCCCTCAAAAAGTGGATGGAGTATGGTGAGTTACTCAGTGCATACTACCAAGATCACGCTCTGCTACCATGTGACAGAGTGAAGAGAGTGAACCCTCGAGAGTCCCCCCTCTAGACTAGTCCCCCATCTTCACCAGAACAACAAACGACTCGAGAACTGCCACTGTCACAAGCTGAAGATGATTATGGGCTATACACATATATCATCAGGCTTATAGTTACCCATGTGCACCAGTAATCTGCTGGCCCAAAACAAAGCTAGCAAGGTCCAATGACAAGCGTACCAGGGGAAGCGACATCTACTTGCCCAACTGCAGCAATGGAGGTACTCCTGGACCTCCCCTTTCGGCACATCCACATGCAAAAAGTGGCCTTCTTAGGGGCTGCAAGGTTGCTGAGGTTGGGCAACATAATGAAGGGATTGGGGGTCAGTTTTCACAAATTCTTGATATAGACAGCTGTGGAATGGCTCCAACAGCCACTGATCCTATGGCTGAAAAGCAAAATTTTGAGTAATCTTTCAAAGTGTGCATCAACAAACGGAACTGCTGGAGGAGGGGGATACCTAGATTTGATTCGGGCTCCTTGATGTGGTACACAGATGGATTTATCATGCCGGAAAGATTGGGAATAGGCATAAAAGGCCCTGCAGCCAGCCAGCCAGCCAGCCAGGGGAGGTCCCTTAGGACATATACTACGATTTTCCAAGCGGAAGTCCATGCTATGCAGCTATGTGTGGAGGAGATGCTGAACAGGGAGCTCAACAACACTAAAGAGTTTATCTAATCTGACAGTCGGGCAGCTCTCAAGGCCATTGCAATGAATTCGAAGCTGGTATGGGAGTGTCTGACTACCCTCAACCCCCCCCCCCCCACCCACACCCCAGAACAATAAGGTCACCCTTGTCTCGATCCCGAGTCATTAGAAGTAATGAGAAGGCTGATTTTAATGCCAAAAGAGGATGAGAGCCCTTGCCAGTAGGCCCAGATCCAATCTTTGGAACCACGAAGAGTCATTTAAAGAACGTGGTTAACTAGTAGTGGGAAGCCAGTGAACAAGTAAAAACACTCGGTGGGCTAGTCCTGAGACATGCAAAAATTTTTGTGGCATTCTGAAAGAAACAAGCAGCTGAATTAATTTCTTTGCCAAAGAAGGATGTTAGAACACTGGGTGGGGTTTTAACATCTTTCAATTATATACAGCTATGTTGATTTTGTTAAGTAATCAGATTTTTTTCAACTAGATAGGGCAAAGTTACCACTGTGCGCCAGGATGAAGAGGAGGGCCTAGTAAAGGTTTATGGCTGGAGAACGATCAGCAACAGAAGAAAATATATTATTACTCTTAAACCATAACTCAACTGCCCAACGGCTTCATCAGATGGAATAAACCGGTTCCTGTGAGATCACCGAAGTTAAGACACCTCGAGCATGGTTAGTACTCGGATGGGTGATGGGTGACGGATGTATGACCCATGTACCTGTTGGGCGAACCCATCACAGCAGCCAAAGAGCCAAGAGAGGCAATGAGCAGCCAAGTAAAGAGCAAAATGATCAGATCAAGTTCTCATCCTCTCACTGGAGGAGAGCTGATGATGTCCCTGATGCTGGCAGGGCAGTCGGACAAAAATTGGCTGTTTAAAATAATTTTTTTTTTAACCATAACAACTCAATTTCGACCTGATACCCAAAGTCTGATTCACAAACACAAACAACACTTTGTATCATTCACACAATTCTCAAAACCTATAATATACAATTACCTTGCATAAAAGAAAAAATCAATTATTCCCCTTATTAATATGATAGTAATGATCCTGAAAAATACTGCAACATGGACAAATGTAATTAAGCAAAAGCATATAACTAAACGAACGATTTAGGAAGTGGAGAGCTTGTCAAATTACACAGATATAATGGGAAATTTGCTAATCAGCCACTGTTAGTGTGGGGAGGAAGGGGGTCCCATAGCCAGGGTTGCATTTTTGTGATAACACATCAAGGTTACTGTTGGCATCAGCCCCGAACTGACCTTATCTATCACTCGATCAGAGTAAAAGACACAAAATGGTCAAAAAGGTTATTGGTTAGATCAGGGGTTCCCAACCGGTGGTACGCGTACCACTGGTGGTACGCGGGAACGTTTCAGATGGTACGCGTGGGTGACGTGGATTTTCTGAACTCTTGTACATAAAAAATAAACATAGAAGCAGAATAAGTGTTGAAGATGACTTAAGAGTGAAGATAAGTTCCATTACTCCTAATGTTGATATTTTAATCACAGGCAAACAACAACAAGTTTCGCACTAAAGACTATAAAAGTTGTATGATGATTAATTTTTTGCTGAGTTTGTACTAATTTTATATTTGTATGTTTTTAGACCCAAATAGGGTAATTACCATTTTACTCTTTTTATTTCTCCTTTATTATAAGCATGTTATTATAAATAAACAAATATCTAACCATTAAATATGAAGTTTTTTCAGGAATTTAATTCAAAAAGCCTTTGAACACTTTTAGAAGAGTAGATATTACACGTTTATTAAAATATTTAGGTCTGGTGGTACGCCAAAATTTCTCAAAAAGTCAAGTGGTACGCAGGTGCACAAAGGTTGGGAACCCCTGGGTTAGATGATGAGAACCTTACCTACCTACACTGGTTAGATTACCTTACCTACTGTAAGATCCAAATTTTGCATTAGGATTCTTACACTGATTACCAAAAAATTAAAAGTGTAAAAATTAGGAGGAAGAAGCTACGGAAAAATCGTATAAAACCCGATAGAACAATACGATCGAGGTCAGTCGTCGAAAATCCGCGGAGCTGTGCTGTTGGAAGTGAAAGGCCCGGCCCACCGTTGCCGCCTTTCCTCACGCTGTCCCGTCTTGGAGCTAGCCAGCCGAGACGTACTTCCAGGAGAGGACAACTACCCGGGAGTCGCTACGGAAAAGGTCAGATCCACCCTTTCAGAATTAAACCCGCCAAAGGCAATCGGTCGCGAGCGCGGATGCCAAGTTGTAAAGCCGAGGACAGGAAAAGCACCAGGAAAACTTCAACAATTCCAAATAACGAACATACGAATGAACACATCCAAATTGATCACCTCGGAAGTATGACATTAGGAAGCAGAACAGCATTCATCTTAGTGATCAAAGACCTACACTCACGCTTCACATGGCTCGACAAAGTCTCCAAGAACACGTCCCATAACACCATAACCGCAATGACTAGATCCTTCGGAATTTTCGGCATTCCACGCATATGCCAATTGGATAGAGGAAGTTGCTTCACAAGCGGCAAATTCAAAGACTTCTTGAAAGAACTGCACATTGAACAAAGACTATCGACGCCTCACAAACCAAACACCAATGGCGCAGTAGCAGGAGCAATAAAGAAATTTCAAAATATCTATCAAGCTATCTGGACCAGACGAAAGAAAAAGATTGGAGTAAAGCATTAGGATGGGCCATGCTAGCACTAAATTCAACAAACAGCAAAACTATTAAACATACGCCAATTTTGAAGACCAGGGAGGTGCAAGATCCAAATTTGGCATTAGGATTCTTACACTGATTACCAAATCAAAAGTGTAAAAATCAAGAGGAAGAAGCTACGGAAAAATCGCATAAAACCCGATAGAACAATACGATCGAGGTCAGTCGTCGAAAATCCGCGGAGCTGTGCTGTTGGAAGTGAAAGGCCCGGCCCACCGTTGCCGCCTTTCCTCACGCTGGCCCGTCTTGGAGCTAGCACGCCGAGACGTACTTCCCAGAGAGGACAACTACCCGGGAGTCTCTACAGAAAAGGTCAGATCCACCCTTTCAGAATTAAACCCGCAAAAGGCAATCGGTCGCGAGCGCGAATTTCGGGCACCGAAGAAAATTAATTCCTAGAAGTGATAAGGTACTACCTATAGGATAAGAAAAAATTGTATCAATAAAAAGCCTCAGTGAGATCTATCCTTTCAATTTATTCCTAGAGACACCCGAGTAGAAGCCTCAAGCATTATACCTAATGCTAACACTACCTATATCGGTTAGGTTAGGTAATGTTAGAGATTGGATAGGTAAGGTCAGAGAACCTTAACTATCTATATTGGTTAGATGGTGAGAACCCGAAAATGCCATCAACAGGAACAATGAGTGCCATCAACAGGCCACTTTTCATTACTTCCATTTTCTAACTTGATTTAGATTAAGAATTACTCTAATCTGAAAAAAGTTCTAGCCACGCAGCATGGCTATAAGAGCGAATTTTCAAAGAAATATTCGTGCTATTGTATAAAAAGATGATATAGTGAGAAACCAGAGTTAAAATATGGAAAACCTGAAATAGTACTGGGATTTAACAAGTAGGTATAGTAGGTTGTAATGCAAATGAACGCAGTGGAATGAAATAGTGAAATTTAATTTATTCACACGAATCGTGAAATCTCAGACATGAATGACTAGAAAAAAGTGTTTTCATTGTTTCTCAGAAATGGCAACAATTATAGCAACTCATATCTTGGTACGTATTCATTTCAACACTCCCCCCTTACAAGGCAATGGGTAATTTTCGTGGGTCACAAATTCTGAATTTTTTGGCCAAATTCTGTTCAGTAACGGAAATTAATACTTACTTACTACATAATGAGGAGTTTATGTCGGGAAATCTAGGCAGAAAACGAGGGTGAAGTCTGAATTCTGAGTTCCCGCTAGAAATCACGTAGCTGGTAAATCGCTGAGCAGTTCAACTCAAATCCCGCTTAGAGTGCTATTGCATCACTTTAAACAATGTACAGAACCACAATGGATTAGATGGAACCGCAAATGTATAAATACATTTTAAAAAGTCCTCAAAATTAAACCAGGAGGTTAAGAAGATCATGGCAAAGGTTGCCAGAGAGGTCTGCCATTTCTAATATTGGGTTGCTGGCAGCATTGAGAACCTTCGGCTCCGAAGCTTCGCTCCACCTCCTTGGGCCAACAGCCAATCAGATGTCAATAGACCTGATACATCATTTCGTGCCGCATTTTTACTTTCAATCACCCTCATTTAAAAAATACTGGTTATTTTCGAAAACGGGCTTCAAACTACCATTTTTCCAAGAGTTCTGCATTTTTTTTTTTTTTTCAAAAAAAAAATTGGATGAAAATTCCCCATTCGGTCGTCCCAGCTGAGAAACAAAAACAGTGTTTTGGTTCATACTTTGGTCTAACCAGGGCTTTCATGAAAATGTCTGCCGTCATCTCCTCTGTCGGGCAATATTCGATTAGAACCTCTCCATCTTCAACCACCTGTATAATAAAATGCTCTTTGATGGCAATGAGTTTAGACTTGGCATTGTTGACTGGATTTTGAAACCAACTATGTGGTGCTTGGTTGTCAGTTCTAATTTTGATCTGTGAACGGTGAAGTCCAATATCTTCAGCCCGGTTGTTCAAGTGCTTAGCTTCTTTGGCCGCTTCAGACAACGCCATATATTTACTTTCGGCTGTCGATAGGGCGATGATACGTTGCTTCCGGGATTCCCAGCTTATTGTAGCACCAGCAAATTTGAAGCAGTGCCCGGTGTAGGACCTCCCATTGAAACATTTGCCCCAGAGAATCCATATATATATTTTCTCTTGTCTTGGAGAAGTGTAGGCCATAATATTTTGTACCGTTCAGGTACCGCAACATCTATTTGAGGGCCATTGCTCGTTGCGGTACCAAGAATTAAACTGCAACAAGTAATTGATCACAATGGTCTGATCTGGTCGGGTTGCAGTGGCCATGTAAATTAGTGATCCCACTGCATTTTGGTAGGGTACTTTGGGGAACTCTCCAGCTGAAGGCCTCTCCAATTTAAGGTTGTTATCCATGGCAGTCTTCAACAGTAGGCCCACATACTTGTTTTGGCTAATTATCACTTCGAATTTATGTTTTCTGGTGAACTCTATACCTAGGCAGTATTAGAGTTCGCCTAAATCGCGCATTTCAAAAGTAAGAGTCAAGTCCTTCTTCAGGTCTCCTATTAAGGTTTTCTTGCTTGATGCAATTATTATGTCATCGACATAAACTGCTGGAAGGATCTTGTATCCCCCTTTCACAAGCGCGTAAAAGCAAGGGTCCACAAAAGAAGGTTTAAATCCCATCTGCTTCTATCTGGCGTCTAATTTCTTAAACCATCGTCTTCCGGCCTGCTTTAGCCCATAGATCACCTTTTTCAAAAACAGACTTTGTTTACGGTTCCTCCTCTTTTCAAATCCTCCATCATTTTCTTAGTTTTGAAGAATATCATTTGACCGGCTTTCTGACTGTCCTTGATCAAGATTTTCCACTAAGTCCAAAAAGCTCCTTTTGAGATATATGGGTTTCAATTTTCAAAGTTGAATGAAAAAATCTTTGCACAATGTTGCTGTTGAAATGTTTTTATTTCTTTAATTGGAACCTTTCAGTTATGAATGAAAAGTGATGAAAGAAAACGATAAAACAGTACAGTCAGCACTAGTGCCCAAATAATATCCTTCAGTTATTGTCCTCCCTCCTCATCTTCACTCTCTGGAATGACTTCCTGTGCTTCATTCCATGTGGGTAGCTGCTTGTACCATGGGTGAAATGTTTCAGGAATTGCTCCTTGCTGGCATAACGTCAGTCTTTTTTTCTGCACACTGCTAGGCAGCTGCCCTACGTACAATGCAGACAGCGACTTTGGAAGAGCTGGACGTCGCCCAACACGGTAGATGATGAATGACTTGTAGTCATCTGAGTGGAGTTACTTGTACTCCATCTTGCCAGGATTATTTTTCCTGAATCGGAAACTTTTCACTTTCAACCTGTATACTTGTTCTCCATTCTCACCTTTGTTTCGGGTTTTGATGAGAAGATCTGGCAATGATTTCAGGTCGAAAAAGTGGGTGAACCTCTTTTGTATAGTATGGCTCGCTTCTGCTCTTTTGTCCTTTCAACCTCACAAGTTTGAAGATCGTGAGCCAGTCTTTTTGGTTTATTATTTTCAATAGTGAACCTTTGGAATCATGCTTGAAACCCCCCCTCAAAATTTGATGGTTTCCATTTCAAGGTAGGTACATAGAATCCGAAAATGGAATAAAAAAATTCTGCCCATACGCCGTAATTAGCACTTTTCTTAGTTACCATGAACCAAAATTAACGAAATTTGGTGTGTAGGTCTCGTATGGGGTCTAGTTAGTCCGCGAAGCTCGGCCTTACTGTCAGTCATCTCTAAGCAGTGAAAAATAAGGGTTGCAATTTTTAGAACGCCGTAGCTCGAAATTTTTCAATAGAAGGGTATGTTTTTTTTTACGTTTTTAAATTGATCTCGAACTAAAGAATTTTTTGAGACCATCCAGAGCACTGTACGTCCAGCCATTCGTTTGCACCGAAAAGCTTCGCCAATATATTGAATGAAACGATATAAATTTGGCCCAGATAACACTGCCAGGGAACACCTTATTATAATCAAGGATGGCTGCATGAAGTCGAGTTGGTAAATGATGGCTGTCTTGGATTTTGTTGATAGGTACTTTTGCGACTTGAACAAACGCTATGCTTCATGAATAACAATAAATAATGATTCAACTATTGACTCCCGCGCATTTTTATGAAACTGCCCGGGTCGGCTCCAGTACTCGATGTAGGCCTTTCCTGAGGGGGAGCCAGAGGGTAGGTATGGACCACAGAAAACCGTAATCTATGCAGGAGGGGCATCTACACAGGTAAATAATAAACGGTGGTGTAATACTTCGCAGCGTTTTTCCCTTAAAAACTATTGGGGTGGACTTGGTGGATTTTCACACTGATAGGTGTGTCCAAGAATTTACCATCGGGCAGTGAGAAAATCCACTAAGTGCACTTGGTGGATTTTCGCAATAATAACAGTCTAAGAATTTACCATGAACTCATTTTGAGAAAAATTGGACGTGGTGGAGTTTCCTTGTATCGATTCCAGGAAGCTAACAGAACCCTTGGGCATCAAGTCGAGCTTTACGATGTTCGGGGCTACCATCGGCGTTCAGCTTCTCCTTCACAATCATTTTGTACCCACGACGTTTTGGTTTGGAGGCTTCTCAGCTATTTACCACGTGCCATTTTGGTTTATTATTCTGTGAATAATACACCTATGTATTCGCACAGCAAAAACTTTTTTTGGAACACCCACTCAAAATTTTTTCTTTTACGTTTCAAGGTGCGTAGATTCCGAAAATGCAATGTCTGTCCGCCGTACACCGTCTGGCATATCATCCATATCTACTTTATTTTTGGTCTAAAAATTTCCGAGATGACCGAATATGAAGATGATTTAGACCAAAGAGCGAAGAACTGAGGTTGTAACGAAGGTTCAGCTCCCAAAATTCATTTTTTATTAGTCAAAAACCTGGGAAATGGTCTGAAACCACCATAAATTTTTATAATAACACTAGAAGTAGTATCAATAGGTGAATCGGGACATTAAATGACACCATCAATGATCGATGATAGTTTGTAAAACGAAAAATAGCAGCCTAATTCGTGTTTTGGGGGGCCAAAATTGGTGTAAACCATCAAAACAGCTATTTTAATTATTGCACATGAAAGAAACAATAAATGAATAGTCCACATTTATGTAGGCACGTCCAATAGAATAATAAACTCATGTGACAAGGAATTTTCAGCGTTTTTGATGTGGGCTCTAATCTCAGGTAAAATCGCCTCCTCCCAATTTCAGGTGGAGGACAAAACCATTGACTCATCTCACTCAGTGCGGTAGCAGGCTGACCTTCTGGGAGCACATCAAGCGAGCAGGAGAAGGGCGGCGGTGGTGACAGCAAACCTGAGTAGACTGATGGCAAACATTGGAGGCCCACTGCCCAAGAAAAGGAAGATGCTCATGACCACAGCCGTAGCAGTAATTTTATATGGAGTGGAGGTGTGGGCAGAAGCCCTACAAGTTTTAAAAAACCGAGACTACCAGCAGTCAGTGCAGAGGAGGTGAGCCTTGTGAATAGCAAGTGCTACCTCAGGCGATCCACAGAAGAGCCAAAATCCCATATCAGGAAAGAGGATAGAGAAAGAACATAGCAGCATGGCAAAATGAGTGGGAAATTGATGACAGGGGGGCATGGACCAACGTGCTTATCCCACAGGTGCGCCCATGGCTAGACAGGAGCCACGGAGAAGTGGATTTCCACATTACAATGTTCCTGTCGGGCCATGGATACTTCCGGTCCTCTCTGCACAGAATGGAGCTAGCAGACACCGCGAAGTACTGGTAATGCAATGCACCAACTGACGACGCCAAACACACTTTTTTCCACTGCACCAGATGGACCAGGGAAATGGAGACCCTAGAAGAAGAGGAGGGTGAAATCACACCAACTAATGTGATCGGGAAGACGACCTCCAGCCAGGGAAATGGGAGAGGATTGTGTCCTACACAGTCGGAATCCTCAAGACAAAAAACCTGGATGAACCGTTCCTCAGAAGATAAACTGCAGACCGCAAGAAGACATCAGAAGAGGGCGTGACGTCGGCCAGTGATTGACCCTACTCCGAAGTAATGCTGAACACGTGACTCCAGGGTAGATTAGGTCAAGAAGATAAGGTTTTTAGTGAGTGAAACCTCACACAGCTGTGGATGCAGACCCTCCAAAGCAAGTCTTTTTTCAAGATTTTCCCACTGTTTCCCTCGCCAAAGAAAAAAAACAAGTTGTCTTCTTCTGGTACTAGTGAACACTCATGAAAGAAATATGAGGTCAAAAATCCTTGGACCATACTGGTGGCTTGACCAGTCGTCCCAGCCTGGTAGTCGTGCGTATGTTATCTGGATTTTCAAATGGTTCTTCGCGATCGAGAATGTTTTCCAAGTCTTGAGGCGTTTGTTGTTCCCTCTCATTTTCTTGGTGAATTTGTGGTATTTCTCTTCGTTTCAATGTGTTTGAAATGATTATTTCTTTGTTTCTTCTGGTTTCGTTGATTTCGAAATTACTATCTGTGTTTTCACTTCATCATCGCATGACTTGGGAAGGGTGTTCCAGTGTCGCTGTTGTAGATATTGGTAGATTTCATGTTGTATCGGTGCCCACTCAAAATGCTCTTGAAATTTCTGAGTAACCCATGAAAATCCTTTTATCGGCTCCAGGCTGCCATTTTCCGCCCCTTTACGGTTTGTGTAGAGAGAATACTTTTGATCCAAACACATGCAGATGCCTTGCTGATGGTGCATGTTTAACATGGAGTTCAAAAGGAGTTTTCCCCTTAATTGACCTTAATGGGCAGTGATTGACCAAGTAATATGTGGTTTATTGATTCCGCCTGGAAGAGCTGGGGGAGGTAATTTCGCTTCAATCATCAAGCACCTAGCTTTTTCCTGAAGTGAACGATTTTTCCGCTCAGCCAAGGCATGTATGGTGCCAAAAATCTTCTTTGAATGCCACAACTTTTCAACAAATTATAAAAATGTGTTTTACAATATTTTCCTCTGCCATTATCGCTTTGCAGAAATTCAAATTTTCGGGTTGTGAAATTTTCGCAGCTGGTCAATCTTCGCTGAGAGGAATATTTGTTCCTGTTCAGTTTTCATGTAGTATAGGACATGCAGCTTTTCGGGCTTCAAATATTTTATTGCCTTTCACTCATGCAACGTTTTCTCTGAAAAGCACTTGGCCACCATGATCTGTAATTTGGCTAACAGAAATCAGGTTAGTGGACAGATATGGCACATACAAGGTGTTGACAAGGTTGACATTAGGATTTTTAAGTGATATAGTTAGTGACTTGTCCTTCTCCTTCAATTGAGGTGGTTTGACCTTTTGCAGCAAGTCTCAGGGCCTTAACGTTCTAATTTAAATGTTTAAATTTGGATTTTGAGGAATATAGATGAGACGTGCACCCACTACCCAGGATCTGTTTTCAGGGATATCATTCTTGGTTTTTCCTGAAGTCAGAAAAGTGTTACTGGCCAAGAAGGTGCTATCGGATTTGTCTTCGTTTTTGTTATTCTTATTTTTTTCCAACATTTTTTTGCGCTACGTCCAAATTTTTTACATACTGAACATGCAGTTTGGTTTTTTATGACGTTTTCCTGAGTAAGCTTCCTCAGTTGAACTGTAACCGGCAGATGTTTTTGGCCGTCACGCCTGACTCTCTTCCAAACCTAAGCAAAATGCTGTACCACACCACATAATCTAATGCAAATGAACGCTGTGGAATTAAAATTAATTTATTCACACTATGAAATTTCAGACACGAATGACCGGAAAAAAAGATTTTTCAAAGTTTCTCAGAAACTCAATTATAGCAACTCATAACTTGGTGAGTAACTATCCATTTCAAAACTGATTCAACCAATACATTTTCAAGATGTTCATCCAACGGTCGATGGGTAGGTATTCTAACTTGAACAGCATTTTTATGAAAAATAATTCAAATAAATATAATATACTATTACTTAGGTACTAGGTATAGTTAATAGCGGAACAGTAGTCATTCTCGACAAATACCTTATTTTGTTTCGTCATTTACTCTTTACCTCCCTCCTTCTACGATTAAACTTTTAATAATACGGTAGGTATTAGGTATTATTATTGTTACTCTTGCCAATATTTCAATCGGAGTATTGTGATCGCATTGCTGTATGATCAGTTTTTCTCTTGAATCGAACAATGGAGGAAGATTAGCAAATGAAAGAGGTAGTCCCTGGCTATGAGTATCAAACCAACATTCCATACATCTTTTCGTAAAATTCTATAATTTGTTCGAGATTTTAGCCATTTTTACCAATTTTTGACACTTATAAAGTCAAATTTGACCAACTTTTTTCTGAGAAAAATATTTTTATCATCGAAATAGGCCCTCTTTCTGTTGTGAATCACCATCTCGCACAACGCCAGGTGAATGAATATTGATTTTAGGGGATTTTAGCCCTTAATACCAATTTCTGATCTCCCAAAATCCAACCTTGACTGTATTAAAAACTACTGTATGGTCTTGTTCAGTATTTTTCTGTCTTTACTCACCCTTTCATACCTGTTTTCAGTAAATTTATATCAATGGTGAATCTTCATACTGTATTAAAAACTTCTGACTTTCATACTGTATTAAAAACTACTGACTCCTATTCTGTATTAAAAACTGCTGAAATGGTCTTGTTCAGTGTTTTTCTGTCTTTACTCATCCTTTCATACCGGTCTGCACTGAATTTATATCAATGGTGAATCTTCGTCACTTTTAGCGAATTTTCAAAGAAAATGAAGCTATTGCAATGAGCCCAAAATTTTTTGTTTCTTGATTTTAATAGGAAAATTGTTTCAGGCCATCCTGAACTCATCCCTGGATTTTAACAAAAAAAAAAAAAAATATATATATATATATAGACCAGGGGTTCTCCAACCTTTTTTGACCCCCGCACGATGCGAGCACCATCGCGCCCCCTTTTCTACTACCTATGTATGAAGATGAGCAATTATCAAAAATTCTAAGGGGGGTCAGAAGAGGGCGTGTAGAGGGCCCAGTGATCGACCCCACTCCGAAGTAATGCTGAACAAGTGATTCCGGGGTGGATTAGGTCAAGAGAATCAGGGTTAGTGGGTTTTTAGTGAGTGAAACCTCACACGGCTGCGGAGTGCGGACCCTCCAAAGCGCAAGTCTTTTTCAAGATTTTCCCACTGTTTCCCTCGTTAAAAAAAAAGAAAAAAAAAAGAAAAAAAAAGGGTCAAGAGTTTTTAGGGGTCAACAATCCCTAAAAATAGCTGAAATCCCGAGCAATTTACATAAAATCGTCAGTGGTGTGGAAGGATGAGTAAAATGGTTGTTTTTCATACAGAATAGGGATCAAATTTGGATTTTTGGTGGTCAAAAATAGGTATTAAGGGCTAAAATCCATATTTATCCACCTGACGTTGTGATTCATGATGGAGGGACTATTTCGGTAATAAAAATATTTTTATAAAAAAGATTGGGTAAAATTTGACTTTCTAAGGGTGAAAAATCGGTAAAAATGGCTAAAATCAAGAAAAAACAGTATCATTTAACGAAAAGTGGTATGGTTTCTCGCTATATCATCTTTTCACACAATACCACGAATATTTCGTTGAAAATTCGTTCTTTTAGCCATCCTGCATGACAGGAACCTTTTTTTTTTTGACAAAAATATTCAGAACTGTTGGGAAAACAATAGTCTGAAGCCAGTTTTCCAAAATAAGCGATATTTTTTAAATGATCAGATGTAAAAATGCTGCAAGAAATTACGTATCAGGTCTACTGACATCAGACTGGCCCAAGGAGGAGGGGCAAAGGCTCTCAATGCTGCCATCAACCCATTAGAAATGGTAAACCTTCTTGGCAAACCTTCAAGAACTTTTGCTGCGACTTTCCGTGAACTCCCCTTGGTTTGATTATGAGGACATGTTTTTCCAATTTATTTATAAATTTGCGGTTCCATGCAACCATCCATTACGGTTCTGCACATCGTTGAAAGTGATGCACTAGTGCTCTAAGCGGGACTTGAGTTTTTAACTACTCAGTAATTTACCTGTTACATCATTTCTAGCAGGAACTCAGAATTCAAATTTCACACCCGTTTTCTGCCTAGACTTTCCGACATAAACAACTCATTATGCGGTCAGTAAGTAGGCGTTTTTAGTTTTTCTTCTAGAGTGCGAAATAAGCCCGGAAAAAGGGGTGAACCACCCTTTACCTCCCACCCAGTATATACGTGTGTATGTCTTTCCATATAAGTCCGCTAATTTCTACAGCAAAAAAAATCGTTCTTGTGCAGAAAAATCCGGCTCCGCAAGAGTAATGATGAGTTCGTTACCCGGCCCAATCCCACTGTGCACAGTGGTCCAAACTTACGAACTTGGTCCAAAAAATCTAAACAAAGAGAATTTCAGCAACACAGGCATGTGGGGGTGTTGTCAAACAGGTTTTTTGGGGCGCTGAAACAATTGCGAGTAGTTTCAGCACATCCAGACTGCATCGACTGACCAAAATCACAATTTTTTGGTTCAAAACACCAACAATTTTTGACTTAATTTTTCTGCCCAATGCACTGCGCTTTGAGTGTACCGTCGGAGTGGAAAAAACAGTGATACCTCTGAAGTCTTATAGGAAATTTTATGTTCCGAATATACCTCTATTCCTATGTTTAAGATGGTAGTTTTCACTAAAAGCCTCAAAAAACGCGTTATTTAAATGATTTTAGCGAATTTTCAAAGAAAATGAAGCTATTGCAATGGCTTCGAAATTTAAATAATATAAATTTTTGGAAATTTTCTTCATAGAAATCCGTTTCAGACCATTCTAAAACGATTCCTGAAATTTAACACTTTTTTATATGTATATATATATATATTTATATATGTGTCACTCCAGACGATAACTCTCGATAGAATTGAGATAAACAGCTCAAATTTGCACAAAAAATCTATCTTGGCAATCGAAAGGCTAAGTTCGAAGATGGGCGAAATTGGCCTACTCTAAGGAGGGTTTTGGCGCATTTAAAGTGCGCAAAAATTACCCAAAAATCCCCAAAATGTTATTTTCCAACAAGTGACCCCTCATTTTAAAGGTTTTTGCACGCTGAACACGATGGTGGAATCGGATTTTAGATATCTTGATCCGTTCTCAAATTAGAGCATTTAAAGTGCGCAAAAATTACCCAAAAATCCCCAAAATGTTATTTTCTAACAAGTGACCCCTCATTTTAAAGGTTTTTGCACGCTGAACACGATGGTGAAATCGGATTTTAGATATCTAAATCCGTTCTTAAATTAGAGCATTTAAAGTGCGCAAAAATTACCCAAAACTAGGATAATCTTTAAACTCTTACCCCCCCCCCCCCCCCTTAGAGTGGTCAGATTGAAAAATGTGAGAAGTATTAATTGAAGACGAGAGTTCGAAGCAAAAAAGGGGGAGGCAAACGATTAGTACAACTCCTTGAATTTCCCATTTGACATATAATTGTTATGATACCTTCATAGATAGACAAGTACCGGCCCACGTATTACTAGAAGGAAGACGAAAGAAAAAATCTATTTCAAATTATTCAATTTAGGTACTAACAGTAGGAGGAAGAAGTTTTCCTTTATTCAAAACCATAGCCATTAATTCGAATATTTCTTTGAAAATTCGCTCATTAAGTCATGCTGCATGACTGGTTTTTTTTTTTAAACGATTAACCTTAACATTTGATCCCTAAAAATGCTCCAAAACTTCTGACCAACAAACTCTACCTTTTCCTTGTTATTATTGACATTTTGGCACCATTTTGGATTTTTTATACCGTTCCAGATTGATTTGATCGTATGGGAAGTGTGGGGGAAAAAACTCATATTTTTTATGTAAGACACAAGATAACGCTATCCCCATTTATTTTCCAAGCAGCATCCAAATATGGAATCGAATTCAGTTCTACTACTACTAAAAATACCAGAAATAACATTTAAAACTTACTACCATAATTATTCAGAAAATGATACCATCCATTTGGCAACAATAAAAGCGATCCAAAATCTGGGTTTTATATACTTCATAAAATTAATCAGTTTAGAAAAATAGCTTTATTGTATAGGTAGATACAATAAAGAAATATAAGTATATATGTATATAAGTATGAGGAAACAACGTATATTATAACAAATCATATAAAGAGAGAAAACATTAGTGATACTTTACAAATAAGGTACCTATCTAACCTTTATTAAAATCACAAAGGAAATTCCAACAAAAAAATAGGATCTTCTATGAAAATATCTGCACTGCTTATTATTGAGCGAATATATTCCTTTTTACTGACATGTGATACTCCCAACTTCCATTTTTCATAATTCCGATTTGTGGGAATTTTAACCGAAAAAAAATTAAAAAAACATTAGGTAAAAACTAAATCGCCGATACTCACAGCTAGAACCTGCGGTATTGTGCGAAGGAATAGTTTAAGATTAACGGGTAAAAATTTGGAGAGGGTCATTTGGGGGCTTTCTCAGAAATCATCTTTCAGAGACCCAGGAAATGAAATTACGGCTATTTTTAGGTTTTATATTTTTTACTTAACTACCTACTGACATTCTGGTGTTTAGGGGAAGTGCAAATATCCGTAATACTTCACTTACCTATGCTGAAACCATCCATGAAGGATGGGGTGTTTTTTATGAACTTCCAAGGCGGTACAGACACTCAAACTGAATAGGTAATTCATCACCGACGTTGAGGCCGGAACGTTTTGTTTACAAATAGCTCTGATTTTGCTAACCTGTTGAGCTCACATGTCTACTAGTTGGGACTGGAAACCTTTTAAACCGCCATCAGGGACTATCTTGATGGTTTCATACTACATTTTTCAAGAAAAAAAAAATCACTTTTCTATTACTTTTTTTCTCATACCTATTCAAAGAACTGTGTGACGTGCCACACAGCTGGTTTCAACACGTGCCCAGTCAGGTCGCATTGGGCCGCAGCCGCCCATATACCTAGTCATGTTCCATGATCCAGATTACATAGCATACTTTAGTAACGAATGACCATTAGTTTAAATTCATAATTTCCCGAACTATTTACCTAAAAATTCGCTCCTTAGCCATGCTGCATGACTGGAATTTTATTAAATGAATATTTGCCTGCTCTTGGAGAAGCGATATCTTCACAGACCACATTAAAACCCAAAGGATTATTAATTTGGTTGACAGGAAAGCTAAAAGCGGCAAACCAAAAACATAATGGGTTCGGCTGCTTCTGAGAAGCCGAGCCTCAAGTGATTTATCAACTCCCAAGTGGAAGCATATCTACTGATAAGTAGAAGAGGAAGGAGGAGCAGCCCTACCAGCAGCTGTAAATCTACAACACTCAGATGGTATGATTAACTATCTTGAGACTTTCTTGGGAGCTCCTGAGAATTCATAAGTTGGAGGCTTGAAACGAGACATAATTATGGGGGTGGAATTAAAATGCCTAAATGTCCAATCGCTACAGTCACCAACAAGGTACCTACTTGACAACAGAAGAGGATGAGAACAAACCTCGTGTGACAATCCGTTCAGCTGGTACCCACTCGTCCAGACGTCTGTTGAGACTCTCATAATGCACATAGTATTCCTTAGAGTTGTTCTCGGCAACTCTAATATCCAATATTTTGGCTTTCAACAATTCCTCTTCTCGTTTTACTAAATAATATTTTCCCACAGAGATATTGGGCTCAGCTGGGACTGTCTCCTTTGACGATCGAGGCATTTTTCGCCTCAGTCAATAATCAAATGCTCGAGTTGGAGACAAGACTATAAAGGAACAAGTCTGGCTTTGACCTTAAAATTATTAAGAAGTTAGGTCATTTTTGACGACGTAAAATCAATAGACAGAGTCCCTCTTCGACAGCTTGATGAAATGCTACAAAACTTACGGAGTCCAGCTCTGTCGGTTCGGGTGGCAATTTCATAACAATTGCATTCCAATTATAATTGAAATAAATTTTATATGCATGACCACTGCATAAATATAATAGAGTAAAAATAAACCACCCCCCCAATCACAACCGGCTGCACAAGCGTCAACATAAACATCAACCGCCAAACAATAATAAAAATATATACTGATGGATACTAGAATACTGTTGTTCATGGAACGACAGCTTGGAACAAGGAGCTTAGAATGAAACGGCCCTAGCGGCCTGAAGAGGTGGGTGGGACTGCCAACCTGGCTCCTGGCTCACCGCCCTGTCGTAAACAAGCTACATTTAGGTACTACGTACCTACCTTCCTAACTGTTTCAGGTTTAAATTACTCCATGATCACTGACCTGATTGCCCTCTCAACCACTATCCCTATGTTTTTCGGGCGTTTCGGGTTTAGAAAGTACCTAAATGAAAAAATTGTTCACGATTTCGAATTTGGATTGAATACAGGACATAATGTGGACAAAATTTATTGCTCTTAGAGTGAAAGAAGGGCTGAGTGGAGCCTCTGAACACTTCGGGTAATAAACCCTTTTACCTAAAATGCTAATATAATTTATTGCCTAATCTTCTGCAACCTCAAGTTGGTAGGTAGGTACATATTTACATGTAGGTAGTGCAAAATGCCTGTTAAACAGAGGTAAATATCTAGATCCTAAGATGTGCTGATCATTTGAGATCTGTTCTAATTCATTCATATCTTACCTACCATTTATATGTAATGTAGTTCATAGCTATGTCATACTTCCCATATACAATCATATTAATTGCTTATTCTGACGGCAATCATACTAATGATGATACAGTAAAACACCTACTGTGTAAAATGAGGTGAAGGGGGTTGATGAACCAGAAGAGACGTAGTAGGAAGTAAAATTTTGAGTGATGGTTTGAGGCATAGAAACCTATTCCTGGCAGGCAAAATGCCCCGCCAAATAGCGTTGAGACGAATTTTAAGGTTTGGAGGGGAAGGAACAGGTTTCTGTACTCATATCCAACGGAGGGGGAAGGAAAAGGTTTCTATGAATATGCACATCCAAGAGTGAGGAGTAAACAACCGAGCATGCTACTCTGGCGGACAAAAATTGATATCAATCCATTTTCCAGCTAAGGAGGTTTGTTGGCGCGTGAAATTTTACGACAAGATGGTTGGGTGGGGGGGGGGGGGGGGGGGGAGGTGGCGATATCACATTTTGGTTTATTATTCTGTGAATATATATGTATTCGCTCAGCAAAAAATTTTTATAACACCCCCTCAAAATTTTTTCTTTTCCGTTTCAAGGTGCGTAGATTCCAAAAATGCAATGTCCGTCCGCCATACGCCGTATCACGAGTACCGGCTTCATTTTCGGTCTAAAAAAGTTGTTCTTTCGCACACATGCTCCATTTGGGCCCTAGTTGTGTCCCGAAACTTTTCAGCCCGATCGGAATATACCCAGGGGTGTTATGAGTGAAAATTTGTGTAAAAATAGGTACCTACTTTTTGCGTTTTAGCAACATGTTAGTAACATGAGCTTTTGAGGTATCTTTTTCCATGTTTTTGGGGACGAGAAGACCGAATATGAAGTCGATTTTGACCAAAGACGCGGAAATTGAGGTTTTCCAAATGTTCAGCTCCCAAAATTGGTTTTTTATGAGTCAAAAACCTGGAAAACTGTCTGAAATCACCATCAATATGTATAATAACATTGGAAAAAGTGTAAACAGGTGAATCAAGACCATTAAATGGCACTACCAATGATCAAAGATGATTTTAAAAAAAAAGTACCTATTTCATGTTTTGGGGGCCAAAACCAGAATTGGTGGAAATCATCAGAAATAGCTATTTCAATCATTCCACATGAAAGTAACAATAAATTTAACAGCCAACAAGAATCTCTAGAGGTTCGTTCGCAGTAAAAATCGGGACTCTGTTCCGAACTCGAGGAGTTATGGAATATGGCCGCCGCAAGTTCTGAACGGGGTTCCGAATTCCGCAACACTGCGAACGCTCATCGAATCTGGAACTGTCAACGTTACTAGAGGATAACCTGCGTCTTTCGTGAATGAAAGACAAAAAACGCTGCAAAGTCCTTGTCACATGGGTTTATTATTCTACTGGACACACCTACATAAATTTTGGCTGTTCATTCATTGGTTCTTTCATGTGATATAATTGAAATAGCTATTTCCGGCGGTTTCCACTCATTTCGGTCCCCAAAAACACGAATTAGGTACCCCCCTTTTTTTCAAATTATCTTTGATCATTGGTAGTGCCATTTAATCGTCTTGATTCACGTGATGACACTTTTTCTAGTGTTATTATACAAATTGATGGTGATTTCAGACGATTTCCCAGGTTTTTGACTCATATAAAATCAACTTGGGAGCTAAACCTTTGGTAGAACCTCAGTTTTCCACTCTTCGGCCAAAATCGACTTCATATTCGGTCTTCTCGTCCCAAAAAACATGGAAAACGATACCTCAAAAGCTCATGTTACTAAAACTCAAGAAATACCTATTTTAGCGAATTTTCGAAGAAAAGGAAGCTATTGTTCTCGGTCCAAAATTTTTAAAACTCGAATTTCCGAAAGATTTGTATACCAAAATCCGTTTCAGACCATCCTGAATTCACTGCCGAAAGACACCAAAAATTATATGTATATATATATATATTTATATATATATTTATATATATATTTATATATTTATATATTTATATATTTATATATTTATATATGTATGTGTCATTCCAGACGATAACTCTCGAAAGAATTGAGATAAAAAGTTCAAATTTGCACGAAAAATCTGTCTTGGCAATCGACAGGCTAAGTTCGAAGATGGGCAGAATCGGGTCACTCTAAGGGGGAGTTTTGGGGAATTTTAGGGGGGAAAAATTACCCATAAATTCCCAAAATGAAAAAGTCTGACAAGTGACACCTCATTTTAAAGGTTTTTGTACGCTGAACACGATGGTGAAATCAGAATTGCGATATCTCATTCCATTCTCAAACTGGAGCACTTTGAAGATGAAGGAACGTGGTTATTTCTTGAGATGTTCTTCCTGGTTCGTCTGCTCTAATCTGATAACGGAATGGGATATCGCAATCTGACTTCACCATCGTGTTCAGCGTTGGAAAATCTACAAACCGAGGTGTTACTCGGCAAAAAATGGAACAAAAAATTTGTTACGTATCCAATACCTACTCTTCTGCTATTCAAAACATTTTTGATTTCCCCCTCCCCCTCCTTCCACCCCAAATTTTACTTTGCGTAAAACTACTCCTGTTTTAATTTTGTATGGTATCAAGTTGGGAAAACATTGGCCGAAAATTAATTTTCAGAAAATTTTAGGCGGAGGAGGAAGATGCCGAAAACTTCGAAAATTCGCTCTTATAGCCATGCTGCATGACTGTGGTTTTTTTTTTATAGCCATTTTCACTTATAACATCCCTGGGTATATTTGGATCGGGCTGCAAAGTTTTAAGACATAATTAAGACCCAAGTGTAGCCTGAGTGCGAAAGAACGAATTTTTTAGACCGAAAATGAACGAATGAAGTAGTTATGCACGATACGGCGGACGGACATTGCATTTTTGGAATCTACACGCCTTGAAACGTAAAAGAAAAAATTTTGAGGGGTGGTGGGGGGGGGGGGGGGGGGTTATAAAAGTTTTTTGCTGAGCGAATACATAGGTATACCTATTATTCACAGAATAATAAACCAAAACACAAAAAATACCTACTTTACTTTTATACCCATTTTCCACTCTTGGGTATATTCCAATCGGGCTGCAAAGTTTCGGGACACAACTAGGGCCCAAATGGAGCATTTGTGCGAAAGAACGACTTTTTTAGACAGAAAATGAAGAAGCAGGATATACGGTGGACGGACATTGCATTTTCTGAATCTACGCACCTTGAAACGTAAAAGAAACAATTTTGAGGGGGTGTTATAAAACTGTTTTGCTGAGCGAATACACAGGTGCATTATTCACAGATAATAAACCAAAAATCTGGCGGGGTTAGGTATGATAACCATTTCCCTCCTTCTCACCAGAGCGCTCTTGCGTAGCTGTCCCCACAGTTCGAGAAAAAATCCCGAACTCCAGAACTGCGTTCGGAACGTGTTCGGGACTTGGAGAAAAAATTACTGCGAACAGCGGACTCAGAACTAGAACTCCGAACGCCTGTTCTGCGAACGCCATAACCACTAGGGCACCTGCGCGGAACTTGTCAGAACTGTCTGGAACTGTACGGAACTCCACTGCGAACGAAGCTTAGAACTCCAATAGAATAATAAACCCATGTGACAAGGACTTTGCAGCGTTTTTGGTTTATTATTCTGTGACTAATACACCTATGTATTCGCTCAGCAAAAAAATGGTATAACACCCCCTTAAAAACTTTTCTTTTAAGTTTCAAGGTGCGTGGATTCCAAAGTCCTTGTCACATGGGTTTATTATTCTATTGGACATGCCTACAGAAATGTTGCCTATTCATTTATTGTTTCTTTCATGTGAAATAGCTATTTCTGATGGTTTCCGCCAATTTTGGCCCCCCCAAAACACGAATTACGCTCCTTTTCTTGGTTTATTATTCTGTGAATAATACACTTATGTATTCGCCCAGAAAACATTTTGTAACAGCTCCTCATAATTTCTTCTTCTACGTTTCAAGGTGTGTAGATTCCAAAAATGCAATTTCCGTCCGCCGTCCGCCCCATCATCCATATCTACTTTAATTTCGGTCTAAAAAATTCGTTCTTTCGCACATAATCTCCATTTGGAGCCTTCTTTGCAGCCCAATCGGAATATACCCAGGGGTGTTAAGGGAGAAAAATGGGGCTAAAATGGAGTTTTTTGGTGTTTCAGTAACATAAGCTTATGAGGTACCGTTTTCCATGTGTTTTAGGACTAGGAGACCGTATATGAAGTCGATTTCGACCAAAGAATAGAAAATTGAGGTTCTACTGAAGTTTCAGCCCCCAAAATTCATTTTTTGTGAATCAAAAACCTGGGAAATTGTCTGAAATCATCGTAAACTTGTATAATATCACAAGAATTAGTATCAACAGGTGAATCAAGACAGCTAAGTGGCACTATTAGTGATCAAACATAATTTGTCGAAAATAGGAGCCTAATTCGTGATTGGGGGCAAAAATTAGTGGAAACCATAAAAAATAGCCATTTCAATTATTGCACATGAAAGAAATAACAAATGTATTTCCTGCATTTCTGTAGGTAGGTCTAATAGAATAATAAACCCATGTGACAAGGTATTAGCAGCGTTTTTTTTTTTCTTTTAGCGAATTTTCGAAGAAAAGGAAGCTATTGTTCTCGGTCCAAAATTTTTAAAACTCAAATTTCCGAAAGATTTTTATACCAAAATCCGTTTCAGACCATCCTGAATTCACTACCGAAAGACACCAAAAATTATATATATATATATATATATATATATATATATATATATATATATATATATATATATATATATATATATATATATATATATATATATATATATATATATATTTATTTATTTATTTATTTATTTATTTATATATGTATGTGTCATTCCAGACGATAACTCTCGAAAGAATTGAGATAAAAAGTTCAAATTTGCACGAAAACTCTGTCTTGGCAATCGACAGGCTAAGTTCGTAGATGGGCAGAATCGGGTCACTCTAAGGGGGAATTTTGGGGAGTTTTAGGGGGGGGGGGGAAATTACCCATAAATTCCCAAAATGAAGCAGTCTGACAAGTGACACCTCATTTTAAAGGTTTTTGTACGCTGAACACGATGGTGAAATCAGAATTGCGATATCTCATTCCGTTCTCAAACTGGAGCACTTTGAAGATGAAGGAACGTGGTTATTTCTTGAGATGTTCTTCCTCGTTCGTCTGCTCTAATCTGATAACGGAATGGGATATCGCAATTCCGACTTCACCATCGTGTTCAGCGTTGGAAAATCCACAAACCGAGGTGTTACTCGGCAAAAAATGGAACAAAAAATTTGTTACGTATCCAATACCTACTTTGTATTGGATACGTAACATACGTACTGTACGTATGTTGGATAAGTAACTGTACGTATATTGTAGTACCAATACTACAATATACGTACATACTTGAATACCTATAATTACCCAACAAGTTTAAGATTCCCCATATTTGAATGGGATATCCCAAACATCACATTTTACATAAAATCAGTTATTTCTTCGAAAATTCGCTCTTATAGCCATGCTGCATGACTGTGGTTTTTTTCTTTTTTCAATTATCTTTGATCATTCATATGCTATTTGATTGCCTTGATTCACCTGTTCACACTTTTTCTAGTGCTATTATGCAAATTCATGGCGATTTCAAACAACGTCCCTCTAACCTACTCCTAAATACTGCCCCCCCCCCCCCCCCCCCTGCTCAAACCTGCACAAAAGGCACTTATTTCTATAGACCACAGCGAATCTTATCAAATACACACACACACACACGCGTATTTGTGTGTGTGTGTGAGAGAGATCCTCAAATGACTATGTTGGTAATGGAGCATCAGGATTTTGAAATATGGAGGGTACGGTCCGCTTCTGCTAGTTCCACATTAAGATGCACAATCCCACCAACATGGAAAATGGCAGAGTGCAACTTCTGCTTCAGGTTATTTGGTTGGAACAAGGAACTGAGAGAGGAAGCGGCGTCCTCCCAGCTGGTGATGCCACTTTTTGCTGGGTGTTTGCTCAACACTTGGCAAACATCGTGGTGGCCATGTTTTGGTGGATACACGCAGGTGGTTGTTCTGAACCGTTCTTCATAACTGACCACGCCCATTTTTGGCTGTTCAGATAGCATCGGAACTAGTTCTGAAAGATCTCGAACTAGTAGTTCGATGTTCGGACAAAGTAGTTTGTAACCATTCAGAACCATTTCGAGAGGTCCTGGATTCTCTTCAGAACTGCTAGTTTCGAGTCATGTGCAGTATACGTTTCAACCTGACATTGTTTCAAGATACGTAGAATCCGAAAATCAAATTGAAAAAAAATCATCTGTCCGCCGTCCTTCGCTTTTCTCTGACACTATTAGACCTAAATTAATGAAATTTGGTAGAAGATCCCTTTTGGGGTCTAGTTGGTCCTGAAGGTTGGCATTTCACTCATTTGTGAAAAATAGGGTACCTACTACAGGTATATTTTTCACACAATATTTCGAGAATTATGACGTTTTTAGTTACAAAGTTGACCAAAAATCACGGTAAATAAGGTTCAGGTGGCTGTAAATCCCTATGACCCCTATGTACCTACCTACTTAGCAACTAATGAAAAAAACAGGTATTTTTTAAAACTTTTTTTCTCTAGATAGGTAGGTATTGATAGGATACCAACAACCGGTACACCGGTTTTAGCACTGGTGGTGGCCGCAGTTAACTGAATTGTCGACGTTTTTCATCCATTTCAGAGTATGCAGGTACCTGCAGTTTCAACAACCCAATCAATACTTAGCCCAGCTCATCCTCCAGTCATTTTTCTCCCCTAAAAATGACCAGCTTTAGACACATTAGGTACAAGGGTATAACTGTCTGGAGTCGGTTCTCAATCCCCCCCCCCCCCTCTTCCAGTTCTATTAATAACTGGTTCAATTCGGAACTGAATCAGAACTGCTTGTCCGAACATACTATGAAGTTTGCACTTGTTTGCCTCAGCTTTCTTTTTTATTTTTATTTTCGTTCTTCGTTATTTCTGTTTAACAGTCGACACTGTACCCATAAAATTAAAAAAAGGTTTAAACAAATTAACGCTCTGCCTGGTTCACTGGCTATTTTTTTGCGTTTTTCTCGATTTCTCTTGGAATGGAATTAATGGCCTTCGGAAACAGATGACTCACTACTTTACCACTTTACTACTACTTACCAACATCTGGAGTTTATTTGATGGGATGTGGGATTTCATAAGTTCTTCATAGCCATTATTCTAGTAGGTACGTACCATTTACAGTACTTGTTGTCATTTTCATATTTTTTTGGATGATATCGTTCACTCACCTCCAACGTGATTCAACTTATTAGCTGATTTTGCAATCATGAAGGTCTGGGACCCATTCCATTCGGGTCTGCACCCAAGGCACAAGGTACCTATCCCACATTACAAAGTTCTCAAAAAGCTCGAAAATCTCATTTTTCGTTTCCTTGGGATGTGAACCGGAATGCTAGACAGGGGGCACAACTATAATATTAATAATAATAATAATAATAATAATAAATCAAAATAACGAAGAAAACAACGGGATATATTTAACTGCACGGCAAAAAAAGGTATTTTCCCTTCTGCGAATCTCCATCTAAAAAGATTATCTTCACTTCAGAAAAAGTAAAACTCCCAGCATAAAGTAAACGTCAATATTGACTCCAACCACGGCTAAATAGGTTATCAATACCAGCGTATTATTCAATCACACATCAGAAAAGGGGTTGGCACAGCAAAAAAGGGGTTTGCACAGCAAAAAAGAGGTTTTGCACAGCTATTTCAAGTTGAAGGAGCGCGCGTTACCTCAGTGTTGCCAGGGAATCCTTCTTCTGCCGTTATAATCAATTTCTGGAAGGGCAATAACAAATTTGAACGTTGAATCACCTTATTAGACGGGCGTCTCCCAAATTAGCCGTGCGACTCCCAAATTAGCAGTGCGATTCCCTTTTTTGATGTGCGAAGTATTTTTTGGACGTGTGTTTGAATTAAAAGCTGTTATGCCCGCCTTTTATGTAGGGAGTAACCTCTATTTTGCCGGGCCGATAAATCACACCCGAAAACAACAAATCTTAAAGATAGGCGAGATAAGAAGAAAAAACTTGGTGCTTTGCCCAACGCCCGATGATGCCTATTTACTTACCTGCTTCCAAAGAAACTATGAAAAATGGTAGGTACATGCTCTAGAATGGGGAAGACAACAGACGTGGTGGAATGGTAGCGAAGGAAGAACCAGTGAAGCGGTGGAGCATGATTCATCCGGCAAGGCTCCCAGTGGAAGCCAATAGGAGCTAGGGAGTTATACTTTGGTAACACTTTATATTGTGGCCTGCAGTGGCAGATTCAGGGGGCGGCGGTGGATAGAGGGCTAAAGCCCCCCCCCCCCCCCAACCAACCACCAAAATGTATGTAAGACTCTCGCCCGTCCTCATATCTCTTATCGCTGTTGCCCTTAGCTCAATTATTGATTTATTGTTGTGATTGTGATCTGTGCTCGCCGCCTCTTATCGGGGATGGTTGTAATATCTTGGAACGGACCTAAGAATCAGTTCTATTCGGTTTATTGAAGAGTCCACATGTGCACTTAGTTCGCTACGTTAGAATCGACATAGTTTTCGATTCTCAATTAAAAAGTTTGAGCATCTATTCATTCGTTTTATTTCGGTTTGTGAACCCTAATTCTCCACACCATTACAAATCGAAAACTCTTTCTAACTATGACGAACGTACGTGCAAAGTTCCTGATAACTGCCACGGCCTCCGTGGACAATAAAACTACCGTCGTTCACGTAAAACGATTTCAGCTCCTCGACGACAATGCAGTCTACGCGTTTCTCCCGAACCAACGAGCTATCGGGAAACATCAAGAACTCGCCCAAAACCCGATAATCAGGAGCGCAATAAAGGCAATTAAATCAAGAGGCCAATTTCGAAACCTTACCAACGCTTTCAGGGGACCTTCGGAACACTTATCTCGACTCAGAAGGAAATCCCCGTTTCGACGATGAGTACCTGGAGGAACTCACAGATTACATGGAACCTGATAAGACATCGGCAGAGCCCACCCACAAATCATCGCAAGACGCGACGACACACGAACGGAAATCCATACAATCAGTTACAAAAGATCTCGTCCTGAGCAACTTCAACGGGAAAAACGTCAACGCTACAACATGGATCACAACGCTTGAGACCGAATGCGCATGCCTGGCAATTCCTGAGGAACGCTATTGCGAACTCATCAGGCTGTTCATCGAGGGACCTGTAAACGACAGCTAATAGAGTACTCCTTGGAACCGCGACCTGGGGAATCTGGAAACAATCGTTCCTTGACAATTTTTCCAACAAGGGCTGGTCACACGTGAGTTACGCTTATAACTTTAAATTCCTCAAAGGGTCCATTTCTGAATATGCATTGGAGAACTTAGTTTGCTCGTCGACATCGATCCTACATTAAGTGAAAATACTCGCATGTGTTTTATTGTGGTGGGGCTTCCATTGTCTATCCACTATCCAGAGTAGGTTGAACAGGGACGAAATAGCAACCGTAAACCAATTAATGATAAAATTAAATAGACTAGATAGAGCCTTTCAGCCAAGATCAATTGGCAGCACTAGCATAAGCAGTAATAGAAGCACATCCTTCAATAAAGCTGGATCCGTCGAACGAAAACCTTGTTCTTATTGCGAGAAAATAGGTAAACCAGGCAGAATGCACCCTGTATCGATCTGCCGCACTAAGAAATTTTCCAGCAACTTCTCTAATACTAATAACGAGAAAAATATAAAAATAGCCAACAACACGGAACTAGAAGATTTGATGAATAACGAAATTGAATAAAAAAACTAAATCTGCGTCCTCTCATCACATTAAAAGTCAATGTAGAAGATACACCAGCCACGGGCCTCTATGACCCAGGCGCTAACATTACAATGTTACCCCTACACTTTTTCAGAAGATTACAAACCAAAATGTACATCTCCAAACCACTGACTTAGAACGATGAGTGGAGAAGATAAAATTAAAGGTATAGCCTACACGAAAATTAAAATATTTAACGTAGAAAAAAAACAAGAGTTTTTGTGATAGAAAACAAAGACTAGAGAACAAATAATAATCGACAAGAGTTATGGGCTACAACTAGTTAAAAAAGTACACTTAAAATACGGCCACATAGGTCCGAAACATATAATAAAGACAATAAAAAACTATTATTACTTCTACAATATGTATAAAGAAATCCGTGGGGTCTGTTCTACGTGCGACATTTGCCTTAAAAATAAATCGAGACGAAATAGAGAAACTGGTTTTTTAGGTCACTTGGGACCCGCCAGTAAGCCGTTTCAAATCATGTCCATCGACACAATAGGAGGATTTGGAGGAAACAAATCAACAAAGAGATATATCTCCACTTACTGGTTGATCACTTCACTCGTTTTGTGTATATTTCAACATCACCGAATCAAACTGCTAACCAATACATTAAATTAATTAAAACTGTACCGAGTGTCTCTCAAATCGGCACGCTGTTAACTGACCAGTATGCAGGTCTGAGCGTGAAAGAGTTCACAAAACACCTTTGAGAAAACAATATAAATCATCTCTATACAGCCATTGATCACCCGGCTTCGAACGGATTGAACGAGAGGCTGAATCAAACGCTAGTCAATAGAATAAGATGCAGAATAAACTAAAATAAACAAAATATGTCGTGGACGTCAACAGCTAGGAGGTGTGCTGAGGAATATAATAACACATTACATAGCGTCACCCATTATACTCCAAATTATTTAATGAATGGTGTTATACCAGATTTGGCTCCCAAAGAGTTTATTGAAATTCCAAATTTTCAGCGGGACATGAATATAGCCTTCAGAAACTCAATTAAAGCACACGAAGAAAACAAGAAAAGATACGATTCCAAAAGGAAAAGCATTTCACTTGAAATAGGGGATAACTTATATGTCGAGAATTATTAGCAGGGCTAATCAGTGGAACACTCAGAGACACTTTTGGCACAATATACTTTATTCAGGAATACTTTTCCAGAGTAAAAACGAAAACGGTAGGCAGTCACAGTAGAAAGAGATACAAGAGTGAGAGAGAAACAGAGTATAACAGCAATGGCGATTCGAGCCAAAAATACATTCAGAAGGAATAATCATTACTACATCATGTAGCGCTAGTATCGCTTTGGGAAACATACTCATCAACAAGAATGGGTATAGACTAAACCGCAATAAGTTAGGCGAAATACGTTTGGGTCCTTTCCCCATTGTCAATAAGTTATCAAACTCAGTGTATCAGGTAAATATAGGCTACAGTGGCAAAGAGGACAAGCGCTTGTATCACATAAGTAAGATCATCAGGGTAAACGATCAATGATCAGACATGCCCCAGCAACCATTCCTCTACGGTAAACTCGATTACAGAATGAATTGACTTAGCGCAGGCGTAGCTTGTAACTCTATCTTGTGCACATTAATATACCATACTAGCTGTTGTGCCCGTCGCTGACGGGTAGAACTCGGGGTGGGTCCATCTGACTTTGTTACCTCTCGCTTTACAGATTATATCTCTTACATGTTAAAGACAAAAAGGTAATTATCATAGGTAGGAACCAGCCATCTGAATACGGGAGATGGCTTTGATCCATTCAGCCGTTTTTGCGTGATGGATCATAAGCCCCCACCCCTCTCCATCGGATCGGGAAGTAAACCTCCTTATGTCCTTCCCTGGTCATAGAAACATTTAAATACGCGAGATGGGTTGGATCCATTGAGCTGTTTTCGAGAATTGAATTTTTTAATATTTCGGCTTCCCTATATACCCCCACCCCTATTCATCAGATCCGGGAGTGAATCCCCCTATGTCCTTCCCCGATCACTGAAACATCTAAATACACGAGATGGGTTCGATCTATTGAGCCGTTTTCGAGAATTTAATTTTTTTATGTTTCGGCTTCCCTATAAACCCCCACCCCTATTCATCAGATCCGGGAGTGAATCCCCCTATGTCCTTCCCCGATCACTTAAACATCTAAATACGCGAGATGGGTTCGATCTATTGAGCCGTTTTCGAGAATTTAATTTTTTTATGTTTCGGCTTCCCTATAAACCCCCACCCCTATCCATCGGATCCGGAAGTAAACAACCTTATGTCCTTCCCTCTCCCTGGTCATAGAAAAATTCAAATACGCGAGATGGGTTCGATCCATTGAGCCGTTTTGGCGTGATTGAAAGACAAACAGACAAACACCACGAAAATCACCTGTAAATTTAGTTAGGTATATAGATTGTACGCTCGAATACGCACATATTGGTCATTACTTGTATACATACTTATCTCATAGTTTACTTACCATTTCCATTGTTCGCTTATCTTTCTAGTGTTTACTTACCATTTCCATTGTTCGCTTATCTTTCTAGTGTTTACTATTCTTTCCATTGTTCACTAATCTCTCCATTGTTAACTTATCTTTCTAGTGTTTACTTATCTTACTTATCGATTAACGGTTGTGTACTTATCGTGGCTTGATTTACTCTCGTAAATCTCTTTGGTACGGGGGATGTAAGACTCGCCCGTCCTCAAATCTCTTATCACTGTTGCCCTTAGCTCAATTATTGATTTATTGTTGTGATTGTGATCTGTGTTCGCCGCCTCTTATCGGGGACGGTTGTAATATCTTGGAACGGACCTACGAATCAGTTCTATTCGGTTTATCAAAGAGTCCACATGTGCACTTAGTTCGCTACGTTAGAATTGACATAGTTTTCGATTCTCAATTAAAAAGTTTGAGCATCGATTCATTCGTTTTATTTCGGTTTGTGAACCCTAATTCTCCACACCATTACATGTATTTTATCTTTATACTACATATTCCGGGAAATGGCTCCAGGTCATCCCAGAAACTATGAAGTAAGTCCTACTTCATAGTTGTGAAAAATCATGGAGGTATTCCACCTCCATAATTTTCACAACTATCCATCCACCTGCTACTGGGCTGCTACTTCCGTTTGCCCATGGATATTTCATTTCCTGTCCGTAGTTTGCTATCTACGTATGGATGCTATAATTAGCATACATACATTTTGGATTATTATTCTGGGAATAATATACCTACGCATCCACTCAGCAAAACAATTTTATAACACCCCCTCAAAATTTTTTCTTTTACATTTCAAGGTGCGTAGATGCCAAAAATGCGATGTCCGTCCGCCCTATACCGTATCATCCATATCTACTTTATTTTCGGTCTAAAAAATTCGTTCTTTCGCACACAGGCTCCATTTGGACCCTAGTTGTGTCCCATGACTTTGCAGCCCGATCGGAATATGGGTTAAAAATTGGTGTAAAATAGGTTTTTTTTGTGTATTAGTAACATGAGCTTGTGAGGTATGGTGTTCCATGGTTTTTTTAGGAAGAGGAGATCGAATATGAAGTCAAGTGATTTTGACCGAAGAGTGGAAAAATTGAGGTTCTAACGAAGTTTCAGCAATTTTGGTCTAAAACCGTTGCTTTTCCACACACAGTTTGGATCCCCGTTTGGGAAACATTTGGGTCCTAGTTGCGCTCCAAAGCTCGGCAACCCGATCAGGATGCACCCAGAGGTGTTATGGGGGGGGGGGGGGGGATTGGTCTAAAAATATGGTTTTAGTGAACATGAACTTGTGAGATTTCGTTTTCCATGTTTTTTAGGGCGAGAAGGCCAAATCTGAAATTAATTTTGACCAAACAGTAAAAGAAGTGAGGTTGTAACAAAGGCTCAGCTCCCAAAATACCTCGTTCGGACACTTATCCTGCCATATTTTACTTACTCTGATGTAATTTTTAGTACAGGATTGAGAGCAGATGTCATGAGGCACCTGACAGTGGCATTTAACTCCTGTGTCAGATTGATCTGCAATGCCTCGAGAAGGGAGCACATAAGTCCCTACTATAACTCTTTTATTGGCTGTGGCATCAGTGATTTGATGAAAGTAAATCTACTGTGATTTATTTTCAAATATATAAAGGGGGCTCATCCTGAGTATCTCAAGGGTATGTTTGCCCAAACTAGATCGGTTAGATCCTTGGGTCTCTTGATGCCACAACACTCCTCGTCTTTGGAGGCTTCTATCGGGGTGAGTGGTGTACGGCTTTGGAATGCCCTCCCCAGGGCTGTTAAGGAGTCACCCACCTGTTCGTCGTTCAGGAGGCGGTGTATGGCCCATTTTGCGGGGGTGTAGCAGCCATTCATATTATCTTTCTTCTCTCTTTCTCTTCTTCGTTCCTCTACCCTTCTCTTCTTCATTTTTTCTTCATTTTTCTTCTTCATTCCTCTACCCTTCTCTTCTTCATTTTTTCTACGTTCCTCTAACCTTTTCTTCTTCATTTTTTTTTTCCTTCATTCCTCTAACCTTTTCTTCATTTTTTCTTCATTCCTCTAACCTTTTCTTCATTTTCCTGCTCTCATTTTCGATTTAATTGTCTCTCAATAATACAAATTTTTACTACTAATCTTGTACGCCAATTACCAATTAATTTTGCCATTGTGTACGCTAGGTGGGACCCAGGTCCTCTGTACACTTATCAATAAAGACTAAAGACTAAAATTCATTTTTTATTAGTCAAAAACCTGGGAAGTTGCCTGAAATCACCATAAATTTGTATAATAACACTGGAAGTAGTATCAACAGGTGAATCAAGACAACTAAAAATGGCACTATCAATGATCAAATATAATTTGTGCAAAAAAAAGCATTCAATTTTAAAGAAGATTCAATTTTAAAAAATTAGCTTGTGATCAGAAAAAACGAACATTTCTCTACTAATTATCAGTAGCGGTGCGTAGGCTCTGAAAACGTTGAGGCACCATACCAGAACACAAAACCAACAGATTTGTCTACAAAATACCCCAAGGCAACAACACCCTTCCCTTATTTACTGATTGAGTGACATTCAGCAAAGCTTATCTCTTTCAATCAACCCTCTATGTACGAAAACGTCGACAATTTCTACTGCAAATTAGCCACCTAATTCATGTGTTACAAAAATATAGTAAACTAAAATACAACAAAACATTGACCCGTCGGCCAGTACCTACTTGAATGGAGAAGCTATTGAATAGAAGCCAGGATCTGTGTGTTATGACGCCGATCAATCCAGAAACCACAAACAGCAAACAGGACAAAACGCACGTCAGTACCGCAAATACAAATCTGTCACGGGAGCCAAATTGATCTCAAAACACACAAAGCTTGAAGCAAAAAAATTAAAAACTGACAACAGACTCAACAGAGAACGCGAATGTGATTCACCAGACAACAAAAACAAATCGGAAGACGAAGAAGTATGGGTCATTTCAAAATTTGGGGTTATTTTGGGCTCAGCTGTTTCCCTAAATTTATGTTCCAATTTTTGCGGGTTTTTGTTCGCATATCATCTTTATATTGACCCCAAAGAAAGATCCTGCAGTAGGCGCACACTTCATCCAGTAGTTTCGGAGATATAGAATTTTGAAATTTTTTATAAAATTTCTACTTTGTAGGGAGAGAGAAGACATTGTAGGGAGAGAGAAAACCACGAGTAAGTTGAACTTGTAACATTTATAATTATACCTATTTATGCCATTTAAAAAACGTGTTGTTCAGTTTAGAAGAGTCTCAATACTGCTTATCACAATCAAAGCTTAAAACCATTACATAATCATATTTTTCAAGTCCCAACCAGTCTCAACGTTCGTAAAATATTACAAAAAATTAAAATCACATGACTTAGAAAACTAAGAATCACATATACCAAGGTAATTCAGGTACAACTCTTGAACCTAAATTACCAGGCAAAAACTACCCATCAATTAGGTCCAAAACCCTTAAACCCCATAACCATAACATTACTAATAAAATTCTTCAAGTCTTTCAACCAGTCTCAACGTTCGTAAAATATTACAAAAAAAAAATAAATTGAAATCGCAAGACTTAGAAAACCAAAAATTACAGTTCAGGTCACTCTTGAATCTTAAGGACCAGACAAAAACTAGCAACATTTGAGAACAGGTAACTGAATAGTCATAATAAAATACAAAAAGAGGGTACAAATAATAAAGGAACGATATCTAAACTTATGGGAGCAATATCCCTCCATCAATATTTTCAAGATATAAAAAAAATTAACTTGCAGAAATCAAAACGAAAAAACAAACATAAATATTCGACATCATTGCTCTCTTACACCCGCCAATTGGCGCGGAAAATAATAAACCATTTTTCTATTTCGTAGAACAAAATTTGGAAGAGGAAGTACTTGAAAAACATCGCCTGTATTTATGACACAAACATCATTGTCTTTAACCTCAAACTGCGTCATGGATTTCTGGAAACGTCGTAATCCTGTTACCTCCATAGTGCCATCATCATTAATAGCGTTGACAATGCAAACGTAGCGATAAGGCGTGTCATTTTTTTTGGACTCATTTTTGAAGGTTGCCAAAATGAAGGTTCCTGGAGTAAGCGTGTCGTATGGTTTAGCTGATGCTGAAGGTTCATTTGCAATCGACGGTTCAGCTGGAAGTCCAGTTGAGGTAGACGGAACAGTAGACGTGGAAGGTTCAGCCAAGATTGAAGGTGGATTCCATATTTCCGTCTGATTTTGTGTGCAAGGTTTTAATTGTATCACACAAAATACGCTTTTGTTTTTTCACTTTGTTTTTTTTTTAGACAATCCTTCTTACCTGGACACAACTTTGATGATTCGTCGTCTTCAAAAAATGTTTGGACGTCCTTAACCACCATGGCATTAATCTTCATAGCACGTTCTCTCAATAGTTTATTATTAGTCAACATCCGACTACTGTTGAATACTTTGGATGAGATGGTGCCTCGAAGGTTTGACATCAATCTATAGCGCAACAAAAATTTTCCATTGCCTGCCACAATCTTTCCAAATGCCCTTTTCTTTCCCTTAGCAGATAACTGTTTGAAGTTTTCTTTTAACTGACATCCCAAGACTTCTCCAAACAACAACTTCCGACGAATTTCATTTTGGTTTCCTCGTTTCAAGAGTTTAGAAACTACTCTTCTTGGCGATGATTTATCACTCACGTTTTGTTCCAACCGCCAGTATTTTTGTCGCCACTTGGCTGCCTGTTTTTTCAATGCTTTATTCTGTTGTCTCAGTTTGTTAATCTCTCGGTACGCCTTTGCCCTATCTTTCTTCATCTTTTTCCTACCAGAATTGATGCGCTGGTCAACTGGCGGTTTTTGAACGACTGGCTGATCATTTTCTGATTCACTCACAGGGGGGGAACGGTCCTCTAAGTACTTGACCAAATTACCTCGCTGCTTCTTCCTCTGGTACGCCTCCTTTGCCTTCTTTCTCCACAACTTGCGCTTCTGCCTCAACTCTCTTTCAGACATGTCCTTGACAAGCTTCACCTGCTTTTTCATCTTCTTCGCCTCGTATTTCTTCTTTTCCTTCTCTTTTTCAATGGCTGCCAATACTGGATCATTTTTTATTCTCTCCCGTCTTCTTTGTGCGTACTCTCTCCACTTCTCCTTAGACACCTTAGGCTTAGCCATGGATGGTAATAAAAGCACCTGACAAAAAAAAAGAGAGAAAAAAATCAATTTTGATGGAATTACAGTACTAATTTTCCTATATTGGACAGAACAATGGATGCCAGTGGTAGGCACTGTGATAGTAGATAGCCTATGGATAGCTACTGAAACTTAAAATCTACACCAAAAGAACATTGGAACCATTATCTTTGTAAAATTATTTGCAAATCTTCTCTCCCTACAATCCATTCTCTTTCCCTACAAACCGCTTCTTTTCTGAAATTGTAGGGAGAGAGGTTGTTGGGAGAGAGATTTGGGAGGTTATCACTTTGTGCAGGCCTCACCATCAATGATTTTCAACGTTCGAAAAAATACACAACACCATGTCATTCATAGTCATACTTACAGCTCATTTATGTATTAATCAACACTTACCCTGACCAGTGAGGTGGTTGTAGGTATGGAGAAAGTATTAACCTACGCACACGACTTCACTACTTCACAACATCACTCAAGCAACTGGAGGCTTGGGAGTGGAACAAACCATGAGGGCTTCGGAAGCCATCTTGTAGCAGTGTTGCTTTTTGTTTTTCACAACACAAAATATCCGTTTTCCTGAGGTGGGCGGGCAGTTCAAAAAAATTGTAGGGAGAGAGAATGAAACCTTGTGACACACATAAAACCTAATAAAAACCTATTAAAATGGGGGAATTTAATTTTTTTATTAATGTATACATGAAGGGGAGAGCAACCTGGGCTACTTCAATTTTTGGAATGTATTAAAACATGAATACAGAGCCCTCAAAGAATTTCTGAAGTTTTCAACCTACCATTTGTGACAAGTGTAGGTAGAGAGAATTGGGGTTGTTAAATGATTGGTAATGTCTGAACCTAGGGATTTTTTGAATTTATATTTAGGTGGTCTACTAGACGCCAACCTGTTGTATCCCTCAGAAAAAACTCCGAATTTCCAAGACAAATAGAGCGCTCAAAAAAGCTGTGTGACACCAAATAACCCCAAATTTTGAAATAACCCGTATATCCTGTGGAGATGATTAATATTATTGAATCAAAGGGATCGGATCGACTGTGAAAAGTTCCTAGGTACAGTGTACGGAGGGAAATTCAAATGGTTGGAGTTTTTGGTTTTTTATTTTCACTACCTACCTAATGAACCTTCGGAATTGAGCACCAAAAAAAAATTGTTTCCCCCCCCCCCCCCCCCAATTTATGGTTTACGTTTCAAGGCACGTAGAATCCACAAATGCAATAAAAAAATTTCTTTCTGTCCCCAGTACGCCATTCTTCGCACTTTTCTTAGTTACCATGAAACAAAATCAATGAAGTTTCGTTTGTGGGTCTAGTTGGTCCTCGAAGCTCGGCGTTACTGTCAAGCCGGCACCACACGATGCGTCGAATGTTGGGCCAAACGTTCGACCGTACTCGACGAGTGACAACGAGTGACTCGAGCAAAAGCCCCAGCCACACGGTGTTGTCAGTGGTGGCAAATGTTTGATCCAGTGCGATTCAGGTCGAGCCGTTTGAAGGTCGAGCCGTAGGGAGTTTTTTCATAATTTTTAATAAAGTTGTGTGTAAAGTTTTTTATAATGGAAACGGATGATGAAGATTTTGCGGTGATTGCTGCAGCACAGTTGATACTTATTTCGTGTACCGAATTGTTGTTGAAGCGAAGGAAACCAAGAAGAAGAAGGTGGTGGATGTTATCCCATAATAAATCCAGAGAACGGTAAGTGGTGAAAAGTTTTCGTGTTTTTGGTATATTATTTTTCATAGAGAAGTTAAGTCAGTAGGCAACAATCGGCCGGTTCTCTCAATTTCCAATCAAAGCGCGGACAAAGTTTCAATCATGCAACATTACCAAATGAGCAAATTTTGGAAGACCCTGTTATTTTTTTAACGATTTTTAGCAATTTCTATCAATAAAAACCAAAATTTGAAAACTTGCTTGTGAACCAAAAAAGCTGATCTTCGAATTCGCCGAGTTGTGTGGCCGACCCTCTGTGTTCGAAGAAACGAGCCTCCAACGTTGCCGCCAACATTGGAACCTTCTTTTTTCTTTACTTGGGTGCAAAGACTGCTCTCGGAGCGATCGCCCTCCAACGCCAACGTTGGACGCTAGACGTTGGACGCTGGACGTTCGAAGGTCGGCCACACGATGCTACCAGTCACCAAGCGTCCAACATTGGAAGGTGTTGGTAGCATCGTGTGGTGCCGGCTTCAGTCATCTCTGGGTATGTTCGGACAAGCAGTTCTGAACCGTTCGTAACTGACCACACCCAGTTTTGGCTGCTCTGACAGCATCAGAACTAGTTCTGAAAGATTCCGAACTACAAGTTCAATGTTCGGACTTATTAGTTCGTAACCATCCAGAACCAGTTCAAAAGGTTCGGGATTTTCTTCTGAACTTGTAGTTCTAGACATGCACAGTAGATGTTTTCACTCATATAACCTTATTATAATCTAGCAGTGGCTTCAGCTGTCATTTTGTTTTCTTACTGATCATGTTGTTGTTACGAAGTATAGGTATTCTATGGTTATTGCTACTGTTTAGAAGTTGCCCGTTTTAACTTTCATTCAGTTGGATCGTGAGGACTACTTGAAGTGAAGATCTCGTCAAGAAATATATATTCTTCAAGTTCTAGTGACAATGAAGATGAAAATGAAATTAGTGATCCACAATTCAGTGATTCGGACGACAAACTCGTTTTTCACCTATAAACCTGCTGCTGTTTTATATTTTTATGTACTGTTGATGGTATGCACTTGTTGGCATTTAATGTTTTTGAATAACAACAAAATGTTTGATCACTTTGCTTATACTTAGTAGGTATCCCAGTACACTTGACTATATTCTTGAGATTTTAGTGTTGTTGAATAAGACTGGTTAATTTCACTGAAAATGCTGTGACAGAGTGTAACAGTGGGGTTGGACTCTTGAGAGTACCTACCCCTCCTAGACCAGTGAGATTATCACCGGTTAAGAAGGGATCGATTAGGCTTCCGCTCACTGATCCAGGCTCCACAGGAAGAAAAAATGTATCGAGAACAGCCACACTGTTACAATGCCTTGACAAATTGTGTTGTTCATTGCAGTCCTACCTTGAATGGAGTACCTACTTAGGTATAGGTAGGTACCTATCCTTGTAAGATCAGGTAATTCAGTCCCCAGTTGAATCTCCTGAACAAAACTTGCCCGCCTGTTGAAAGGTGCCTTATAAGAATTCATATTGGTTTATTATTATCAATAAAATCGACCAATATTTCAAGAATTATGACGTTTTTAGTCCAAATTTTGCCCAAAATTCTGGGCATATAAGGTTCAAGGTGGCTCTAAATGACCAGCAACTAATCCCACAAAAATGTGGTTAAAAAACCATTTTTTTTTTAAACATGGGCGAAAAATAGGAGTTGAAATTTTCAGAACGCCATAGCTCGGAGACTTTCATTAGAAGGGTATGGTTTTTTTAAACGTTTTTAAATTGATCTTGGACTAAAGATTTGGTTGAGATCACCCGCAGCATTGTAGGACCAGCCGTTCGTTTGCACCGAAAAGCTTTGTCAACATGATCGTGAATCAAACGGTATAAATCCGGCCCAAATATCATCCCTAGGGAGCACCTGATTATAATCACGGATGGCTGTATGAAGTCGAGTTGGTTGTTCTGTGATATTATTCCATTTGAAAAATGATGGCTCTGTCAGATTTTGTTGATAGGTAGGTACTTTTGCAACTTGAACAAAAGTTGAAGCATTACTGGGTAAATTATTACACAACGGTAAATTATTACACAGCGGTTTATTAAATACTATCCACGCAGAAGGGTCTATACAGGTAAATTATTACACAACGGTTTATTATTTACCTTATGCTTCATGAATAACTACAAATAATTAATGATTGAATTATTGAAACCCACGCATTTGTATGAACTTTAATTCCTGGGCCGGCTCCAGTACTCCATTCAGGGCTTTCCTGGAGGGAGCTAGAGGGTATTGACCACAGAAAACAGTGATCTACCCAGAGGGGGCATCTATACAGGTAAATTATGAACTGTTGTGTAATAATTTGCAGCGTTTTTTTAACATGGAACATGCTTTAACGGGAGTAAACCGGGCTCGAGAGCGTCCCGTCCGCATCCGCGTAAACACTCGGCCCCCTGCCCGTCGTCCGCACAGTTCTCCCTCTACCCCACTCCTACCACCGCTGCTACCACACCTTCGCCGATGAGAACACGGCCAGACCCCACTCCACCGAAAACTGCCGAGGTGGTTCTACCTACCCGAAAAACGCCGAAAGCAGCTGACGACGTGTATTACATTACATTGCGTTAGATCACTGGTCCAAGGCTTGGAAATCCCACGAAGTTTTTTTGCTTCCTCACTACCGAAGACAGGGAAGCCTTGGATTTGTGATTGAGTAAAAAAAGTTCATGTCCTCCAAAATGAAAATTTCCAGTACCATTTTCCGTTTCAGACATCGAGGAACATATTTGGTTCCGTGTCTGTCTGTGGTAATTCCTAGCAACACCCATAACTACCAGAAATAAAGGTCGAAGTGGGCTGAAATTTTGAGGGTAGGTGCGGGTTGACTCACAGATGGTCCCGTACCAAAATCATTGAAAAAGTACCGTAACTTTCGTCTGCGCATGCGCAAACGTGAAATAATTGGAACACCCATAAATACCCTAAATATCGTTGAAATGACTTCAAACTTGGAGGGTCAGTCAGGAATACTACTTTGGTAGTTCCAAATTAATTTCACTGGAATTTTAACTTTGATCTACGCATGCACGAACATGAAATGTTGACCATTTCCTTGTAACGCTTCTAACTAAGCGATAAGGGTGGTTCTCACAAAAAGTGACATTTTCAGCATCCTACTTTTGAAATTTTTGATGTTGAAATAAAGTGTCCTAACATTTTTAGGTTGTTCATCAGGTCAATGACTGTTGATTTAAAAACTCGTCATAGATCAAAATCAGTTTCTTATGCAAAAATTTGAATTTTGATATTTCATTAATCCACGTCGTTGAGTTATCTCCACATTTTTGAGAGTCAGCGTACTTACCACGTTGTTGCGACATCCCCCACATTATTGGGGTTTGCCAATGGTTGAAACTTCAAATATTAACTAGAGAAGATACAAAGATGAATGAAAGATATATTTTTTAAGAACATTTTATATTGAAAAATACTAAAACTTTAGAACAATTCAGTCTCAGTAGCATCATAGAACAGTCTTTAAAACATTGGTAACAATTTATCACTTATTTACTTATTATCGAGGTAGGTCACATTCAGCGTCATTTTCATTTTTTGCCATCAAATCATTTTCTTATTACAATACTTTTCCTTACTTACTGTTAAGGTAGGTAACAATTTTATTCTGTTTAACATACTTTATATAACTAAATATATATATAATATAATGCTTTACATTCACGAAATTCAAACTAATCATATACAAAAGGAGTAGGACAGCCTACAAAAAGTTACCTTCAGTAAGTACCCTGAGTAGTTAAAAACGCTGCAAAGTCCTTGTCACATGAGTTTATTATTCTACTGGACATACCTACAGAAATGTTGGCTGTTCATTAATTGTTGCTTTCACGTAAAATAATTGAAATAGCTATTTCTGATGGTATCCACCAATTTTGGACTTCCAAAACTTAAATTAGGTACGCTCCCGTATTTTTTTTTTCCAAATCATCGTTGATCATTGGTAGTGCCATTTAATCGTATTGATCCACGTGTTGAAACTTTTCCTAGTGTTATTCTACAAATTGATGGTGATTTCAGACGATTTCGCAGGTTTTTGACTCATAAAAAATCAAATTTGGAGGCTGAACATCTGGTACAACCTCAATTTTCCACTCCTTGGTCAAAATCGACTTCATATTCGGTCTTCTCGTCCAAAAAAACATGGAAACCGATACCTCAAAAGCTCATGTTACCAACGTGTTGCTGAAACGCAAAAAGTACCTATTTTTACGCACATTTTCACTCATAACACCCCTGGGTGTATACCGATCGGGCTGAAAAGTTTCGGGACACAACTAGGGCCCAAATGGAGCATGTGTGCGAAAGAACGAATTTTTTAGACCGAAAATGAAGCCTGTACACGTGATACGGCGGACGGCGGACGGACATTGCATTTTTGGAATCTACGCACCTTGAAACGGAAAAGAAAAAAGTTTGAGGGGGTGTTATAAACATTTTTTGCTGAGCGATTACATAGGTGTATTATTCACAGAATAATAAACCAAAAGGACTATCAAATTATGATAAATGAGACCAATTAATTTCCTATGCTAACTGGACTAGGAGACTTTCGAAGTATGTAGTACATAAGTTGTACTAAAAAACCAAACTCAACTTATAAACCTGTACTAAATTTACCGACTAAATCCGTAATTATTAGAATTAATCGATATTATTTTTCAAAAATTCAATGTATAGCTATACTCATCAACCCTGGATAGCCGGCCTGTGACTGGTTTAGGTGGGTTTTTCAAAACGTAAAGGACACCTTCAGGACGTAATTCTTGCCTGTCAGGAACACTTGGCCATAAAAACAGCAAATTTTGACCTGAGCGACTCATAAAATTTACTATGAATGATCCATCTTCAAATACTTTCTCAACAATCCCTGCAACAGAAGAATCATGTTTCTCATGTTTCCCAATCATGTTCCTAAAATTTTTGTTTCAAACAAACTTATTGAAAAACCAAAATAAGCCAATTTTCTAGTTTGAAAAAATAGTTTGAATTCATTTTAGTGTGAAAGATTATTGAATATCAACGACGTGGAAGTATCCTCAACGATATGGACGAATCAAACATTTCATTGATCCACATCGTTGAGCTCCATTAAACCACATCTTTGAGAATTCAATATTTACATTTGTACTGTAATGTAAGTATAGATATTTTTTCAAAAGATTAACTGTGAATGGATTGTCCATGTAAACCCCTATGAAACTACAATATTCAGAAAAAATAGATATAACAAAATAATAGATTTACATTAATCCACATCTTTGAGATGAATAAACATACGCACCTTCCCCATGAACTTCGTAGCGTCCTGCTGCTGACTGAGAAGCCTCCAACCGCGGGAACACACTCTCTGCAAGTCACCAGGATTGTCACTACCACAGGGATTTTTTCCCTTGCAAAAATTACCTTTCCGAGTTCATGAGGGATCTTTTAACATTCATCCACATCTTTGATGTTTTATGTCAGGTACAATAATTATGTTCCTACTAATAACCAGTACTTGCAGATAAAAAATTAATTCTTCTCATTTCTAGTCACCTTGACGTCCTAGATACCAGAAATACATAACTATTTGTGTTTGACTGACTATCGTGAATGAATCTGCATTAAAAAGATCCTGAAATGATATCAGGACGTCCACATCGTTGAGAATTCCAACTCTTCTGATATAAATTTTGCACAGTCCTGTTGTAGATTGATCCAAATAACTGTTTTTCATTCAAGAGGAACATCTGCTTTAAACATCAGAAAAAGAAACAACTTCAAAATACGTTCACTTGCTGTGTAATGCTGTCGGGACTTGAAAATGTCAATTTTTGTGAGAACCACCCATAAATAGCCACAGAGAGCTGAAATCCTGAGGGTATACGCGGGTTTTATTTTATTTTATTTTATTTTTATTTTTTTATTTTTATAGCATATACGGGCGAACCCATTTGAACAGGCATACAAAGAGAGAGAGAGAGAGAGAAAAAAATACACAAATATTTAAGTAATAGGGCCAAGCTATAGGAGCGCCTTACAAAAGGCTAGATGAGATTAAATTCTATACTAAACATCTGATGAAATAATGTCAATTAACATGAAGTAAACAATGGAAATCAAATTTTACATTAGGATTCAATAAGTACATAACTCAAGTAATCAACTACTAAGTAATAAATTGAATGTTTTTAAATTAAGGAATACAAAATTGACCAGAAACTATTTATGATGTTGTGCGATCACAGATTTAAAAGTACGGAGGGAAGAGGTATAGTCGAGCTGGGGAAGGCTGTTTCCGGTTCTCTGTATACGAATGAGTGGGGAATTGATCAAATAATTGGTTTTTGAATATGGAATGGCAAATGGCGATGGGTTACGAATGTTATGACTTGGTACATGAAAATTGATAAGAGAAAGAAGTTCAGGGGTATCTAAAACGGAATTGATTATTTTATAAAGAAAAACTAGGTCAGCTGTTAATCTACGGTTTTCCAGGGAAGTTATGTTTAGGATTGACATTATATGGTTGTAATCTATTGTGGCAACTGGTATACCCAATCTATATGCAACCATTCTCAAAAATTTATGCTGTACTATCTCAATAGCATGGCAGTCTACCTTGTAGTAAGGCGACCAAATCACAGAGCCATATTCGAGTTTGCTACGGATGAGTGAATTGAACAGCATTTTCAATGTGTCAATCTGTTTGAAACCTTTAGTTATTCTATTAATAAAACCAAGTAGTTTGAGGGAGTGTGGAATTATGTGACAGAAATATTCTTTAAAAGTTAAGGATGAATCTAAAATAATTCCAAGGTCTTTTATAGAATTAGTTCTTATGAGAGGGATATCGTCGAGGTAGTATTCAATTAGCAGTGGGTTCACAATTTTGTGGAAAGTAAGCACAAAGCATTTTTTATGATTGAGTTTTAGTGATTTACTATTGGCCCAGTTACAAAAAGAGTGAAGGTTTTGCTGGAACGTATTTGCATCTGTAAGAGTATCGACAGTGGTAAACATTTTGATGTCATCAGCGTAAATCAAAATATTTACTTCCTGAGAAAGGACGTACTGTACATCATTTATGTATAAAATAAACAGAAGAGGTCCTAAGTGGGATCCTTGAGGAACACCGCTAGTTGCGATAAATGGTTCTGAAAAACAACCGTTCACTTTAACAATCAATTCACGGTTGGATAAGTAGTCAGCCACCCACGAAGAAATTGTACTACGGATACCCAGGTTTTCTAGAACAATGAGGAGAGAATCATGGGGGACTTTGTCAAATGCTTTAGAAAAGTCTGTGTATACCACATCTAACTGGGTCGAATTTTCAAAAGCTTTCATAATGTGGGACACAAAGATAGCCAGATTGGAGATTGTAGAACGATTACGAACAAAACCGTGTTGCTCATTCGAAATGACATTCTTGAAGAGAGGAGTTATTTGGTCAACTACTAGGCTTTCAAAAAGTTTAGGGATGGATGATATAGTTACCACAGGTCTGAATTGTCTGACATCATTTTTTTCCCCGGATTTGAATATTGGTGTGACGTAGCTGGTCTTCCATTGGCAAGGGAATATTCCGAGAGACAATGATGCATTGAAAAGCCAATGCAGAGGTTTTGCTAGTGGTTGTGCACAAGACTTAAGCAGGAGGGGCGGAATGAGGTCAGGTCCGGGACCTTTATTGGGATCCAGTGACTCGAGGCCTTGAAGAACTTTGCTATAATCAAGAGAGATATGTGTAATGTTAATATCTGATGGTTGATTAGGTGTGTAAGGAGGACTGTTAACAGACGACTTTTGAGACTCATACACAGATTTGAAATAATCTGCAAATAGATTGGCTGACTCCTTGTCAGATGAGCTGGTGGAATTGGCATAACTTACACTTTTTGGAATGAAATTTGAGCTCTTTAGGGAATTTGCATAGGACCAAAATGATTTTACATTAATTTGAACAGATGACTCAATATTATCTAAATATTGAGGGGTTGGATCGCAGATGGTCCCGCATCATAACGAACCTACCCAACTAGTCTATATATACGTTCAAGTGATTCAAGTGAGGAAGCTATAGTGCCTACTCGAATTGGCAGACGTTTTTCTACATATCTTCATATCCTCTGTTATCATGTACCTATTCGAAAAACATGTTCCATGTTTCCTTGCTTTGATCCTTGATCAAAACTGTTATAATCTGGGGGTCTGGGATTTTTTTACTCCTAGTATTTTTGGGTGCCAGGGCAGTGGCCGGACGCAACGCCCCTTCTAATTTTGTATTATTACTTGTATTGCTGTTTCAAGTTTGAATTTTATTTATTGCTACCTAATTATCAAGTACCTGTGTACTTCATGTTTATCAGAATATAATAAATCATATTTCTTGTTACCTATTTAAAATGAACATTCTTTCCTACGTGAGTCATGATCTAGCCTCCCCCCCCCCCCCCCACCCAAGCACAAATTATTTCTGGATCCGACCCTGGTGGTGTGTGACATTTTTCAGCCGGTATGTCATCGCAAGAGTATGTAGCAGCTTTGTTCCCACTGTCCCCTTGGGGCTAGCTCCGAGCAAGTTCAGTTTTCGCTTGAACCAAACTGGCTTGGTGTAGGGTGAGGTTGTTGAGAGTTGTTTGGAGCACGGGCAGCATGAACGGGTTGAGGGTGCATGCACGGAAGAGCTCAGCTGCCCCTGGTCTTCTCGTGAGGCACGGGAGGGCTTGCTCGGAGCAGCTCGGAGGAAGCCCCATGGACAGCTCGAACACCGAATCATCTGCCCCGGGACAGCACAAACACCAGATCACTTGGCTTGGAGCTCGCCCTGGGTCTGCACGAACAGCGAATTTTTGTCTCACCCTTACTGCGCATGACCGGGTTGCTCTAAACAAGCTCTGAGGGACTGCACAAACAAAGCTACTATGCTAAAACTGAGCCTGTCGTGTGGGGGGGACCAGCACTGGGCTTGGTGGAGTAGATGCCTTGATCCCAAGTGCATTGGGGGGCGAGAGCATAGGCCAAGCAGTGGTTAGTAGGTACACAGCCTAGTCTGATAGACTTGCTCCATGGAAACGCAAGCAGTGTAGCTAGCGCATCATGCGTCTATCAACAACACTACATTTTAAAGCATCTTACTGAAACTAAAGCGCGGAACATTTAGGTCAACGAAAAACTGTAGAAAAATTTCAGTAGGCATGATTTTACCAAGAAAAGAATTATGATTTTTCCTTGAGACCACATTACTGCACTTTTATAAATTAATTTTTTCAGAATTTACGAGCCGTTAAACAGCACACACTGAAAACATGGCGTCACGACATTTCGGGTTATTATTCGGAGGTTGAAACGCGTTAAGTTTAAGTGTTGTATGGTTAAAACTTAGTGCGAAGCAAATAAGTGATATTTTCCTTGCTGAGAACACGAATTGTTTATTCGTTCAACTTATTTCCACTCGCTGATATCCTGAATCGCTATGTAATGCATTGTTGTTATCAGTCCGCCATTACTCCCTTGTCCGTAAGGCTTGTAAATATTTGGCTCTTCTACTGTCATTAACATCAGCATATTTTTCTACATACTTTGTTTTATTAAGGTAAGTAGAAACTATGTTCACATAATCTCAAGTGTTACTTTTTTGATATTATTAGTTTGTTGGTAGAGTATTCCTTCCCGTGTCAACATTACGGTCTAGTACTAGGCACTCTTCACTGACCTTTGTTTTCATTTTGACTACATTCTTCCAAGAATGAAATGCTTTGTTTCACCAGTTCATTGCTTAAATTTCATTTTCGAGTGTGGTTGGTAGTTTTGTTGTTCCCTTCCCGCTTTGAAATCGTGGGAATCGTCGCTTCTTTGTCATCGCTTGGATGACGAGCGAGCGAGTGCTCCTCTCGTTTGACATTCTTGTACGTACAAGGAGCATACGCTCGTATCATAGTCAAGCAGCTCACCGATCTATTATATCACTATCTTAAGTTGGTTTCCGCAGGATCGGTATTTGATTCGTTGTTCTAATGATAGTACCTTTGTAGTTGTACCAGTTGTCTTCCCGTTTTAGTTTTTTTAGTGTAATTTTATACGAGCGAGTACCTACTTACGCCCTAGGCCCTACTAATGTATAACCAATTTACTAGATGTAGATAGGTGGTACCTATCCTCTTATTGATAATTTTATTCCTAAGATTTTAGGTACATAATACTGCCGAGAAGGAAATGGGCCGCTTGTGTTAAGTACAGACTTGGTGTCTTGGTTGCAAAACAAAATTAGCCAAAACTGGGAGATTAACTCGAATGCTTGTTTTTTACGATTTTGTCTGAATGTTCCTAATTTAGTAATGGCTTTCTGATTCTGGTAGCAGTTGGTATTGCAAACTAATGAACTGTTATGTCTTACAAGACGCAAGTTGTCGAATTTCGGTTCTTAGAATGTTCCTAATTTAGTAATGGCTTTCTGATTCTTTGGTATTGCAAACTAATAATTGAACTGTTATGTTTTATTGCCGAATTTCGGTCCTCAGGTTAGGTACCTAAGTCGAAAAGAATCGTGATGTCTAATGGAAAAGGTACTCCATTATTGGTCCCGTAGTAGGCACAGGATGTTCCCATAGTACGGGATGTGAAAATCGAAGTCTGCCAATCGGGTAGTCTGTCTGTTAGAAGCTGTTACTAAGAAAATCACAAAAATTTCACCATACATGAAGTAATAATATTGGCCGGTCCTAGGCTCATGACATGACAAATTCCGAAAATCCAAGTCTGCCAACATCTTGTCGGTGAGACTTATTGGCAAATAGAACTTGATTTTACAGTTCTTCAATCCTAAATATTACTTAGTTGACGATGTTATACACAGAGTCTAGGTTAATAAAAGATGCTTAAAATCCAAGTCTGCCTTTATTATTTTAGTCCCAGGACTTGGCAGCAGACTGGACCCGAGTTAACAATTTTTCAGTAGGTACTAACAAAAAAAGAAATAATATGACGATGTGCGAAGTTGTAATATTAGATTCTAAGCGTATAATAAATTTTAAAAGACCCACAGAGCAGAGTCTGCTTTCATCTAAGTAGCGCGAGATCGTTGCAAATAGGACTTGAATCCGTAATTAGCATCTTCTACGAATGACATATTTTACGAGGCAGGAAATGTTACTAGTACTCTATAATTGTATTGTAACGTACCTGTGTATGGGACTTCATGTACTGCAAGTCAATATCGATGATTTTCACTGTTATTCTGCTGCTACCAAATGCCTGGTTAGGGCTATGAAATCTATAAAGTTGGAAGATCTTGTAACTATGCTGAAACCTAAAAAGCCCTACCTAGTTTGGGTAGATCTGGTTTTTTGGATATTGTGAAGAAAAGGAAGGTGGCTAATACCTCACCAATACTCTTCCATTCATAAATAGTAACCAGCCATCATAGTTGGTTACCACCTCAACTGCTCTTTGTATCGTCAATGAGAAGTTTCATCCAGTATTAGTAACATGCACGGTAGGAGAAACAGGGCTTTGTATCATCCAATCAAAAATGTTGCAATAATGCTTGCAGCTGATCATTGTCTTCATGCTACATGTGCACTTTTTTACACAAATGGGAGTTTTTGTCAACAATTTTTTTTGGAAAAATTGTAGTTTGAAGCCAGTTTTCTAAAATAAGCGGTAGTTTTTAAATGAGGATGATGAGAAGTAAAAATGAGGCAAAAATTGTGTATCAGGTCTGTTGACATTTGATTGGCTGTTGGCCCAAAGAGGCGGTGTGAAGCTTCATAGATGAAGGCTGCCAACAACCTTACATTAGAAATCGCGAACTTTGTGGCAGCCTTGAAGGACCTTTGCCATGGACCTGAGTGAACGTCCCCTCAGTTTAATTTTGAGGATTTTTTTTCAATTTACTTATAAAATTTCAGTTCCTTCTATCCATCGATTGCGGTTCTGTACATCGTTAGTTTGATGTGGTGCACTAGGGAGGATTTGAGTTTAACTACTCGGTTGATTTACCTAATACGTCATTTCTAGCGGGAACTCATAAATCCAAATTTCCCACTCGTTCTCTGCCTAGACTTAAGGACAAACACCTCATTATGTGGTCTGTAAGTGCTACTTTCCGTTATTGAATAGAATTTAGCCAGAAAAAGGAGAATTTATGCCTCACAAAAATTGCCCATTGACCAACACCTTGAAGTATTTCTGGTCACCTGTGTCCCCAGATCACACAGCTTGTCCTAATGAAACCAGTGAAATCGTAGCTTGACGCAGCACATGTACCAACCATTTGTGTTTGAAAGGATCCATTTTTCCCCTTCCAATACAAAAATGTCCAGTAGTACCTAAATGAGCACATTTTGTATGGCACAGAAACTGTGGCTACATGGAAAAATGGATCCGCATTTTTTGGATGTTGTTGATGCAGCAAAGGTGGTAGCAACCTGTAAAGCAGGTTATACCCAAGGCAAGTAGAGAGAGGAGGTGTGCTCATGCTCGGTGGGATGGGGAGGAGTTTGACGTCACAAGATTCCTCCACAACGCCGTTCCCCTCTGCCTTTTATGAACACCCTTATCTGCTGGAATATTTCATATATATATATATATATATATATATATATATAGGCGAGTTCTGGTGATATTGGGAAGGAATCTATGAAGAAGTGATAGGTGAACAGTTAAGCGATGAGACTGGTTGGTTTTAGTCGTTCTCAGTCCTTTCAAAAATAATAATTATTATTTCTGACTGGCCACCTTGAAATAGAAATGAAAATTCGGACCAATATTATGCTGCCTAGGATTTTACTCCAGGAAGGAATAATTGACAAATGAAAAAACTGCTTGTTTAAATCACATAATAAGATTAGTTGTTCAGCTCTTAAATATTAAAAGTATTCTAAACAAACTGCTACGTATGTAGTAGGAATTCTGCATGGGTATGAATGTATTAGAAGAATATGAAGTATTCAGGTGCAGTCATTAGAACAATAAGGTGCATAATATCAGAAGGTATTATTTATTTTCTACAGTCGCATTCATAAGAAGAATTAAAAAAAAGAAGAATATATAGCATTTTTCAGTCAAATTAATAATTGTTCCAACCAATTTAATAATCGTCCCCACCAATTTTATGATCGTGCCTTTCAGTTTAATATCCGTCCCTTTCATTTTACTAATCGTCCCTTTCAATTTAATAATCGTTCCAGCCACTTTAATAATCCGCAATTTCGAGATCAAGGAATCAGAACAGATGAAGAGGCACCCAAAAACGTCGTTTCGCCGGGTTTTTTCTATGATAATTAATAATGTTTTAATATTAATTCCTGAAACAGAATATAATAACTTTTTTCACGTACCTACCTAATTATACAAAAAATATTTTACTATGCTATAGTTTTTAGGTGTTCAAAGTTCTTTCAATTAATTGCCTAATAATATAATATATATTTATATAATATATATGTATGTGAACAAAAACAATTCCAGATGAAAAACGGTAGATGATACATAATTATGTTATTATTTTATAATGAATGCATGAATGATTGTTAATTTGTTACATAGGTAATTAGATATATACACTGAAGAAAAAATATCCATTACATAATTAGAACAATCGTTGGCCGTGATTGTGCTGACACTGCAGCTTACGATTTCGGCCATTTCATGGATGCGAGTATTATCTGCAAGCATTCTTCTAGCGGACGCCTTGATTTTCGAGAAACTATATTCAGCGGGGTTCAGTGTAGGGGAGTACGGTGACAAATATTCAGTGTGATGGGAAAACGATGCTACTAAGTACTTCACCTCCCTTGTCTTGTGGATGGTAGCGTTATCCATGACCAAGTATGCATTCTGAAGAGACACTTAGTTCAGCTTTGTACACAAACCTCTCAAAAAATCACAAAACAAAGTGCTATTGCAATTTTGTGTAGTTATCACATCAAAATGAATCAGCTGTTGATTGTTAAGAGCCAACACAAGCTTAACGTTGCGTCCACGAATGTTGGGCACTGACGACTGCCCTGGTATTCACTCGTGACCTTGCTTGTGTACGTCATAAACAAAAGTTGAAACCCGATTCGTCAATAAATATGAGTTTTGAGCGATTTTGTGGTACCCAACTGTCGAACCTCAGTGCGAATTCCCTTCGTAGTTGGATGGACCTCTCACAATTCATACTGTCGAGTTCCCTTGAAGCTTTTTTCAAAGTTATTTCCAGGGAGCTAAATCCACGGTGAATTGCAACTCTAGACAAATGTATATTGCGTTCTGAGAGTCAGGCCTTCATTTGTGTGATGGTGAGAGATGGGTTGCTTTCGACAATTTCCTCAATAGCAGCAAGAGTGCCTGGTGTTAATTTTTTTTGTCGAAGTCAACCTCTATTTGGGACACTCCAGTGTACAATCATTCCTTGTCTATTTACGATAAATGCTGTAGCTCGTTTGTGGTTTGAAACCCAATTTTGAAACTCAATGGTGCATCTTTTATTGTTTCCCCCTCTTCCACTAATCGTATAAACAATGATCTTTGATGCAGCGAAATAGAGGCTCTTTCACGGCTCCGCCGTTGGTTTGCGGGAGCCTCAGTCGATGCTACTGAACCACTACTCACTTCAGATTCATCGATCAATGTGGAACCGCTACTCATTATGACACACAATAAAAGTAAAGGAAACTCAAATATATAACTAGGTGCACCAGTTGAATTTGAATTGAGATCAAGTTTACTTCACAGTGAAACAGAACTTTCAGCCTTCAAAAGATGTATGTAGTTGTTACCTATACTCTAATTTCCCTGTAAACTGCTATCAACCAGTCTGCAGTTTACATTGCAGCCCTCGAAAGTACCTACCTGCGTACTATTAATTTGGTTGGAACGATTATTAAATTCAAATGAACGATTATTAAATTAAAATGAACGATTATTAAATTGGCTGGAAAGATTATTAAAATGAAAGGGATGGATATTAAATTGAAAGGGTCGATTATTAATATGGTTGGGACGATTATTAATTTGGTTAGGACGATTATTAATTTGGTTGGGACGATTATTAATTTGGTTGGAACAATTACCTATTAATTTGACTGAAAATTAGATGCTGTATCATCAACGGGCGAATTCCGATGAAGTTGTGAAGAAATCCACGTAAAACCGTTCGGTTTTAGTATTTCTGAAGGGACCTATAAGTTAATTACGAAATGAGGTCGATATCATTATTTCGACCGGCCACCCCAAAATTGAAATCTCAAGTAGGTGTGCAAGCAATTAACATATGCGTACCTATTACTCAGGGAAGGAATCTGCATACCTATAAGAAGCTCATTTAAATAGCATAACAAGGTTTATTAAAATTATAAACAATTACATAGGTTTGTAGGTTTTCTACTGGCGCATTTATTAGAGGAATAAGAAAATTGAGGAAGAGGAATCATTCCAATTGCTGGATGCATTGGTTTTGATTTCTGAAGTCATGGTAAAGAAAAGCAAGTTGTAGTAAAGCGAGTAGTAGACGGGCACTATCAGTAAGTAAATAAAAAGATACAGTTGGTTAGGTTGTTATTATGTGAGCACTAATTAGATATAGACGTACCTTTAATGGAATCTACCCTAAATAAACAGCAAATTACTGCATTATAAACCTGAGTCTGGAAAAGTGAAGAATGACAGCTTCGTTTCGGCTTTTCTCGCCCCAAAGAAATTATTGTTAAACACTGCCATGGCACAGCTACAACTTGGCACGTAGTAGGTACGCGGAGAATAGATTTTCCATGTATAAAACCCTTCTGGCAACAACCAGAAAAACGCTACAAAGTCCTTGTCACATGGGTTTATTATTATACTAGCCATGTCCACTCGCTTCGCTCGCTCATCCAAGTGGGTGTGTAGATCACTAGACTTTCTCGACCAGGTTTGAACTTGGCGCCGTTCGGGTGAAACCGGCTATGTTTGGCCCCTATCCACTCCTCCAAACGTAGAGTAGCGACCCCCCCCCCCCCCCCCCCCGTCCCATCAGCCATTGATGGCGTGAGGAGTTCACATCGAAATGACCCCCACTCCCGAAGCATCCCCGCATGCCGCACTACAACCAAGAGGGCCCTGATATGCGCAGTACCATGAAACAACACTCGTCACTCACTCACGCTAAGGATTTTATATTGTTGTACGATTGGACATACCTGCAGAAATGTTGGCTGTTCATTTATTGTTTCTTTCATGAGCAGTAATTAAAATAGCTATTTTTGATGGTTTCCATCAATTTTGGCCCCCAAAAACACGAATTGGGCTTCTATTATTATTATTTTTTTAATTTTACAAATTATCTTTGGTCATTGATACTGCCATTTAGTTGTCTTGATTCACATGTTGATACTACTTCTAGTGTTATACAAATTTGCGGCGATTTCAGACCATTTCCCAGGTTTTTGACTCATAAAAAATGATTTTGGAATCTGAACCTTCGTTACAACCTCAACTCTTCACGCGTTGGTCAAGATCATGTTCTGTCTTCTCGCCCCAAAAATCATGAAAAACTGTACATAAACGATAATAATAATGGATAAATAATAATAATTAATAATAATAGTAGTAATAATTAATAATAATGATTAAATAATTATTTGTTGTTATTCGTGAAGCATAACGTTCGTTCAAGTTACTAAAGTAACAAAGATACGTGTATGTATAGACAACATTACCTATCAACAAAATCCAAAATAACCATCATTCTTTAAATAAAATAATATTACGGAACAGCCAACTCGCTTTCATGCTGCTATGCGTGATTATAATCAGCTGTTCCATAACAATAATATCTTGGCTGGATTTATACCGTATCATCATTATTTTCATTCCCATTCATGTTAATGAAGACAAACGAACAGGTAGATGTACATGTACAATGCTCCCAGTGGTCTGGGAAAATCCACAAGTTTTAAAAATTATCATTTAAAAAAACGTAAAAATACCATACCCTTCTATTGAGTGAGCTGCGGCATTCTAGAAATTTCAACCCCTATTTTTCACCCCTTAGAGTTGACTGACAGTAGTGCAGAGCTTGGTGGACCAACTAGACCTCAAACGGGACCTATAAATCAAATTTTAATTAATTTTGGTTCATGGTAACTAAGGAAAGTGTGAAGTACGGCGGAGGGCGTACGGCAGACGGAATTTTTTTCCTGATTCCAAAGGTTCGTTTAAAAAAATGATGAACAGAAACCAGTACAGACGAGGATGTAGGTAGTTACTCATAATTGGTGGTATTCGAACCTGATCAGAATTCGGAGACAGCTGAGGAGAATTATCTACCCAAAGTTGGAGAATATCTCAGGCCCCTTTACACACTACGAGCAACACGTCTCTTGTTCGCTGATGGAGCGTTTTTGGCTCATGAACAACCCCTCCCTTCCACACTACGACAACTTCTACAGCTTGCTAGTGGTGTAGCTGTAGCTCCAGTGGTGGGACGAACGCGGGCTGTTAGATTATAAGGTATTTTCTCATGTCATTCGAACTCCTGGGGAAGGTGAGGAACCACATTTAGCTGAAAAACACGCAGTTGAGAAACTATTCCTGCAACTAGCCCTTTTTCACTCATAAGTGATGAATTTCAATAATTTTTCTATCGACTTTGAACATTAAAAACTCATATGAAGTTATAAAATTTTTGCGGCCTCAAATTGCTGGCCTTCGGAATTATCGTTTTTTCAGGGCTATTGTTTTTTAAAATGAAATTTGTCGAATGAGACCAACTGCAGCTCTGTAGATGATTGGCCTCATTTTTGCCAAATTTTTAAATCGTGAAAGACGACTGAGGAAACGCTACAAATTCCTTGTCACATGGGTTTATTATTCTATTATTGTTTCTTTCATGTGCAATTATTGAAATAGGTATTGTTGATGGTTTCCACCGATTTTGGCGCCCAAAAACACGAAATAAGCTCCTATTTTTGACATATTATCTAGGATCATTGATAGTGCCATTCAGTTGTCTTGATTCACCTGTTGATACTATTCTAGTGTTATACAAGTTTAGGGTGATTTTAGAAAATTTTCCAGGTTTTTGACTCATAAAAAATTAGTTTTGGGAGCTGAACCTTTGTTAAAACCTCAGTTCTTCACTCTTTGGTCAAAATCAACTTCATATCGGTCTTCTCGCCCTAAAAAACATGGAAAACGATACCTCACAAGGTCATGTTCACTAAAACCTCAAAAAACCTCGAAAACCCCTATTTTTACTCAGATTTTTCACCCCTAATACCCCTCGGTGTATTTTGATCGGGCTTCTGAGCTTCGGAGCACAACTAGGAGCCAAATTTGTTCCCAAATGGGGTCCCGAACTGTGTGCGGAAGAACAACGATTCTAGACCAAATTTTAACGTAAATTTAAGGATGAAACTTCGTTAGAACCTCAATTTTCCACTCTTTGATCAAAATCGACTTCATATTCGGTCTCCTCGTCCCAAAAAAACATTTAAAACGGTACCTCACCACCTCATGTTCGTAAAACACAAAAAAATTCCATTCTTCTTCCCATTTTTCACCCATAACACCCTTGGATCTATTCCGATCGAGCTGCATAGTTTCGGGACACAACTAGGGCCCAAATGGAGCCTGTGTGCGAAAGAACGAATTTTTTAGACCGAAATTGAAGTAGATATGCACCTTGAAACGTAAAAGAAAATTTTGATGGAGTGTTATAACATTTCTTTTTGCTGAGCGAATACATAAGTGTATTATTCACAGAATAATAAACCAAAAATTAGTCTGAGGCAAAACATGTAAATAATCTGATGGTCCCAATGGACTCAGAATTCTATTCCCTAAAAGGCTGAAGTTCAGCACCCTTTAGGACTATCAGATTATCTTAATTTGATAATCAAAATTCCTTGTATTGTCTTAATATCAATAATAACGTAAGAATAAATGAGTTGAAAGATGTGCAATTTTGTCCTGTAAAGTAGTGGTCAGTTTCAAATTTTTGTTTAAAAAAAATCATAAAAATGACAGAAATGGTTTTTTTAAGTGACTTTTTAACAATATTTTGCAGTTACATTACCAGCCTGGTTGGTGAGTTGTTGTAATCATTGAATGCGGTGGCGCACCTTCTCCCAGGATAGTGGGCCACGACAAATTCCTCGTATCATTCACATATTGCCAAAACTGACGACCCTCTGGGTCTGGGCCAAAATACTGCATGCATAAGACATCCTCCATCAACAATCACATCGAAGTTTGGCAGGTGCGCGGTTTAATTAGTTGGTTAGAAGTTTCCCGAAGAGGTTTTCCTCATACCAGCTTCGTTGAAGAAGGCTAAGTGTTACGAGCCAGTTCGACGGAACTGCTTTGGTCAGCTCGACCCAGTTTTCCCGAACTCCCCTCAGGACATCGCCCTCCGATTCAGTTTGCCGTAGCACCTTATACGCGACTCACACTCTCCTTTATAACATCGTGTTATCCATCTAGTAACCCAATAAAAAATTAATACTGTAGTGTTCCATGTGAATTTATGAGTATCATCCTACCCAACCCGCACATACCTTAAATCAACGCGAGGAACATTACATTTGGCGCAGTCAGTAGGACTCACGGACTTTAATACGTTCCCAATAAGGAATTCCGTGGTTAATTATCGTGTTTCAGTGTTGTGTGTTAACGCCGTCAAGTTTTTGTGACTATGCTGTTTCAGAACAACGTCGAAATCTCATCAGAGGGCGTAGGTTGTGCTATACATTTAATACAATGGAAACACCTAGTTGAAGGGTTGAAGGCCTTTAATCCGACTTCAAGCCCCCATTCTTTAGCTTCTCACTACCGCCGCACTCTACAGAAATTGGATAGGAACTTAGATGAACTTATCCAATCCCTACCAAGCCGGTTGGTCATTTCACAAGCAATTGAATGGGTGCAACGTGCACTCACGTACCAAGTCGACACCCATACCCTCATCAACAAAGCCTCTGGATCAAAGACGTCCATTTCAACGAAAACACCCAACCATCACAACCTGAAACAATCACCTTCATTGGCATCAGACATCGACACATCTCAAAGTGTTACAAAAGTCAAGGAACATCAGATCGCTCATCCTGCCCGAAATATCACATCCTCTTCTTCCCCAGGAACACTGAATTTTGGTTGCAAAGTTTGTGGTGGACGTCATGCCCTCCGTAAATGCAGAACATTCAAAGGGATGGATGTTGAGGAGAGATGGGGTGTGATTCATTCTAATGATTTGTGTGCGAACTGCTTTGCCTCCACACATAGTTCAGACAAGTGTACTTCCCGATTTGTATGCCAGTGTCACAAAGCACTCAATTCGCTGCTTTGTAAAAACCCGTTCAACTTCGCTAGAATTCGCGAAGTTGATTATGTGAAACGGGACGTTGGACTACACCTTTCTTCTCCACCTGCGTTCAAGGATCGGGCACGTTGTGAGGAATCTATTTCGAAGAACTTCGCCCCACCCTCACTTCCACCTGGCAGATATTCTCAAACAGCGGATGGAGAATCAGCAACAGAGAGCCTGTATTCAATGATAGAACTCTGCCAGTATTCCAGCTTCCCATCTAGGCTGAATTTAATGTATACACCTGAGGACAGGTGCTCCTCATAGGGGGAGGTAATGTTACGAGCCAGTTCGACGGAACTGCTTTGGTCAGCTGGACCCAGTTTTCCCGAACTCCCCTCAGGACATCGCCCTCCGATTCAGTCTGCCGTAGCTCCTTGTACGCGACTCACACTCTAACTATACATCTTGTTATTAATCCAATAACCAATAAAAAATTAATACTGTAGTGTTCCATGTGGGGATTTATGAGTATCAACCTACCCAACCCGCACATACCTTAAATCAACGCGAGGAACATTACATAAGGGAAATGGTGCCAATTCGTATTGTAGAAATTAAGATAACCAAAGTAACCAAAGTAGGTATATCTGCATAACACTATTATCCACAAGTAGAGACGTAATAAGCACTTTTTTTTAAACTTACCCACAAACACATATAGGTAGGTAAGTAAAATTCTTATATACCTACAGGTTCATAAAACGATAAAACCCTTGAGAAACAAACGCTGCGAAGTCCTTGTCACATGGGTTTATTGTTCTATTGGACATACCTACAGAAATGCTGGAAATACATTTATTGTTTCTTTCATGTGCAATTATTGAAATAGGCATTGTTGATGGTTTCCACCAATTTTGGCCGCCAAAAACACAATATACGCTCCTATTTTTGACAGATTATCTTTGATAATTGATAGAGCAATTTAATTTCTTGATTCACCTCTTGAAACTACTTCTAGGGTTATTATACAAGTTTATAATAGAGTTTTGGCTCATACAAAATGAATTTTCGGAGCTGTACCTTCTTTACAACCTCAATTCTTTCTCTTTGGTCTTAATCAACTTCATATTCGTTCTTCTGGCCCTCAAAAACATGGAAAACGATACCTCGCAAGCTCATGTTTACTAAAACCACAAAAAAACCTCAGAAAACTCCATTTTTACCCCCATTTTCACCCTTAACACCCGTGGGTGTATTTCGATCGGGCTGCCGAGCTTCGGAACACAACTAGGAGCCAAATGTGTTCCCAAATGGGGACCCAAACTGTGTACGGAAGAACGACGATTTTAGACCAAATTTTAACATAAATTTAAGGTTTAATCTTCCTTAGAACCCCGGTTTTCCACTCTAGTCAAAATCAACTTCATATTCGGTCTTCTTGCCATAAAAAAACATGGAAAACGATGCCTCACAAGCTCATGTTACTAAAACACTCAGAAACTTTTGTCCCCATTTTTCACCCATAACCCATAGCAAAGTTTGGGGACACCATGGGCCTAAATGGAGCCTGTGTGCGAATGAACAATTTTTTTAGACCGAAATTAGAGTAGATATGGATGATACGGCGGACGGACATTGCATTTGGGTTTATTATTAATAACACAGAATAATTTATATTCTGTGAATGTATTCGCTCAGCAGACATTTTTTATAGCACCCCCTCAAAAATTTTTTCTTTTACGTTTCAAGGTGTGCACATTCCAAAAATGCAATGTCCGTCCGCTGTATCGTCCATATCTACTTTAATTTCTGTCTAAAAAATTCATTCTTTCGCTCACAGGCTCCATTTGGGCCCTAGATGTGTCCCGAAACTCTGCAGGCCGATCGGAATATAAGTGGAGGTAAATTAGGTTTCTTTGGTGTTTTATAACATGAACTTGTGTGGTATCGTTTTCCATGTTTTTTATGACGAGGAGACCGAATATGAAGTCGATCGATTTTGACCAAAGAGTGAAGAATTGAGGTTGTAACGAAGGTTCAGCTCCCAAAATTCATTTTTTATGAGTCAAAAACCTGGGAAATTGTCTGAAATCACCATAAACTTGTATAATAACACTAGAATTACCAGAATCAAGACAATTAAATGGCACCGTCAATGATAAAGATAATGTGTCAAAAATAGGAGCCTAATTCGTGTTTTAGGGGCCAAAATTGGTGGAAACCATAAAAAATAGCTATTGTAATTATTGCGAATGAAAGAAACTGTAAATGTATTTCCATCATCTCTGTAGGTACTTCCAATAGAATAAAATAATTAACCCATGTGACAAGCGTTTTTGGAATCTACGCATCTTGAAACGTAAAAGAAAAAATTTTGAGGGGGTGTTATAAAAATTTTTTGCTTAGCGATTACATAGGTGTATTATTTACCGAATAGTTAGTAAACCAAAATGAGAAAGTGATGTGAGTGGATTTTCCTCGAAAATTCTAAATTGGCCAGAGATGTTCAAATTGCTACATATTGCCTACTTTGGAGCAGTTGAAGATAGAGTTTTAAAAAAATCTCATATTAAATGGAATTTAGTGCCCTACTACCTCTTCTGACGAGTTTGCTGTGAAATTGAAAGAGGTGAAGCTACATGTCAGTTTGTTGAAAAAGGTGATGTAAAAAACTTGTAGCAGCAGATTTGCAATTTTCGTTAGCGTATATCACCTAAAGGATGCAGATACGAAAAAAAAAAAATGACTGGAGACATTCTTGTAGAGTATTTTGTCAGCTTCATTTATTTTCTGATGGATTTTTCCTGTAGGATCTATTGTTGTCGAGATATAAGCGGGGAAAAAACGGGACCTTTCCCCTCTCCCATCTGTAGCAAGCTGTCAGGGGAGGCGACTAGTATTTTTACCCCCTAAGTAGTCCATACACATTGAAAAAATTTCTCCCTCCATGTCCTCTGCACCCCCATTTTGGGCCTTCATTGACTTGGCTACACTTTTGAACTCCTCCTTTCGTTTGCCATTACAAACATTTTGATGACATTTCCAAGTTTCAACTCTTAGTGAAGGTCACACGTTGTCCGGAATGACACATGAACATACGTGAGAAACTTTGGGATGAAGAAAAAACGTGGAAAAGAAAGAAAACAGGTCTGGACGTTTAGCCATCAAGCATTATTGGCAGGCTGTGGCACCAGTAGATTGCCGTCAAAGCCCAGACCTGAGGAAAAACGACCTTGGGAAAGAGAGAGAAAAGGGACAGGAAATTTAAAAAATTATATAAATTACTAATGAAAATTATGAAGAAACAAATTATATAGCCCTAGACGTATCAAGGCCTAGGTCCCGCCGAGTGGCTAGGACCTTGATGTGCATCCCTGCCCTGCCGAAGTTTTGTGTTGGGAGGTGGGTGGCGGTAAAGTTTTCAAAACGCGATTCCTGCAGCAGTCAACGGAAGTCTTTTGATATGCTTCAGCACTGCTACAAATAATAGTCTTGCCTACTCCACTATGAATGGGGCTCAACATCATCCCCGACTATTTCCCATGTACTCCCTTCCCCCCCCCCCCCCCCTTCATTAAGATTATTTTAGTTAAAGTAATTGTGAAAAGGATGTAGTCTGGGAGAAAGTGATAATTGTTAATGTAAAGAAGAAAATTTGAAATAAAGCTATCAGTGTTGAAAAAGTGTGGGTCACCGTCCATGTCACAGCCAGGCTGTGTGTGTGTGTGTGTGTGTGCGCGCGCGCGTTAGTATCCATAGGGATATCGGCGATCAAGGTCTCTGCTCATTCTGTCCAGCGTCAAGAATGGCCAAGTAATGTTAGAGCTGTTTTATTATTTCCATCTCGATATTGTTTGATCCTTCTTAATTTGTCCCTGATACTCTGTCCGTTTTTGTGAAGCTTGGGGAGGCAGTGAATTATCTACATCACGGCCTGCCTTGTTTCTTAAACTCCACATTTCTATTTGCTTCTCTGTTTTTTTCAACATTTTCTTGATGAACAGACCTGATTTTCAATAACCCCAACCAGTATACTTTGGGAAAAGAAAAATACCCCATTTAATCACAGTCTGTTTATCAGAACTCCAGTTATGCGTATCCTGGAGGGTTGGGTTAGGTAACCATGGAAAGGGGTTTGAGGAGCCCCACGCACTGCAGCCCTAGGCTTATTGTGCCTTCCATGGTCATATGTTTCCTTAGTTCCCTAGTATTTCCTAGTCAAACAGTCCCAGGCCTTTGATTAGGCTCAGTAGTTTGTTGGCAAGGTTGTTCCAAGGAATCTCTTCAGTGGGGGGTGTCCGGCTCCAGCAGGTGGAATTGGCTTTGTGCTAGGGCTTCGCAGTGAAATATGACGTGGCCTGCATTTTCCTCATCTTGGTCATATAGTCTGCACGTGGGTGAGCCTGTTCAGACCCCAATTCGGCACATTTGTTTTTGAAGGTGGCAGTGACCTGTGATGAGGCCTGTCACCTTCCTGATGGCTGCTTTACTTAGTTGGAGTACTTCATGAGTAAGGTTTGGGTTTAACTTTGGTACCATGCGCTTACTATGTTTGTGTCCTTGTAGTTGGTTCCAGCGACACTTCGTCTTTTGTGACACACATTTTCGGATTATCCCATCTTTTTCGGTCTTGGTGATGCCCAGCACTGGCTCAGTGTTTGTGTGGGTAGTACTTCATGTTTGCACTTGGCAGACGAAAGTTGCAGTCCAATATTGATGGGACCATTTAGAATCTAGCTAACCGCACATACCCTCCAAATCTCAGCTCATCACGACCATTCGTTTGTATAGCAGTCAGCTTTACAAGGGTTCTAAGTTTGTGTTTGTGTAAACAAAGTTACTGTCTCGTCTTCATGAAATTCTTAATGGGAACTTCTGGGGGTCTAACTCATGGTTACCCAAATGTCAGCTAATTACGACCAATCTTTTGTATAGTTATGCGTGTTGCAAGCACAAACTTTCTGGTCCAATTTTGATAAGATTCATGTGGGACCATCTGGGTTTGGATCTGCTGGGGTCTAACTGTCTTAAACTCTCAAATTTCAGCTCATTATGGCAATTCTTTCGTATAGTTAGCTAAGGCACACATTGAACTATGTCACGCAGGACAGGGCAGCATGAAAGAAACACTGAGTCACACAGTTGTACTCATATTGGGAAGCAGTTTTGTGTGGCAGGTCGACGAAGGCAGTGTTTTTTCCCCCCCTGCTGAAAAATGTTGGCAGTGCAAGTAGAATAAAAAAACAGGCATGGGCGAACTGCTGACAAAGTTTCTGTGTTGTCTCCACTAGTTTGGTGCAGTCAACGCGTAGAGCAGTACTGACTCAATATGCGCACTCGCACTCGAACGTGTGATTCGCAGAAACTGTCCCACTGTACCCTTGCACTGCGCTGCTTCAGCTGTGTCCCAGTGTGCGCCTGGCCTTACAAGGATTTGTGGACACTCAGAAGGGCAGACGGACACAGACATGGAACCATATTATTTGTTCAGAAAGGTCTACAACTCCACAGCTGAGTGGCTTTCCAGTGATCAAAGGTGTCCCAGGAGGCTCCCAAGAGAGAAAAACTGAAATGAAATAACTTAATTCTTGCCTTAGACGCGTGTTATCTCAATTCTTGTAAATTGTTCAGGTTGCTTGGCTGGACTTGCATGCTTTGCTTAGCCTGCTGCAGTTGAAACTGTCTCACTTCAGATACGTTCCAGTGCTGCAATTATTTCATGCTTGAGTTCGATACATTAACTGAAAAGGTGGGGGATGAGTTCATAATATTATCAATGTTTGTAATGAGTTGCTGGACCGCCAAGAACTATTCTCGTAGACAGTGCTAGGTGTTTTCAGTGTGTGAAAACCCATAATGGTAATAACCTGATGAGCAGAGATGTTATGGAGTTTGTGGGTACTGGACGGAGGCAAGTGATCACGTTAGAAGGCAACAGAGAAATGGAAATTAGAGAGTTTATGCATGGCAGAGGGTAGTATTAGTAACCTTTCCAGTTCAGTGACCCCTGGATGAGTGCAGAAAGCACACGAACTCGATGCAACACTCTGCATGCTGGAACACAGTTCACGCCAAACTTTTTATGAACTCAGTACCGTTGGAACTTACCTGTTAATTCATCCATGTTGCTCTTGTCAATAAATTAAAGATCAATAGATAGTTATCTATATGTTCTTAAAGTGGGCAGTTTCCTGATTGATGTTTTGAAAATCCCCCCCCCCCCCCCCCCCCATCCTCTTAAAATTTGGTTGTAGCATACATTAGCTATAGTGTTTTTCTCCTCTGTATATAAAACGTTTTTCTTCCAGTTCATTGGAACTAATGAAAATTTTACGTTACATGTTTCAAGAATGTGTAACAGACAATAATTGTGTAGCCCAGAGCCAGAGGGTCTCAAGTTCCAAAAATGAAATTTACAGGAGAGCGAAAAAAAGTAAAAAAATGTTTTTTTTCACTTGTGTACTTTTTCTCACTGTTTCACCTTGAAAACTTGATTAGAATGCATTTTGCTTATAGATTGTGATTCAGATATGCGTTGCTTCTACGCATATCTATTTACACAGTCATCACTGCTTTTGTAGTAGACTTACGACCTTTTGGCCCAGTGGAAATAAATTTTGCATTGATTCTCACATCAGAGATTCGTAAGTCCACTCATACTGATTACCTATATAATCATCTGGTTACTTATGTTAGGTAACCTACAACTGATATTGATCGGATTTGGTAATAGTGAAGATAAAATGGAGTAGCTACCTAAATAAAAGTGTCACAGGAATCTGTAAAGTAGGTGCACATTGCGGTTTTCAGGGGTGTGCCCTTCTTGGAATTTGGATGAAGATTGAAGAAATCTCAGCAACTCCATGATTTTTTTTACAATCGTATGATTGTCCATGTCGTGTTCTGTATAGTTAATTCATACCTGATAAACTACAGAATTTTGGTTAATAACCATAATAGTAAGGCAACAGCGAAATTTTGAGGCTAGGTAAGTAGGTATGTAAAAATGTTTAGGTAGATAGGTTTTTAGGTGGGTTACATTGAAGCACAGATCGGTAGGTATCTTGGTTCTAGACACGAGATATGCTCAAAAATCCATGGAGAATCCAAATGAAGGCACATGAAATAACTATCATCACTTTGTCAATTCAGTCCCCCCACAGCCTCCGTTGTTTCAACCCAAATCACGCATCGTGAGCCTTGAAACGGGATCGTGGATAGTGTAATTTCAAGGTCCAGGTTTTGCATAAATAAAAGCTTTGAGGCGGTTAGAATTTGGTGCTGGCAAACACTTATTAATATATCTGCCATTACTACTGTATATGCGGAGTTCTCATTTGCTTTACGGAAATGGACATGAGACCGGTTGGCTTTGAAGGTAACCAGGGCTAGTTAGTATCGTGTCCACTTATGATGGATTTACGACGTACTGGCTCTCACTTGATATGCCTTGCGACTTGTTGGCCCCAATAAATAATCTCTGTTATAATAACTAACTGGGGTCTAACACTTTCTGACCTTATAGAATAAGGTATATTGATTCAATTTGTGAAGGGAGCAATGAAAAAAGAAAAAAATCCGAAATTTCGGAGTTACGACCCTCTGGCTCTGGGCTACATAATGGCCAACCAGACTTGAATTTCAGTCCAGCTGCATTTCCTCTTGACAAGCATGGTTTTTAAGTAATCATTATCTTCTATACTTTTTCATTCCAGGTGTGAATGCATGTTGAATATCACTGCCATTACCATGAAAGACAGTCTCGTCTTCACTATGACAAGAAGTGCATTGCAAGATGTTTGAAATGGAAGATAACATAAGAATTGAGGTACGTGCCTTGCTCTCATTCTGGAATATGTAGCAATAAGGTACATTAATTATTGAACAAGGCCGAGCAGTATTATATTGTACTTTTTGAAAACTCTGTTTAAATTATTGTCATCACCTTCTACTAGGTCTCGTGATTATGAAAATAAAAAAGTTCCTGTCATGCATGATCTATGAGCACATACTTGAAGTTAGCCTCAGCCTGAATGAATTGGGGCGCATAGGATACAGACTGGGTTCTCACGACCCCCACTATGATCAATGCCAATGGGCGCGGTGAGTGGCTAATTGGAGGAGTGGAGGGTTATCTTTGTCTTTAATGTCTCCAGCGTTATCCTGAAACTCAGATTTTGGCCTCTTTTCTTGTGAACATTATTTGATTATTAAAACGGTATTTTCTTTCTTGATTAAGCATTTTATACCATATTTGATGAATTCCTGTAAATGTTCGGTGATGTTTAGCCATTACTAAAGATTTTTTAAAGCTATATTTGACCCACCTAAAACTAAATTTGATCCTCTTCTTATTTTTGAAATTTTCTCATCTTCTAACTCTTCGTATCATTTACTGTTACTAATATGTTGGCAATCTGTTTGTGTTTGTTTACCCCATAGCCAAGGTCTAATACCATCTGGAAAGGGAAACAAACACATATATACATTCATCCACGGGTAAAGTGATGTGTCCTGCTCCAGCTTGCAATGTCTTCCCCGCCTATACGTTCCTGCATGAGTTTTCTCCACTTATGTGCATATTTCAGAAAGATTAGGGCCGAAAACTGTGCACTGGTCTTGGGGGGGGGCTCTCGAGGGTCCACTGTCACACTCTGTCGCATGTAGCAGAGTGTGGTTTGGTAGTATGCGCTGAGTAACACCATATTCCATCTACTTTTTGAGGGCTGTCCAGAAAAGTTAGCCCAAAGGTTTCCAGAAGGATTCATTCTAAACATCCTGTCCCTCTGATAATACATATCTGTTGGCTTCCCCCCTCCCCCATTCCCCTTTTAGAGCTCAGTATAATTAAAATGTATTGGCTCAGTTAAAGGCGATTAATGCCGTGTCCCAATTTACAAGTCCCAAATAGTTGTTCCGTCCTAACAATGGAGGTTGATCACCTAGAGGTTGCCCAGTTGATCGCAATTCATTGGACAACAACCTCTGACAACATTTTTTTCTCCACCAATACTCGTATGTAGGAGCTTTGTTCTCCACCAGTAAATTATTGAGGTAGTACCATTACGATGGTGGTTAGTCACCTTGAAGTTGTTCACATGTTCTTTCCTGAACCAGAACTTCATACTACTTTTCAGCCCCCCTTTTCCCTCTCATACTTCTGCTACCCAGAAGTATGTCATGTGGAGAAGAGTGTGACAGTGGCAGTTCTCGAGCCGTTTATTTTTTCATTGAAGATGGGGTCGTTTGGTGGAAGCCTAATCGATATCCCTTCTTTGCTGGTGATAATATCGCTAGTCTTGAAGGGGGACTCTCGAGGGTCCAGTTTCACTCTCCTGACACTCTGTGACACATTATTGCAGACACATTTACTTCCAAAAACTTAGTCATTGAAAATATGCAAAAAACGAAATAGTAGAAAATAGAAAGGGAACCTATCTTTCCCTTATAGTCTAGACCATATCGTCTAGAGTAATCCATGGATTACATGGCTTGGCCTTGTTAGTATGGGTGGAATTGGTTTTCCATGTTCATAATAGGTAGTATTTTGTTGGATGTTTCCTAGGATTGTTCGAAAGAGAAGACTTTTTCAGTGAACGATTCGGGCCATTGGGGAAATTAGGAAGATGCATTCCTCGTATTAACAAGGTTTTAACAGTGATCTATGGAACTCTAGAGACTACTGGACCAGATTGAAGAAAGATGGTTTGTTTCGACCATTGGGTTCTGGGTTATGACATTTCAGCGGTTTAAACATTTATGCATGGGCAGTCTCTACTACTGATCCGAATGCGACGAAATTCATGTGCGACCAACTAGGACCTAACCCCGAACTCTAACACAAAAATTTGAGCCAATTTGGATCATTGGGTCGTGAGTGATGGCAGTTCGCAAAAATGCGGGCGCACACATACGCACACACAGGTAAGAGAGGCTGCGTGTGAGCTGTGAAGTCGCCGTGAAGGTGGGTGGCGTGAGGATTCCGTGGTGTCTTGGCGTCGTGTGTTGGCGGCGGCTGTGGTGTGGAAGGCGTGTACGTGCGCGGTTGCGGTCCGTGCGGAAGTGCGAGGGCGACGTCTCGGGGAGCGCTGGAGAAGGCGGCTGGAAGAGGTGATCTTTCGAGGCGGCTTGACTGGTGAGGCCGGAGGTGCCGGGGCGGGTGACGTCGGCCGTGCCTGCGGCGTGGCTGTAGGTGGCGTTCCCTGTAGTCCGCGGGAGTCCGAGGTGGCTGCGCGGGGGTCAGCTGGTGGCTCCGTTTGTGTGGCTTTCTCTGTCGTCGCTAGGAGCATTTTCCGGCGCCGAGGTGGCGCGCCTGGGTCCCAGTGAAAACGGTGTCGGGAGAGGCCTGTGTCCCAGGGTGTGATAGGCCGTGTATGTGACGGAAGACCGGGAGGGCGCCTGGTAGAGGAGGGTTTTCTCGGAGGTGCTTCGTCGGGCCCGCCTGTGAGGGCGGGGTGCCGTAGTTTCTGCGCTGGTGGCGATGGTCGAGGAGGCGAGTTCGGCGACATTCGCATGTTGAGTGGGCCTGAAAAGAACCGTATTTCGCCAGAGTTTCGAGTAGTAATTTTACGTGTGTAAAATGTTCCTCGATGTCTCTGGAGGTCGTTATAGACGGTGGTCCCGAAAAGAGCCGTTGTTGAAGGCTGAAGCAGAGTGGCGAGCTGGGAGCCATCTGAGGGTGCGTGAGCTGCGATAAGCCGGTCTTTCAACATCTGGTAGCTTGCTGCGTGTGTGGCGACGATGTCGGCGGAGAGGTCCACCTGGCGGGGCTCGAGCGCGAGTGAAGCGGGCTTCAGATGTCTTCAAGCCCTCCTGGGAAAAAACGAGCTCGAGCTGGGCGAACCAGACGTGCGGGAAAGCCGGGTCGAAAGGCCGCAGTTTGAGAGGTGCCGGTTCCGGTGTCTTTGTAGCTCTGGTCTCCATCTTCTTCGTAGGAATTCTTCTTGTGGGTGCGAATCCGAGGAATGATCTATCCGTCAGCGGTCGCTTGCGTTAAGTAGACAGCGAGTAGGCGGGATGGAGAAGTGGATGATCGCTGATTGGGTCGCTGAAGAGACGACGCTGATTGGTCGTGGGTGGAGACGAGTGGAGGGGGGCGTAGGCGTGTCGCTGGCGATCGCAGGATGTGATAAGCCGAGGCGAGAGGCGTGTTACTTCGCCGGTGCTGCGTTCGCGGAGAGCCGGTGCGAAGGTGTGTGTTCTCACGTCAAGTTGTCGCAGGAGGCTGGCTCACGATGGCTGACGGTCGCAGGAGGCCGGGGCGAAGGTGCGTGTGCTCTTACGTCGGGGTGACCAGTGTGATGATCCAGCGGGAGCTAAAGGTAGGAAGAAAGTACACAAGAGTCGGTATGTGACTTGAGTGGTCGAATGACAATTTATTGGTAAATTCACAGCTCTTTTATACCCCTTGGTACAGGACCCAGAGGGGGGTCGGGGGTCCCCACTCTGGGATGCCGTTTAGACGCGGCTTATTATTGTATATGACGCTATTACATCGTATTAGGGAGCAGCCGATCACCACATTTTTCCTTTGGTCATTTGCAATAAAGTAACACGTTTAAAAAAAGGGGAAAAAATACATCGTTCTGGAGTGGAGAAATATTAGGACAGCCATTAGAATAAAAGGCGGCATTCTGAAGGCTTTAGGGAACCCCTTTTGGACGTTACATGAAAAGAAATGAAGCACGAAATGTGAACCAATACGCGTTGTGGTTGCACAAGATGGAGGATGGTCGGCGGGCATGGAAATGCACATGACCTGAATGGAAGATACCACAACTCGAGCACTTTTTGGGCTTTTTGGCGTGTTGTTCGGTTGGACTCACTGTATGCAGCCAGTGAGCGACGCCCTTTTCCTTTTCCCGCCATAGGACAAATTTCACTATTTCAATACATTTTCTCAGGTTGGAGCACTCACTCACTCGTTCAAAAAACTCAAGTTGGAGAATGATGGGGGACAAGTAGTTTATTGGTTTCTGCATAACTTCATTATTTTGGGTTTCCATATATAGTACGAATGATTATTTGCCACCAATGCCACCTGGTTGGAGAGTCAATCTGGTCCAATCAAGTGGTCCTTTTTCAAATTAATCTGTTGAACTCTTGTTTCTAGGAGCAACTAACATAATAGGACTTTATTGATTGGATGTGCAACAGTGTCTAATTTTTCATCTCAATCTTGTGATTCAGGAGTTAGAAAATACATTACTTGAAGAATCAAAGCCCTATACTGAAAAATTAGATGCAGTCGTTTCAACTTGGAAGTTCTACTACGAGCAAGCTAATGACAAGGAGTCCCCTGATGTGTTGAACCAAGTTCTACCTGCCCTCTTCCGGTAAGGTTTTAAAAATTCGTTGGTCATTTGAACAGTTTTAATTTTACGGCATTCATGGGTCTGATGTATCCTGTTTAGTGCGGCAGTCAGAATAATTCTCCATGGGGATTGGCCAAGACTGAAACATGTTACCAGGCGGAAATTCACATCTCTTATAAAGAGATGTAATCAATATCTTTATCGAAAATTTCCTGACAGTGCAAAAAAATGTAAGACGTTAACATTCTTGTGGGTTGATCCCTGGGATCATCCTACTTTACGTCTCATTTTGGAGAAGGCAACTGCTCCAGATGAAGATGGTAAGTGATTCATTATTCATGTATTGTTATTCTTAGTTTTATATCACATTAATGTCTATCTACACCAATAATATTTTTGTAACAAGTGTTGTTATTATACATGGTGTTGTCTGGAATGACACACTGTATTATATACAGTAGAAATTCGTTGATATGCTCTCGAAGGGGAAATTTAAAAACTGCGTTAAGCGTGATTGCACTATATGCGGGAACCAGCTTAAAACGCTGTCACAGCTTATTAACCGGGATACCAGACAGTTGAATGATAAATTCAGTGGTGTTACCCTTTTTTATTAAAAATACATACGTAATAACTACAGTAGGTACGTGATGTTTGAGCTTTTTGCCATGTCATTAGCTGTTTCGGTCAGCATGGGATGATTGACAAGTAATTTTGAAGTGTGAGGTTTTTAGAACCATGCCAACAAGATCTTTTCCAATTTTAAAATTTTCCAAGTATCACTTTTTGACATTTACTGTTTCCTGCCAATGTGTTCTTCTCGATTTCGTCCCTGTTCTTCAATATGATCCACAGCAAAGTGGAGGGCAATCCCAGTGCATGAGAGATTTGCTGTTTGTTGACCACTCCTACTTTCTTGTCAAAGTGCTTGATAATGCTGAGTTTTTCATCAGTAGAATGAGCCTTTCTTTTCACACCCTGGTGACCAGCCATCGTCTTTTAGAATTGATAAGAAAGTCGCACTACAGAGGACAAGGTTTCATGATCAACACTCGAACTTGACTGATCGGGAGTAACAAGTAAATAGACAAGTTAAACCATCACAAGGTGATACACATACACATTCATTGGATGCCCTCCCTATTTGGACGGTGTCAACAAAAACTGTGGCAGTGGATCCGAGAGCGTATCAAACGGGATTTCACCTCGAGGGGGGGACCTAAGAAAAAGCGCGTATATTGCGAGATCACCTGTTATGTGGGACGTAGGGTGGCCACTTGCAGGGAAGTCAGGGAAAAAAATGTTGGTCAGGGGAAATTACCGCACGTCCCCCGTTTTCTTGAGATTTTGAACTGACGCATCTTATTTGCCACTCTGCTCATGTTCGATCATCTGATAGCTTCAGAGGGTGCAACGCGAGTGCAGCGCACCTAGCGACACGGAGTAGAAGATGTCATCACTGCCCCATATGGCCCCTCAGCTCCCCGTAGGCCTGTGGGAAGTTCGAGGGAATATGGTTGGGAAGTTCGATTATGAACCAATCGATAGGTACTTGAACAGTAATTGATTGCGTTCGAATATTCGTACGGGTCCAGTTTTCTTTCCGAACCTGAATTTTCCTCTGTTTCACAATTACATCGATATTGATTCAGGTAACATCGATGTTATCATTGATACCGGAATGGTAACATCGATGTTCAATAATATCAGACCTTTCAACATCGATGTTTTGGTAGCATCGACCGTCGATATTACCCAATTCCAAATGAATGTTGTAGGATTTTCGATTGATCGAGCTGTAAAGTCAGGTAAGTTCAGTTCTGATTAATGTCTTTGCACTTGTCAGATCCTAGTGCATACAAGCTGTGTGGAGGGCCTGCTGTGGTTGGATCATGCTTGCATTGTTTTATGGCGGATTTTTGGTTTATTATTTTCAATAATGAACCTTTGGAATCAAGCATGAAAACAAATTAACCCCCCCTCCCCCTTAAAATTTTATGGTTTCTGTTTTAAGGTACCTAGAATCCGAAAATGTAATGAAAAAATTTTTGTGTGTCCGCCGTACGCCATACTTAACACTTTTCTTAGTTACCATGAACCAAAATTAATGAAATTTGGTTTGTAGGAGTCGTTCGCGGTCTAGTTGGTCCGTGAAGCTTGGCGTTACTGTCAAGTCACCTGTGAGGGGGAAAAATAAGTGTTGACATTTTCAGAACCCCGTAGCTCGAATACGTTCAATAGGTTTTTACGTGTTTAAATTGATCCCGAACTAAAGCATTTTTTGAGACCACCCGGAGCATTGTACGACCATCAATTCCTTTGCACCGAAAAGCTTTGTCAACATGATAGTGAATGAAACTGTATATGTTCGGCTCAGATATCATTGCTAGGGAACACCTGATAATAACCATCACTAGGGAATCTGATTACGGATGGCTTTATGAAGTCGAGTTAGTTGATCCGTGATATTATTTCATTTGAAGAATGGTGCCTCTTTTAGACTTTGTTGATTGGTACTTTAGTAATTTGAACAAACGTTATTCTTCATGAATAATAATAAATAATTAATGATTGAATTATTGAATCCTGGTATTTTTATGAAACTGTTGTAATTCCCGGGCTGGCTCCTGGGGGGAACTTGAGGGTAGGTATCGACCACAGAAAACAGTGATCTACGAAGAAGGGGCATCCATACAGGTAAATATTTTGGTTTATTATTCTGTGAATAATGCACCTATGTATCGGCTCAGCATACGATTTTTTGAACTCCCCCTCCACAAAAAAATTGATAAAGGGTGCATAGATTCCAACAATGCAGTGTCCGCCCGCCATACGCCGCACAGTGGACGGAAACGGCCTTTTTTGTGCAAAATCCTCTTAGCTGACCAAATTAGTCAAACTTGATATGGATTTCCATGTATTTCGAGGGATTTGGGGGAGAAAATGGCATTTGAATGCGGAACAACACAACGCAACGAGGTATTTTGATAAAAATCGATTTTTTAAAAACCAAAACGACTTGTCACTTGAATTTTTTCGGGTTATAGCAAAATAACGGTACTTTATGACACTTCTTGCATGCTGATTTGATTTCCGTCTTATTTGCTGGTATGCCCATGGGCTAGTTACATTCTTCACACCCCATGCCTACTTACCACTCAGTGAAAAATTGAGAGAGGAGGGACAATAAAATACTTGAATGAAAAAAATAAATCTTCTTTTGCAAGGAAAAATTAAACTGTTCTTATAAATAAAATTTAAAAAAAAATCACAAAATGAGTTCCAAAGCCTCGTCACTGAGCAGGAGGTCCTTCTTTTTTGGTAGAGCTCAAATGCGTAATGAACGGATCCGAAGAAACAAGGAATGCGTGAAAAACATCGTCGTTTGTCGTCTCCTGGAACGTTTCCTGGCGTGTGAAAGTCGAAAATTCCGAAAGTCTTTGTTCCGGCTCTCCTGAGCTTCTTCGGAAAGCGCTCTGATGGGAAGAAAAGCGTTGCATTCAGTGATGTCGGCTCCGTGGAATAATATTTTGTGTACGGTAGCTAAATAATCTTTGGTTGATAGATAAGTTTGATACGTTTATTCTCGAAGGACCATGAACAAAGGTTCAAAAATGATAGTTCATATACATACTACTATGGAGACTTACGGAGGGCGCAGGCTCCGGTACCATCCAGGGTTATGGGGACTTGACGGACGGAGAAGGCTCCGGGATCCTCGAAGTTTGAGGACTTACCGGCCTCAACGGCCTCAGTAACCAACGCAACCACTGCAGAACACGAGGGGATGGAGACTTCTCAGCCTCTTGTGGCTCCAGACTTCTAGATAGATGAGATGGGAAGATTTGCGAGTTGGTCGGTAGTAACTTGGGTCTGATACGCCGCACAACACGATCGTTCAGTTTTGTACCGATATTTGGAAGAGATAGGCACATAAACTTGGAATAGTTCAATTTTAGCTGGAGCCAGTAACAGATTGGTTTGAGGACCGCAAAGAGAGAATTGGTAATGGCTGCCTTTTTAGTGGGAAAATCTGCTGTGTGAGCACACACGTGGCTAAATGAGAAATGTTGCAGAAAATTCGAATTCTAGCTAATTTGCACCAAGAAAATTATCACATAATTTTCTATTTTGCAATTGTCCCACACAGACAGCGCTAAGCGCAACAAGACATGGAAGCGACTAGCATCCACAAAGTAAATAGGTATCTATCAACTGATACAGAATGTAAACAAACCAATGGCAAATGTTTGGTAGAAAAATATCTGTTTCGTAATTATTCACCAAAACAAGAATAAAGGTATTATAATGTGATAAAGTGAGGTGGTAATTAGCGTTGGATGAAGCTACATTACGGATGGTCAAAAATAGAGTAAGTTTCCAAACATGCTCCCCCCCATTTTTGACCAAGATCAGCAAACAACAATAAATATTCGATAAATCAACAAAGAGTAAACATAAATATTAACAGCATGCAAACAACTCAAAGGATCATAACAAAACCATCAGAAAAACTATGGACTATAACATGGCAATGAAATAAGATTGGCAACAGGGTGCTTGCATGTACCTCCTGCTGTTTTCAGGGTTACCACTCGGACCACACCATCATTGCCTGGGTAAGTAGCAATAATCCTGGCCAAAGGCCAAGTCATTGGAGGTGTGTTGCGATCAGAAACAATGACCAAATCATTCACCTTGAGGTTGGGCATGTGTTTGCTCCATTTCTGCCGGACTTGAAGAGTACTCAAATATTCATCACGCCAGCGTGTCCAGAAATGTTGAATAGGTTGACGAACAAGTTGCCACCTGCTAAGTCTTCCCTCAGGAATATCGCTTAGATTTGGCTCTGGCAAGGCATTTAATGGTTGCCCTATCAAACAATGTCCTGAGGTAAGGGCTTCCACATCATCGGGTGAGTCAGATATAGGGTGAAGAGGTCGCGAGTTGAGTATACCCTCAGCGTTGATTAACATAGTATTTAGTTCTTGAGAGGTATACGGATGATTCCCGAAGCTCCTGACAAGGAGTGTCTTCAATGACTTCACTCCTGCCTCCCAACTCCCACCAAAGTGAGGAGCAAATGGTGGGTTGAAGTTCCAGTTGATTGATTGATGTGAAGTTCTGGTGATAATAGATGCTTTGGTGGTGTCATTTGATATCCAATCCGCAACTTCCTTGAGATAGCGTGCAGCTCCCTGGAAATTTGTGCCACAATCTGAGTACATGTTACTTGGCACACCTCTTCTGGCAGTGAACCGTTCAAAGGCATCAAGAAATGTCTCAGCTGAGAGAGAGGTAGCCAGTTCAAGGTGGAGCGCTCTGGAGGACAAACACACAAAGAGATACAGATAAGCCTTCTCAGTTCTTGCATTTCTTAAGGAGTTCACCTTACAGATAAATGGACTGGCAAAGTCCACTCCGGTGTTAACAAATGGTCTTACTGTGCTAAACCGAGAGGCAGGTAGATTGCCCATAAAGGGGTGCTTGAAGGCTCGTGAGAATCAAAGACATACCACACCTTTATGATACCAAACTGCAGGCGTTGGGTATCCAGTAGTGTTGTCTCACTGTGGCAAGAAATGCTGATGGACCCAGATGGTGATTGGATTTATGTAGATAACTGATCACAAGGTTGGTGAAGTGAGATTTAGGATGTAGCAAAATGGGAAACATGATCATTGGGAATGTCAGCATTTGCCAAACGACCCCCCCACACGAATCAAACCTTCATGGTCAGTAAACACTGACAACCGCCGAAGCTCAAGGGAAAGCTCATCACTATCCTTCACAGCAAACACTTGTTGATAGTAGTGATGCTGCGTAGCACGGATACATTGCTTTCGTGCACAATCAAATTCTCTTGCAGGGACGAGACCCTTGATGCGTCGTTTCTTTCGCCAAGCAGGAATCTTACAATTGTGGACAAAACGCTTGACATAAGCTACCACTCTGACCAGACGTAGGAATGAGGAATGGCGTTCCATATATGATATAAAATAGTTAATGTACTGACAGCGGCAAACGATACCTGTTGAGTTTTCAACTCAGGTAGATTGATAGGTTGTGTTACATCTTGAGACACCGGCCATGAGTCAATTGGTTGAGTACACCATGATGGACCATTCCACCACAAGGAATGGTGCTGAATGTCTGAAGGCAAGACTCCACGAGACCCAACATCCGCGGGATTTTCCACACCCCGAATGTGATACCAACAGCTTCTATCTATCTTGTCATTGATCTGTTGGACACGATTAGCCACAAATGTTTGTAGACGATGAACTGGAGTGTTGAGCCAGCTCAAAACGGTGGTGGAGTCTGTAAAGCAATAAACGATCAATATTGAGATATTTGAGAACTTCAACACATCTGTACCATTCACATAAATTGCTGTTCTTTTCATCAAATATTGGTTAAATTTGCAGGAATTATTTACATTATGGGCTCGTATTTCATCAAAATCCTTAGCATTTGTATTTATTTCATTTTAGCGTTGAAATAATTTGAAAGTCCTGTTTAGTTACTCATATCTCCTAGAAGTGCCTTAACACTAGTATGTCACAATGTAATAATTGTTGTATTTACTGAGTTCAGTTGTGTTTGTTTACAGTATGCTCCTTGATAAACCATGAGGGTAGCGAGCTGCTTTTCTTGAGGCTCGAAGCCATGTGTGAAGGCAAGTGTGAGGACTTGGCTCTACAACTAGCTGCTTGTTACTTGAAACATCTCAAACAATCTGTTGACTGTCATGATATTGTGGTGGATGATATGAATGATATATTTATTGCTCTCTTGTACAAATTTAACAAGAAACAAGAAGTCATTGACATGGTTAGTATTATAATTTCATTTTGTCGCTCCATAGTTTGGTGCTGATAACAACTAGCCTGAAATTTATAATTGAGTATTTCGATCAGAACTGCATGAAATGCTAAATGATTAAAGTAGTATTTTATTAAAGGTCATTATTACAACCTTCCTCCCATTTACTGTTTTGTTATGATGTAAAACTGATTCCCATCAATCTTTTCATTTCAGCTCAAATCAATGCCAGTATCAGATGGAATCAAATTAATCAATAGATTCTGCGAAAAATCAAAAAACAAAGGTCGTTTGTGGAAACATTTCGATAAAATGAAGTATGTTGCGTGCAATACATTGCTTGATATGACGATGGATATCTGCATGGACTTGGAGGAGGATAGGCAGGCATTATGTGGATTAATTGAGGAATGGATAAACCTGAATATTGCTGCCAAGATGACCAATGATGAATCTCTAAAACAAGTTTCAGAAATTGTTCGACGCCTCATAAGTACAGCAGGATCAGCTCGTCATATTTACATATTCACACAAGCCTTGAATAATAAGGTATGGTTGTGACACATTTTATGTTCATTTTCAGTTAATATTACTGGTTTATGATGTAGTGCCCATTATCTTGGTGAACATTAGCAGAGGGGCTCTTTCTTAGACTCCTGTGGCATTTGTCTTTGTTAAGGCCAATGTGGAGTACAGTTGTTAGAGTGAGAGGGAAGATGCGGCATAACCTCCATTCTGTCTCAGCAAGGGAATGGTTAATTTTCAATCTGAAAAGTTATTTGTTTCTTTTAGTCAATAAAACATGGCTGTATGAGAAGAAAACTTTCGACAATTTTTTGTATTAGATTAGGATTAGAATGAATTATTATTAGTTGAAATCGATTTTTTTGCAAAAACGTCCTTCCCATATTGGGACAGATGTGCACCAAGTTCAGATCCAGTTGCGTAGATAAATATTGAAAATTAGCGTCCGAAGAAGAAATCTTGTTGTATAAGTATGATACTCTGAAGATTGGAGTTGAGATTTAGTGGAAGTGGGAAGGGGGGCGCTTGGAACTATGCGGGGGGGGGGGGGGGGTCCCTCTTGGGATGACCTTTGTCGTGTAGGTATATACTTGCCTAAATTCCACCTTCCATCACGTGACTCCCTTCCCCCTCAAACTGACCGTCGGGTTCGTAAGCACTAGTGATCCACTAGTTTTTGCATTCACCAATAATGATTTATTATTCTGTGTATAGTACACCTATGCATTTGCTCAGCAAAACATTTTTTGAACAAACATTTTTCTTTCACATTTCAAGGTTCTTAGATTCCAAAAACGCTGCTAAGTCCTTGTCACATGACTTCATTATTCTACTGGACATACCTACATCATGTGCAATTATTGAAATAGCTATTTTGATGGTTTCCACCAATTTTGGCAACAAAAACACGAATTAGGCTGCTATTTTTGACAACTTGTCTTGAATTTTGGGAGCTTAACCTTCGTTACAACCTCAGTTCTTCACTCGGTCAAAATCGACTTCATATTCGGTCTCCTCGCCCTAAAAAACATGGAAAACGATACCTCACAAGGTCATGGTACTAAAACATCAAGAAAACCTATTTTTGCACCCATTTTTCACCATAACACCGTTGGGAAAATTCCGATTGGGCTGCAAAGATTCGGGACAAAACTATGGCCCAAATGGAGCCTGTCTGCGAAAGAGCAAATGTTTTAGACCGAAAATAAAGTAGATGTAGATGATACGGTGGACGGAATTGCACTTTTTTGGAATCTACGTACCTTGAAATGTAAAAGAAAATTTTTTGAGGTAGTGTTCGAAAAATCTTTGCTGAGCGAATACATAGGTATTTTATTCACAGAATAATAAACCAAATAAGGGTTTTTTGGTGTTTTAGTAACATGAGTGTGTGAGGTATGATTTTCCGTGTTTTTTAGGGTGGGGAGACCGAATATGAAGTTGATTTCGATCAAAGAGCAAAGAATTGAGGTTCTGACAAAGTTTCAGCCTTGTATTTACATTAGATTTTGGTCTAAACTCGTCGTTCTTCTTCACACATTTGGGCTGCAATTGTGTCCCGAAACTTTGAAGCCTGATCGGAAAATACGCAAGGGTGTTATGGGTGAAAAATGGGTATAAAAATAGGGTTTTTTTTGGAGTTCTATTCACATGCTTGTGAGGTATCGTTTGCCATGTTTTTTAGGGCGAGGCGACCGAATATGAAATCGATTTTGTCCAACGAGCAAAGAATTGAGGTTCCAACAATGTTTCAGCCTTAAATTTACGTTGAAATTTGGTCTGAACTCGTCGTTCTTTCGCACACAGAGTCCATTTGGGCCCTAGTTTTGCTCCGAAGCTCAGCAGCCAGATCGGAATTCACCCAGGTGTGTTATGGTCGAAAAATGGGTGTAAAAACAGGGTTTTTCGAGTTCTAAATTGGTCTTGAACTGATGAATTTTTTGACACCACCCAGAGTCTTGTCTGTCCAGCCGTTCGTTCACAGTAAGGCCCAGAAATTTTCATCGAAAAGCTTCGTCAACATCCAGCACAGATATCATTGCTAGGGATTATAATCATCCATGGCAGCATGAAATCGAGTTGGTTGTTCCTTGATATTATTTCATTTGAAGAATGATGGTTAGGTAGGTATTATGGATTTTGTTGGTAGGTAACTACTTTTGTAACTTGAACAAGGAGCGTTATGCTTCATGAATAACGATAACTAGATCATTATTTGTAGAATTCTTGAATCTACAGACCTTTTAGTTATGAAACTGTAATTCCCCGGCTGGCTCCAGTACTCGATTTAGGGCTTTCCTGATAATAGAGGAGCACGAGGGTAGGTGTTTGCCACATAAAACAGTGATCTGCGCAGAAGGGGCATCTATGCAGGTAAATAGGTAATAAACCGTTGTTAATTTTTTTTTTTTACACTTTAGTGGTGAGTTTGGTGATTTTTTGCTTGAAAATCATGAAAATCTCGGAAAGGTATTACAAGAAGAAGAAGAATTTAAAAACTTCAGCTATACAACAAAGTATATCTATGGAAAGGAAGACACATCAGCGTGGAGTGGATCAGAGCGGATTTTTCACTCCTTGGCTCGTTTTTACGCACCCACTCCGCGCCAGATTCCCGTCGGAGGCAGGAATAAAACGTGGCAGGAATTTCACGCTCTAGTTTGAAGGGTCAATAGCCCACCTTCATCCCCTCCACGTCCCTGCTACGAGTGATGGCAGGATAAAAGCGCTGTTGTGTGTCACCTAGTCGCGTGCGTGTAATAGATTTTTCTCTGCACGCGTTGTTGTTGCTTTTATTTTCTGCGCGGACGGACTTCCAAGAACAACGCGCGCAGAGAAAAATCCGTCGCACGCGCGCGACTAGATGACACACAACAGCGTTTTCATCCTGCCGTCGCTCGTAGCAGAAACGTGGAAGGGATGAAGGTGGGCTATCACCCTTCAAACTTGAGCGTGAGATTCCACCACGTTTTTTCCGGCTTCCGACGGGAATCCGGCGTGGAGCGGGCGCGTGAAAAACCTGCCAAGGAGTGAAAAATCCGCTCCACGCCGATGTGTGTTCCTTTCCATTTGACTGCTGTCAGGTTCCGCGCGTGAGGCGGGCGGAGTTCTTGGAAGGACGCCCGCGTCGGAATCGTGATGTGTCCCTAGCCTTAGGGACGTGAACGAGTTTTGGAGCCTATACTACAAGATCGCACTACTCCCTTTGGTTGAAACATACCTACGTCCTTGTGCTACTTACTCATACTTATTTTGTGCCATTTTCATAGTTACTAATAAATAGGTACCTACAATAGATTTTATACATTTTCCGTAACCTAGGTACCTTTTCGTAATGTGTGCACGAGAAATAGTTGTCATTACGTTTGCGCATGCGCAGAGGCAACCATTCATGCAAAAGCGATGAAATTCATATGTTTTCTGTCCAGTTAGAAGAGCCGTTATTTATTCCCGCTAACGTTCTCATAAAAACCAAATTTATAAGGTATAAATTACTAAGTATTAATTACTAGTAATAATAACTGAGTATAGTGTAGGTAGGTACTAAATAATCATAAATAATAGTTATCCAATATAACTCATCCATCATAGATTTGGTAGAGGTAGAAACGACTAATTTCCTAACGATTCCAGAAGCCCACACAAATTAGTGTGATAGTTGAAATGAATTAGATTTTGAGTCCTCACTAAGGAAGGAATGAGAAGGGAATCTTTGTATTCGAAAGGTCTGAAAAAATTACGAAATCTTGGCAACCCTGTGTAAAAGGGAGCTTACTGTATGCCACCCAGCCCGTCACCCGCCTTCCTTCTTTCACTGTCTGTCAGCTCCAATATTCAGAGCATCATACTTGTACAACAAGATTTCGTCTTCGATCGCTAATGGGGAATTTTCGTCAACTTTGTTTCTTGGAAAAAATTATTCAGAACTTTTGGAAGAATGGTGGTTTGAAGCCCGTTTTCCAAAATGAGCATTATTTTTTACATGAGCATGATTAAAAGTAAATATGTGGTAAAAAATGACGTAGGTATGAGCCTTATTGACATATGATTGGCTGACGGTCCAAGGAGGCAGAGCGAAGCCTTGAAGGCGAAGGTTTTCAATGCTGCCAACAACTCAATATTAGAAATGGCAAACCCTTGTGGCAGCCTTCAAGAACCTTTGCCGTGACCTTCCCGTCAATTTGATTTTGTGGACTATTTTTAAAATTTACCTATTTATAAATTTGCAGTACCATCCATCCATTCATTGCAGTTCGGTACATCGTTTAAAGTGATGCACTAGCGCTCTAAACGGGTTTTGATATGAACTACTCGGCAATTTACCAGATACATCATTTCTAGCGGGGACTCAGAAACTCCAATTTTACACTCGTTTTCTGCCTAGACATTCGGACATAAACACCTCATTATGTGGTAAATAAGTGTTAATTTCATTTAATGATCAGAATTTAGCAAAAAAGCAGAATTTGTAACACGAAAAAATTTGCAGTACCATCCATCCATTCATTGCAGTTCCGTACATCGTTTAAAGTGATGCACTAGCGCTCTAAACGGGTTTTGATATGAACTACTCGGCAATTTACCAGATACATCATTTCTAGCGGGGACTCAGAAACTCAAATTTTACACTCGTTTTCTGCCTAGACATTCGGACATAAACACCTCATTATGTGGTAAATAAGTGTTAATTTCATTTAATGAACAGAATTTAGCAAAAAAGCAGAATTTGTAACACGAAAATTGCCCATTTTCAATATTTATTTATGGATCTACTTCTGAACATTAGCGCACGTCTTTCCCAATGTGGGATGGACGTGTTCTTGCAATTAAAAAAAGGGGTTTAAGTAATAATAATTATTAATCCTAATCTAATCCAACAAATTTTCGAAAAATGTTTTTCTTTCATACAACCAGGTTCTGTTGACTAAAAGAAACTCAAATAATATTTCAGATTGAAAATTGATTGAAATTTGAATATTTTTAGGAATGGACGTTCTTTCGAGCGATTACAGCGCCATCTCTTATAGAATCTCACTAGAGGCCCGTCCACATTGGCCTTAAATGGCCTTCCAAAATCTCAAGGGTCTAGGTACTCTTTGGACCCTCGCAGTTTGCTTAATTTTTGGTTTGGCACCATAATGCTGGCAGTGGCATCATACAATTCAAAAACCAGAAAATAATACCACCAAGAATCAGTACCACTGTGCTGGCAGTGGAATGGAATGATAAAATTCAAAGAACTGCTTATTTTGAATCTTACTACTCATTGTTTCAAGGTCTTCTTGTTTGAAATAGAATTTGCTGTATAGTTTATGATGTCACAGTGGTGCTGGCAGTGATGTCACAGTAACAGCTGATTTTAGGTCTTATGATTTGAAATTTCACTATACAGGTAGGTTACCTATGAGATTTGAGTGACCAAATCTCATGTGAAACTTCTGGTCAGCAGACCCTCTAGTATTGGATTTTGACTTCATTGTGACAATAAATAGTATTCAACTTGTGACAGCGGCAGATTTTGACTTCATTGTGACAATAAATAGTATTCAACTTATGACAGTGGCAGTTCTCGAGTCGTTTGTTTTTCCAGTGAAGATATGGTCGTTTGGCGGAAGCCTAATTGATATCCCTTCTTAACTGGTGATAATATCGCTGGTCTAGGAGGGGGACTCCCGAAAATCCACTGTCACTCTCCTCACACTCTGTCACATGGTAGCAGCGCGTAATTTGGTAGTATGCACTGAGTAACTCACCTACTCCATCCACTTTTTGAGGTCTTTCCAGAAGGATAAGCCCAAAGGTTTCCAGAAGGATTCCTCTACATACATCCTGTCCCTTTTATAATACATACATCTATTGGCACCCCCACCCCCATTCCCCCTTTAGAGAAGGCGATTAATGCCGTGACCCAATTTACAAGTTCCAAATAGTTGTTCCATCTAACGATGGAGGTTGATCATCTAGAGGTTGCCCAGATGATCACAATTCACTGGACAACAACCTCTGACAAAATTTTTTTTCTTCCTTCGCCTATACTCGTATGTAGGAGCTTTGTTCTCCAGAAGTATTACTGAGATCCATTACACCTCCATTTCCTGAACCAGAACTTCATACTGCTTTTCAACTCTCCTTTTCCCTCTCATACTTAGGCTACTGAGAAGTATGTCATGTGGGGAGGAGTGTGACCGTGACTGTTCTCGAGTCGTTTGTTTTTCCAGTGAAGACGGGGTCGTTTAGCAGAAGCCTAATCGATATCCCTTCTTAGCTGGTCTAGGAGAGGGACTCTCGAGGATCCGCCGTCACTCTCCTCACACTCTGTCACAAGCCCAATTGAATTGTGTCAAGCCTAATTTTTAATTTAATTACATTTATATTCGTTTTATATTTTTCTGTTCCTTTCTTTTCTTCAAATTTTATTGTGGTGAATCATACAATAATTGTATTTATTGTTTCAGTATGGTGGAAGGGTAAAGTTGCTGTGCATAGAACTGTACATCAGAGGACTATCTTTAAATTTGAATGAAATCGAGGAATTGAAAGCTCTTGGGGATGAAAAGCTCATTCAGGCAAACAAGGATTTAGCAGATGGTTTTTTACAACTTGCTGAGCTGTTCAGTGGCAATGAAAGTGTTTGTAGAGAGTGCATCCTGTCCTCATTTTCTCTCTTTCCCACTAAAGAGACTCTTCACAGGATCCAGACTTTGCTGCAGGTTGAAGATGGTTCCAAATTCCCCGAAGCATGCAGACTTGAGAAGTGTTCTTACCACAATCAGTACAGCTGTACATGTAGCAATAACTTCCTTTCTATTCAGTTAGATCCAGACATTCTGAAATCTGCTCCACATCTACCTGATGATTTAGCTACTGTGTTGAGTAGATCAAGATCTAAGTTATTAACATGGTCTCTTGGAAAAAACCTCGACAGGGAATGTCAGAAGTATTTGAAAAATTTTAAAGGCCCAGAGTTCAAAACGCAAGAGTTGCAATATTTAAATATAGATTATAGTCAGTTCAAGGATTGGCCAAAAGACAAGGAAGACACCTCAAAGTCGAGCAAGTCTAATGAAACTCTGACTAACAAACCCAGAATTCGTAAAGTTGGTAGCATTACTCCAAGGAGTGAAACAGCGCTGAAGGGAAAGGAGGAAGGACAAAAGAAAACTAAAAACAAGACTAACGAGAGCCCAGCTAAAACTAGAAATAGATCAAGACGGAAGTCCAACATGAGCCCTGATAGTTCAAAAAGTGAATACTCGCCTGGCCCCATGACAATGTATGAAATGAAAACAGTTCCTATCCACTCAATATCCACTGCAACTACTTCTACTACGATTGACAGAGTCAGCAATGCACGAGTGCTGGCAGGTGATGAGTGTTACAGCCTTGCTGGAGACTTGACGATTTCCAGGAGTAGTCCTTCGACAAACTCAGTTGGTACATTAGTTGCACTTCCTCGCTGTAAAGCTGAATCGGGAACCCAAACAGAACCTCAGTATCTTGCCTGTCAAACAAATAATTCTGCTACTGGAGGAACTATTTTGGCCTCAGTCAAGAATTCAGTCATTTCTAAACAGAATGATTGTAATGGCCCATCATTATTGCAGATGAACCACATTTCTCCTTCAGGTTCGCTGTTTCATTACTTTTGTGTAATACAGTCAAGTACGTTATGTTCATTTGATTGATATATGTAATTTCTTTCAACCCTGATCCTGGCTATGATTATCGTTTCTTGAGTTTATTTAAACTCTTGTAATATGAACTCATAGGTTAGTGGGTGTATTTAGTGAAACCACTGCTCCAGTTAAGATCTATTTGGATGTATTTATGAGTTCTCTAACAACATATTTGTTTTCAGGTTCTTCTGCTAAGTGTACCACTCCTGTCAGTTCTCTGGAATTCAACAAACCCGTCAAAACCTATTTCAACAGGAAAACTGCCAACCTCAATAACAACGTAGCTTTCAATTCGTACCTGAACACACACAGCCCTAAACCTGCTGAAGTTCCTCCAACTGCCTTGAGTGACATTAGGATTCACGAAAAACTTAAGCCAATTCTTAAGTCTTTGGATATGAATCCAAAAGTTGTTCTTGATGACATTTTTTCAATCAACAGATCCTCTACTCAATTACCTCGGGAATCTGCAGAAAAAGCTGGTTTCCCATATCCTCGAGAAAATTTGGACATCTTGGCTCAAGCTGTTATGAGGAGTGACATTCTGCTAGCTAAGTCAGTCCCAGGAATGAACTCAGTTGATATGATAGTACCACAACCTCAAGAAACTGCTGTACACGTTGTTCAGATCAGCAATTCAACTCCTGTGCTATCCCAACCCGCAGTGACCAATGTTGTTGCTTCATCCTCGATTAGCCATTCTAATCATGCATCCAGTACTTCAAGTGCTACAAATATTATACAGTCTAACAACCCAAATGCAATGTCTCGGGTCAAGACCACTGACCCTAGCTTCCAAGTTGACTGTTCAACTTCGTCACAGCCAGATTTGAGTAAAAGTCATGATGCCAACAGTTTCATCCCTTCTTCTAGCGATAGCAATACATCCACTTCCTTGATACCTTCTTCATCCAGTGTAGGAACAAGAATTAATTCAATTCAGTTGCACTCTAGCAATCCTCAGCTATCAGCTGGTAGAAGTCCTATTAAGAGTAATCTACTCTCCGCTTCCGAACAGCTTTCCATCTCAAATGAAGCACCTTGCTCATCCCAGCAGGAGGGGACCTTAGTTACTGCTCACATTCAACGAGTTGGACAACCACCGAAACAGAGAAGTACTACAGACTTAGTTTCACGAACAAATAACACAAATCAGAGTACAAGTAATGATGAAGGCAATAAAGTTACTTCAAGTCAGGTTTTCAGGCTTATAGTGAAAGATGGTAGGGTCGTTGAACAATATTATCAAGGGAACCAAAGCTTGGAACCTGTTCTCTCTATTCCAGACAATGAAGAAGCTGAAACCTTGCCTAGTGTTTCAAATTCGTATAACCATGATCACTTCATCAAACTGCTAAAGAAGAAAAATGACATAAAAACAAAGCAGGTCAATAAACACATAGATAATTCTCAGGTTTCCAGTCTTCCAAAGTTTCATCATGTGTTTGGTCGCCAAATATATCAGAGTGATACAATGAGTCTAGAAAATAGTTCCATGTCTTCCCATACTCAGTATGAAGAGCGCTCAAATAACCCTGAAGTGAAAGGCTCAACGGATGTCTTAACCACTGGTCTTTCAAAGGCTGTACAAACAGTTCTAAAAGATTCTGATCCTCCTGCAAAAGCACCAGAAAAACAAAGGGCAGAGATTCAAACTCATCTGACTGCATCTGTTCTACCACCATCTACTTCCAGTGCTGGTGTTGGTGCAGATGCTAAAGAAATAAGACACAGCACAGAAATTCCATCGTCTTCTGGCGTTATATTCACATGTAAAGTCCCAATTTCAATATCTAACAGCCAAATTTTACAAGGAAAACCTGTTACGATTTTGAAAACTTCATCAGCCGAGTCCATTTCCTGTAATAAAGTTATAGATAACGAAACAAGGAGCAAGGATTCGGTCATTAGAAGTGGAAATATGAATGCTTTACTTGCTGCTGCTCTTCAGAGCTCATCACCGATAAAACATACTGTGATTACCAATCCCAGTAATACACCAGTTACAGTAAGTGGGGTCAAACACATCAAGGTTAACAATACAGACAGTGTCATGATGCAAAAAATTAGAATGCCTACTCCTGTTCAGAAAAACATCCGCCGCCAAGCTCCTCAACCATCGAGGTATATTAGACCTATGGTACAAGTTTCCACTGGCAACAGCATGACCCAAACTGGACCTCCTGTTGTTACAGTTCCTCTTCCGGCTAGAACTGTTGTGTTGGCTACAAGTGTTAATCAGAATACTATGCAATCTAATTTGTCGAAAATTGAAACTCGTCAGGATCACTTGAATTCAGATCAGCCATCTGTCAGTTCAACTACATTGGAGCAACTTAGGGAATTTGAGTCAGTCCTTGAGCAAGTTACCAATACATCACAAATGAAAGAGCGAGGTAATGTAAAGAAAGTTGAACATCAACCTACGCAAACCAACTCAACAGACTTCACTGCAGCTGCATCCAAAGTCAATCCCATTTTTCAGTCTTCTCTAGTTAACACTATATCAGATTTGAATAATGAAAGTGTGAGTCTCACTTTCATAAATAAAAATGTAAGCAATAGTTCAAGTTCTATGATAACAACCAATCCTTCTAAAATTGCTGCATCTACACCAGTAGTTGTTGTACAAAGTTGTAGCCGACCATTGGCCTCTCCTGCTCTAAGTATTACCTCTCAAAGCTCATTGAGCCCAGCACCACAAACTTCTCCTGCTCATATTCAGACGAAGATTGGTGCGAAAGTTAATAAACCTAAAATTAAATCTTCAGTTGGTAAAACTGCCCCGGCTGCTACAATCAAAGTTTCAACTCTTCCTAAACCACAGCAAAAACCCCAGGAAGATGAACAGACAACTCAAAGGATATATGCTATACTGGACAAGTATGCTGAGCAGCTGAGGAATTCTCCGGAATTGAAAAATAAACCTGCCCCTAGACGTCGATCCAATCCTCCTACTAACCCCACACAATCCTCGAAAAGGAAAAAATCTTCCCATAACAAATCCAAGGGTGTATCCAGTTTACCAACCTGCTCGGGTTCAGAAATGAGCCCAGGTTCAGAGGATTTACGTACAATTGGAAGTGAAGATAGTTCAAATGGTGTGAGCCAGTTGTCTCAAGTGCTGAATTCCCCGCAAAGTAGACATGATGAGCACTCTAATCCTCCTGGAGGTGATGTTTCGTCTGAAACATCCGAATCTCTGGATTCCAAAGATCAGAGGTCTCAACATCGAATCCTTCTAACTGAGCCTTCATCAAGTTCAGGGAGAACTGTCTTAGTCCAGGAAAATATTCAACCTCTCATCAATGTAGACGGACCCAAAGTTCTAGCTGGCAAGCAGTTAGTGGTTGGAAGTGGTGCAACTGTACCTCTCACCCTTTCTTTACCTGCTGGCAATGTTAAACAAGTGATATTTCCAGTTCCTGCTGATGGGAGGCCGTTTGTTGTAGCAAAAGTTCCAAAGATGTATAGAGTGCATCAAGTAACAATGCCAACTGGCTCCCCACTTTTAGCTACAGCTGGTTCAGGTGCTGTGGTGCTTCGCCAAATGTGTTTAAACAAAACAAATACCGGAGTAAAGCAGGTTAAGCTTCCTGTTGTTTCTCAGATACCTGGACAAGGATTAAATAGCCTCACATCCCAGCCTGCTGTCGTCTTACCATCTGGTTCTCAGTCTTTTACTTTGGCCACAAGTTCTGGGCTTGATGGCGATTCTCTTGGTATAACCCTTGACAATACAATCCTTCTCAATACATCTACCTCACAGTCTCTTGGATTTTTCCAAAGAAATGTAGCGAAAGCTGTTGGAAGCCAACAATCTCCCAATCTTTTAGTTTCAAGTAATAGAGCTTCCCTCGAATCTGAAAACAATGTGAGTCAATTTCCTGGTTCCTCCGAATCAGCCTCAAGTATCAAATTTGAAACAACACATCTCAACCACCTTGTCACTACTGCATCTGATGATCAAAACAAGTCTTCGAATTTATCTAGTCAAACACCCAGTAGTTTCAAGACTGAAGAGGTGCGTTTCAACGTTACTGCAGAAATAGCATCTGAAAAGCAACCTACAAGTACATCCGATTTGATGAAGCATAACACCAAAAATTGGACACAGTTACTGGAGGATACTAAAGGAGAGAGCTGTCTAAATAACGGTGGTGACAAAACCAATGTTTCTGATTTGAAATCTACCAATCCTGAATTTCATAAGATTTCAAGTAAGTTATCTCAGTTGAACTATTAAAATTACTCTTGATTAATAAAAATCTTCATCATTTTTATTAATGGGGGGGGGGGGGGGGGGGGCTGGTGCATGATCTTTTGATAAGTCTTTTGAAATAGGTATGTACCCACAGGACTCAAAGCTCCCTTCACCCTCCCTTTAGTAGATACCTACTATTCAGTGGGAGAGCTACTCTGAATTGTGTACACATATTTTTATTATTGCAGTGGGTTCATAATATTTAGTTCATGACATTTTGACAAATTTTCTATTCTTTACTGTTTGAGACCAATCTGAACTGAATTCTAGATTTTGACTTATATAAATCAGGGATTGATATTTTTTTAATTATTTTTCTGGTTCACTGAGTTTCGAAATAGAAAATCATTCCCTATTTAATCGAAAGTGGATTCATAATTTTACTTGGAATCCTATTCAATCAGTATCTGATCGAATTTATCAAATTAGATATTGGAAATTATTTCCTAATTTCAGCAAGTTCAACAAAACGTCAACATATGAGTTTTTTCTCTAAAGCTAAAGCACAAAGCACTAAGTGTGAATTCGGAACGGTTCCTTCAATATTGCTCGACACCCTCCAGTTTTCAAGTCTTATGAGCATTCTAAGAGCCAAAACGAGAGTTTTATGTTTTGAGTAATGAAATAAAACTCAGTTTTTGTCACTACTTTTCAAGTCATTCAGGTCGAGGCCATCCTATTGTGTGCCAACTCTGCGTCATTTTGAAAATTCGTTCGTATGGTCAGGCAGCAGGGCTGGAAGTACTACATAGAAGTTCTCAAAAATACCTGTGGATTAATTTTCACGAGGTCCTGAGGATTTGTGAAATATGGTGTAAGTGGTTGAATGTAGGAGACCCAGCCCAGCCCCCCCCCCCCTCCCCGTAAAGCCCGTGTGTGTTGAGTTCCTTTTCAAGATCAACATGATCTGGAAACTTACTGCTGATCAAAAACTGCTGATGCAAAAACGTGTTCAAATTTTAAAAGGTACATAAACCTAAAAAAAAGCATTCAACAACATGTACTCTTGGCTAAAGGGTAATTCAAGGGTAATTTCTTGGCTGTTCTTTCATCGGAAATTTTTCTTTTCTCTTTCTGCTGCTATTCGTAACAGTAATTATGACTTTCGGTAAAGGTATATAGTTAGTACTTCTACCAGTATTTCATCATTCATGTACCTTGTGAAACAGTTCTAATGCATTATGCTCCCTTTATAATGGGATTGTGCACCAACATTTTTCAAGGCAGTCTGTTAACAGAAATGTTTCTCTCCTCTTTCTAGGATCTGATGCGTCTGTTGACACGATTGAGATAAAATCTGAAGGTCAAGCTCTAAAGGTCTCATGCCAAAGTGATTGTGTGATCAAGACGAAAATGAAAGAAGAGCCGCAGTTCTGCGAAGGGAGAGTACTACAAGATGGTACAAAAGCTTGTTTAAGCCTTCATCAAGATAGTTCAGACCAGTGGCAGTTCAATTTATCCAAGATTGAAAGGTCACCAAAAGACTTGAAAATGGAGAGTTCTAGTCAGGAAATTGTAAAACCGAATACAAGTATGTTACTGAATAACATAAACCATTCAATTGGAGTCAAAAGAAAGTTAAACGTTGAGAATACTATTTTTCAAGTGGCGTTCAAGAGAAGTGATAAATTGAAGCTTGTTAAAGATGAGTTTATTCATCAACGTAATAGTTCAAACACTTTGGAGAGAGAAATCAGATTACAGAAAAGTTTGTCGGAAGAATGCGAAGATTTAGGTGTTGATAAGCCAAGGACAAGTGAGCTTTTTCCCGAAGCCGAATTACTTCTTGATTCAGACCCTCTAAGTCGAGATAGTTTACAAGAACTTTATTCCAGGGGTATGGAGTCGTCATCAAGCAGCCATGGCTCTCCTTTGAGAAGCAGTCCTACTGTTCTTAGTGATAACTCTCATAGTAAATTTTCTTCCTTATCTTGGAAAAAACAGAAGCATGTCTCACTTTCTAAAATCAATGAAGGCAATTCGGAGAAAATGGTAATGAAATTAGAAAGGTTGGAAAATAAGTCTGAATCTTCCTGTGAGAGTAGCCCCGTGAATGGCAGTACTGAGCCATCCAATAGTGCAATGAGTAGCCACATTAAGTCAATTGATAGTGATCACCTGGCTTTAAAACCTGATCAAGGATCTCTGAAGAAAGACGATTCTATTCCTTCTGGAAGTCGTGATGATATGATCTCACCTGACATTGATGCTTGCCATTTTTCTGAAGTAGATGACAGTTGTATTGCTCCTGATCTTATGGATTCCGAAGGTGATTCTGATTCTCAGTCCCACACATGCAAGACAACTGAGTATCAAGGCATGATGGAGCCTATGCATGAGAATGAATCTAATGATAAAAGCAATGATTTCACCTTATCATCTGGTCAAAAATGCAACAGTTGCACTTACCAAATCAACAAGGATAACACTTTCAAAAGAAAGTTGGATCTACAGTGGTTTAATATCGACCAGGAAAGTGACAAAGTGTGTTCTAATCCCAGTGTCAATGAAGATCCATCCAACAAGGTGAACAATGAAGATCAGGGGAATGAGAGTTCGTTGAATGGGATAATGATGGGTGATTGGAATAGCCATAGGGACGACTCGGTTGCTGAGAGAAATTTGAGAAGATCGAGAAGTGGAAGCAGTAGTTTCTACCGAGAGCTTAATTCACCCAAAGCCAAAAGAAAGAAGAAACCTTCAATCTTTGTGTCAAGTGCGGGTGAAGACAGTGGTAGTTCGATGGACACTCTTTTGACTGGTGGATCAGATGAACTAGAAATGGATAGCCTTTCCCGAAGGGCATCATCAAGAGGGCGTGTTAAAAAAGGATGTCCTTGTTTCAATGGATCAAGTGATCCAACTAAGAAGAAAAAAGACTTGTGCACTGAACCGTTTGTAAAGACTGATAAGCCATGTTTAAGTAAATCAGTTAATTGTCATATGTCCCCATCGAAAAAACCCCAAAAAATGACCATAAAACCTCCTACCAAGAAAAGGTAGTTTGTGTTCTCTGTTGATTTACATGTTCGTTCATTTCATCTGTGGGTTAGTTTAAACTCCCTTTTAAATACTTGATTCCATTTTGTTCATGTGTACAGTTTTTTACTTTTTTTGTGGGGCAAATGTTATTCTAGTCCAGGATGTTGAAAGAGAATTTTCTCTATGTATATTACACTGTATTTATCTTAGGCATATACAGTCTGTATATATATAGGTAGGTTTATATGTATAGTATTATCTATCAATAAGATTGATAGTAAGTGCATTATCGCTCATGAGGAAGTGTAGGTATTGAAACTCTGTCATTATAATACATATATTTTTTTTTCTTTCGCATAAGTGTTACCATCATGATGTCTGAATTCTTATTTGTACTTCTATCATTTATATGGGCTAATACTAATTGGAAAATTTATGTTTTCTGTTATGGATATTTCTCTTTGTTGGTTTGTTCAATATTTTTTCCTATTTTTTGTTTGTTTTGCAATGAATGTTCCAATAGAAGAGGTTTTTGACAAGTTTTGTTTTGTTTTGCATTTTCCTTGGTTGAAATGATGATATAATACCTCAGTGTTGATGGCGCTTGTTCAGGGAATCAGAGGTTTAGAGTTCTCTAAGAAATAATGAAAACCTGGAATATCGTGGAGTATACGAATTATAATGATTCCCATATTGGACGTCTTTTCTTGGATGTTCAAATAGATTAATACTGATGAATTATTCAAGCAAAACGTTTGGAATTGATTTTGGCCAAATTGAATAGTTTTAATGGTTGAACGCCTTGAAATTGTTAACTACCCGACCTGACCCATGATTTAGTATATATATTTATATATAATACTAATAGTTGGTATTCAAATAAACATTTTCGTGAATCATAGGAATTATATTGAATCTCAACTGCAGTTATTTTCCCTCTAGAACTACCACCTTTATTTGGAATAACGATCAGCCACCTGCTGAATAGTTCGTACAGATTTTCTGTTCTTCAACAGTAAATATTCCCTGTGACTGATGAAGCCGGAATAAGCCTGGATTGGTTGGGTTCGAATTTAGTGATATTGTGCAGTATTATATTTTCAATACTTCATCAGGTTTGGAATAAACTAAATTGAAGTTGGGTTCATTTACTTTGTGTCATTTCTACTTCTTCGTGATGAGCTTTCAAATGTACGTGAGTCTAAGTAGTTTGAGTAAATTTTTACATTTCCCTTTGATTTTTCTGTCTATATTCACAAGGTGAGGAGGGGTAAATGCTCTGGAACAAGGCTTCAAACTTAGGCTTTTGAATACATGAATGATGAATTAGACAGCTGTTTCCTCAGGTTGCGTTTTTCTGAGTAAATGATATTATACAAGCTCAACTTCTTAAAGTATGTGTTAATGCACTTGATTAACTTACTGTTGCTGGATTAATTAATATTTGAAAATTCACAGTTGGAAAACATCCAATTCTTTTATAATTCAACAATTTATGATTATTCAGGAACATTTTACAAGATGTAACTGGCGCTGTTCAATATTTTCAAACCAATTCTAATTCGTTACTCTGCATTTGTATGCAACAAGTTGTGGGGGCTTTCGAGGTTCTGACTGAACCTTGAAAGCTCCCACAACTTGTATTCAACGTTTGCAGTCGATAAATCCAGCCTTGTTTGCAACATCTGCAACTTGGTTAATCGTGTAATAGTTGGTACATTTTCAATCAGCTAGAATATTGAAGTTAATTGTGGTATTGAATTTAATCACTGAAGTATCAGGGTAGATACTTTTCAACCCAATTGACTTGTGAAAATAGTAATCAGGTTTCAAGAGCAAACTGGATTTTTATTTATTTATTTAATTTTTTTTTTTTTTTAGCTGAAGTGGCTTCAAGCCCAATTTGTCAGCAGGCCAGTTCAAAATTTCAGACGAATAGTGTCAACATATTTACAGCTTGATTAAAGAAAGAAAAATACATTTTTTGGAACTACGAGTATATAACATTTTCTGAATGGCACGTGGCATGAAGTGCATTTCCACATTTTAATAATCAGTCCAATAAGATGGGAAAGTCACAGAGCACTACCAGATACAGAGGAAAGCACTTTCCCCACCTCGCCTTCCAGTGTTCAGGCTTGTCAAGCAATACTTCATGAAAATGGTTTCAACTTGAAATTGGTTTGATGTAGAATCTTTCAGTGTTGGAAAAAAGTGGTAATCACCTACTTTTATCTCTGTGCATTTTCATAATTGAGTTGTAGACTTTACTGGCCATCAGCTGTTTGGTATTGTTTTTATGTAAAGCGATGCTGGGCGATTCGTTGAACGATTCTGAGAGGTCTGTAGGTATATCTTAGTACTTGAACTACTGATGAGTGACAATAAGTGACACATCAAGTACATATATTGATTCTTACTGGCTGGTATAGATCCAACTGCTATTTTTATTCCTTCATTTATTGTTTGTAAATTGAACTTGTTCCATTGCTAACCCTAGACCAGAGCCCTCCTGAGGAAATGATGAGAATTGAGAAAGAAAAAAGTCTTCCCTTATGTAAAATTGAGAGCTTAAACTGTCGTCATGGTCACAAGTGTTTTTATCCTTCTTCATATAGTTTGGGATTATTGCACTTCTTTTTAGACTGCTACTCACATTGTTTGAAATTCTGTCGATAGTTTTTCGTTAATTTTCTTGTGATAAAAACATATGCATTCATTTAAAAAAAAAATGCATGAGGTTGTTATCTTGTTTAGCATACTGTAACACGCGTCTGCCAGTAATTTCAGTAGGAAGAACTAAGGATGGGGGTATGACCATCATATAGATAAACCTCATAGTTTTGATTCCTGGCCCTAAATTCACTTCCCACCAAAAATACAAGTTTGAAATATGCTGCTGATCCCGCGATGGTGTAGAAGTCCTTACCATAAAAACAGAAGGTTCAATACAGTATGACGTGTTCTACCAGTCTTGAAACTAGTAGAAGACGTCTAACTGCATTGAAATTCCCCCTTTTGAGTCAGGTATCTTCAACAGGATCTTTGGTAATTTCATTGGTAACTCTTTACGTTTTGCAGTATTATGGCATGGGTTTAAGGTTTTATTACCTTGGATAACATTATTGACCCTCGCAATGCCTTGAAGATTATTAAAACATTCGAAGGTCGGCTTCCTACTCAAGAGGCAGCTTTCAATGGATTTGCGATATCTACTCAAGAAAAAATGTAGTAGGTACCTATTGCGATTTGGGAGGAGTTGTGAGCATAGTTTCGCGTTTTGGATCACCGAGGAAAAGATAGCTGTTACTTCCTTTGCAGATTAATTCATTTTTATTTTACGCATTCCATTTAGATATTGCACACGTGGTGAACCTAGTTTTTTGATGAAGTACAATAACAAAAATTTGAGGAATGAAGGATTGAATTTCTGTAAATATGTTGTATACGTTCTTTGTAAATAGAAATTTTTATAACATGTAATATAAACATTCTTGGTGAATAGTTGCTGTACAGAATATTTTTAGGGGATTGACATGTTTCATGAATACCTGTGCCAAATTTATTCTGTAGACAATGACATATTTCAATAATTAATAATATAGCGAAGTATTTACTAAAGAAACATTATAAATAAACTATAATTGCAAAGTTTATATATCTCGTAATGTAGATGCTGATCATACAGCATTCAGTTATCAAATAATACCTATTTTTCTTCAGATTTGAAGGTATTCATTCATTTTGAACTGGCACAAGGCTTTTGCTGGCACCTTGAGATAGAGCAGTTGGTTTCAAAAATATTAGTAGTGCTTTATATCAAGAGTGCTTTCAAAAACCCCAAAATAATATATTAGTAGGTACGGCCCTAGTGCATTAAGAATTCGAGGGCAGGCAAATGGATTGAGATATTGGTCGGTGGGGCCATTGTAAAATGAATCATACCTACTTCACGAATTGGATGTTATAAGCTGATAACATTATGAGCATTATTTGTTGATAAAATTGGACCCTTGTATTTGAGCGTTAAGGGTTTCATATAGTATCACTTACCATCTAGTTCAGTTTGGTTCCCTATCATTTGTATATTTCATAATATGAATGCATATTATGCACTTCTATTTGAACATATTGAAAGGCATATGAATTGGTTTACATCAAGAATGTGCATATGCAGGTATGTTTGTTTATGATCATTGAATCAAGACCCCAGGCCCCCAGGGCTGTGATATAGGTAGGTACCTGCTTACCTACATATATGCTCTTTTCATAGCAATTACCTTAAAATGCAACCCGTGTTTCTTTAGATCACCATGCATTAAATTAATTTTTTATCTTGATGATAGAACCAATGTTTTGTAGGTAATTTCATTTGGGTTGTTTCTGGTTTGTGTAGTTGAGGATTGAAGGATGATTACCCACCTACACCAGAGTTGGCTGTAATTATTGAAAACCCATGTCTGAATTGATTAGATAAAGAATATGCTGTAGGATAGGACCTACAGTACCTAAGTATTCCTGGCAGTTGTATTTTGGGTAGGTACCTACTTGTTTTCTAGGAAGGTAGACGATTTGTATTAGATCTGACGTCGAAAATGACACTACAAATCTGAAAGCCTTATGTCAGTTTGAAAACCTTCCTAACATACTTTTCACTCGATAAGTTCACAGAATGATTGTGTAGGTTAATTTGTATATTTTGAAAACATGGAGCATAGTTGGTTTTGATAACATGAAGCATAGTTAATTAATGAACCTAGCTACTTTCCATTTATGAAATTAACTAACGACAATATTTATATACAGTACATTATTTATTTCTCTGTAATGTCTGAACATAGTTATTGTTGTTGGTGAGTGTCGAGTTGATTGGAGCTCACTGCGTTGATTGTATTTATGTAAAGAAGAAATTTTTATGTAAATTATATTTAATGCTTAAGTGTGTTCCTTTAATTACGTCTTAGACAATTCTGGTGGCACTTAATAATCCTCTAAAGGAGCATGTTTGAGTTCAACTCAATGATCTGACAACCAATCCTGGAATCATTCGACAATTTAATTTACTATGCATTTTCCTGGGACAAAGTATACATCCTAGTGGGAGTTGGGCGGCCCTTCAGTGAGGCAAAAAATGAGATGCCAGGTTCAATCCTGAGGTCCCTTAGGTGCACTCAACAATGACAGTAAGTTGGCAGACTCTTCTCCCTAAGTTCACTGCAATTATACTCAATTCAAACGCGGAATCGTCACCTCATATTTTATCTAACTAGCCATGTTGGCTCACTTTGCTCGCCCATCCAGGTGGGTGTATGGATCACTAGACTTTTTCATCCATGTAGTTTAGAATAGCTCTTCCTTGTAGAAGGTAATGCAAAATAATAGCCCACGGGATAATCTGGCTGTAGGAACAGCTATCGGTAGCCGTGTACCTACCTGCCATGAAAAGGGGAGGTATTCTCAGGAAGTACCTAGTAAATCCTAGTACCCGTCATAAATACATGTATTCATTACCTTCTCTGTGTTGTATGCTCCCGTAATGGTAAGTAACTACATTTCTCCCTTCAACAAACATAGGTGCTCACGAGAGGATGGTGGCCCAGGGAATTTTTAGCTCCTCTGGATTCTGCTGGAGCCTGTTGCGTGAGAAGTTAGCGTTTTGTGTGTGTGCACGAGTCTTGGTCCCCACCCCACCTAGAACGGGCCACCTTCCAACTTTTGCCACCCACTGCCCTTCCAGCGTCTTAACTTCTCACCATCATTCTTATGCTATTGGTACCAGACATCTCGTAGAAATTTCAAAGAGGTATTAAAATGGGTGGTGAAAGGGAGGCTACGACACAACTTTCAACCAGTTCAGTTCAGCCATTCGGGCTGTGGAGTTTTCTGTCATTTCCCGGGCAAAGTACAGGTAAAAATGGATTCTGACATCAACCCCCCTGTCCCCCCCTTTAGGCCTCCCCCCTAGAGCATGATGCAAAAAATACCATCAAAATCGGTCCAGCCATTTAGAAGTTGAGCACAGCTGTGCACTGTGCACACGGTTCTGCCATAGCCTATAACCACCGGGCAGCGACCACGAGTCTGATACAAAAAGAATCGAACAAAATGTTTCAGGCGTTTGGCTGTGATAGAGCTTCGAAGGACTGAACGAATCAGACTTTATACAGGGTGTCCCATCTAAACGGGCCCATCGGGAAATTACAGCCTTACGGTGCGAGCTATCGAAAAATTGAACTGGACCTTTTTTATAGTATTTTAACTCAGCTTCACGATGCGGAAGTCCGATTTCCATTTTTCCATGTTTTAGGGTCTCAAATCATTGATTGAAACTTACGGTTTCCTCTTGACCCCCCTTTTTTATTGCTTTTTTCGATTCTAGGTTGAATTTGGAACAGAAAATGCCTCTTTGAAATTGTTTTTTGGGGGCTTCGTTTCTGAGTTATTCCACTTTTTGCGAAATACAGAAAATCGCCGATTCCTTTTAGACATTACCAACACTTTCTTACAATTTTTATCTTCAATTTTTGAGATGTTCACCACACTTTTGAAATCAGCATTAAACCATCTCTCATCAGACCCCAGCGTCCATAATCAACAATCACCATCAGGGGGATGACATTACAGTTCTCGCATCAAGTGGAGGGTAGGCCCCACCCCCCCCCCCCCCCAGTGGTGGGTGGGGGGTGGGGTGGGCCCGTTTAGATGGGACACCCTGTATACGTAAGTAGGTACTAATATGGAAAATTATTGTTGGCATTGAACCTTGTGTAAATTTTACATACTGAAAGAAAGCACTTTCAACTTTAGGACAACATGCTCTTTGGATGACAGAACATTCATCTGGGGGAGGGGTTACAGACCCAACATTTATTCACTAGTCAGTCAACAGCACTGACAGGCGGAATAGACGGTATGTTGAATGTTGAAATGAGGTGAACCTAACTTTCAGCCATTGAATCATTCGAAATAGGCGTATAGCTTTGTTAGTGTCACAGGGATAGTCGGACCCCCCCTTACGTATCAGTGGAGGAGGCAGACGATGACAATAATTGTTAAAAAAATATTAATTTATTTTTTATTCAATACATTAATCATCAAAAAAAGAATCTTGGGGGGGGGGGGGGGGGGGGACAAAACAGAAAAAGCCTACCTATTTATTTTAACATTTAAAAAACCCGAGTTACCTGGGCAAAATGTTTTTGGCACACCTCTGATTCGTGTTCAGCATCCCAATAAACATTTATGACCCATACAATTATCTTCTGTAGAATATCACAGGTACCTACATACTTAACTTTGTTTATTCACTTCGCAAAATACCGTTAACAGTGGTATTTTACATTAATTCAGTTGAGATTTAAATACATAAAATGCGTTAATAAATTAATTTCATGCTTGATGGTTTATACACGAAACTCTGTAGAGGGCGCAATACACAGAGGCACTTCCTGCAGCCACGTGAGAATCCAGGTTGAGTGGGTGGGCTGCATGTTCCGAAATGCTATTGGAAAGTTCCGCTGTGGGTCGGGTGTTTTGGGAACACTCCAATATTACATACTGTACAGTTTCCGTTTCATTTCCGCAGTATGAGCATAGTTCATTATCAACTATTCCATAATTGTTCAGGGTCTCTTTGGTGATAAAATGACCGGATCTTAACAAAGTTATGGTCCTTTGGATGGGTGGTATTAGACCTGTGAAGCCATGATTTTTGGATTTTTTAGTAGGGTGGGAAGAGAGACACATAATGTTGTCCAGCATGATAGTTGCGATGATCCTGTCTGCATGTTTCAACTTGAGTTTGAAATCATGCTCGTCTGAGGTCAGTGTGTAGGAAGCATGGAGGCTATTGGAGCCTCATAGGGAGGGTAAGTGCCCTACAAGCTTCCTTGTCTTTTATAACTTTTTACCCATACGAATCTGACTTCTTTCCCATTTTCTTCTATCTAATGTATGGTCTTCAGAATTGATGTTTCAAAATAGCTCAGCTTTGAGGAGGGCCCAGTGTGTTGGAGTTTTTGGAAACACTATGCGAGTCTGAAATGACCATGACATACCTGTTGCCAGTGATTGTACAGCTCTGACGTATAGGTACTAAAGTGTCTTCAGAATGGCATAGGCTTCTGCTGAATGAATTGATGCACGATTCCACAAACAAAACTACCTAGTGTACTTATTGGATTCGTTGTAAAAAGCACAATAAACTTTCTCTGGAAACTGATCCATCTGTAAAAATATAATTTCTGTTGGTATATCGAGATGTCATTAAGTCGTGCAGTGCTTGAGCTGGTGAATTCGTTGATGATAAATATGCTCGCTCGGGAAGCTTAGTTATAAAGCGTATTTTGGCAAGAATATGATATTCCAGAGAGTAGGACAAAAAAAGTCGTGCTGTTCGCCACCTACTGAAGCTCAAAAGACCATGTAGTGAAAGCATTTATCGCAGGTTACAATTTCTTTCAATTCAGAGAGGTGTGTGTATATACGGGCAGAAAGGATGATTGCGTGCGTTTGGCGTTTTGAGTAAGGGGAGGTTCTCCAGATTCTGAGAGCAACGCTTTGATTAGAGAGCTCCAGTCACTGCTCGGAGGGCCTGATATCGGAAGCAGTACAGTTTCAGGAGTTTGGTTTTGGCGGCTGAGGAGTAAAATATACTTCTGTAGTCCAGTTCGCATTGTATAGTTCCTTGATAAAACATTAAAATGCTATTTGTTGGTCAGCACCCCAGCTATTTGAAGTAAAACAGCAAAAAAGAGCATGTATGGATTGATGTATGGATGCCAGGTGTTCAGTATGGCGAACCCATGAGAGAGAGAGAGAGAGAGAGAGCCCAGAAATTTTACAGTTATTGTGCAAGGGAAAATTGAACTGTCTAGGCGTATTTGGTCACTCATAAGAACCCTTTGTTTGCAAACCAAGAGGATTTTGAAGTTCATGATGTTGAGGGCCCCTTCACTCAGTTTTCCAATGCATTCTTGGATGTCATCTGTTACAAAGATGCAAATTTCATCTGTGTACTATATCATTATCACACTTTCAGGAAGGGTTTCCTTCCAAAACATAAATCGAGTAAAGTAAAGTTGATAGTATGCTTCCCTGTGCCAATCCCTTGGAGACTCGTCAAGGGCCAAGAAGGTCGTTATCTGTTTTAACGAAGAGGTTTCTTTCCCAAATGAGCTTAACTAGTTGGGCGGCATATTGGTTGGGTATGCCCATGATCATAGGAGAGGACTACATCATCATAGGCAGACGCTACAACCAGAAACAGGGCCAGAGTAGATTTATTATGAGTAAAGCCTAGGTGGATTAAAGATTAAGGTACTAATTGCGTCCATGGTGGAGTTGACAGAGGGAAACTGAATTGGGTGGCTGGGAGCTTATTTTGAAGTTCTGGTATATTGAATGGTTTGAACAGTAAGTCATGATTGCTGTAGAAGGAGGATTCTCTGCAAAAGAAGCAAATTCTGAGAGAGAGCTCCGGAAGGGGCCAGGGATTTGAAGAACTCATCCGCCCATTCCTCGTTACCTCTTTGGTTGAAGGACCTAAAACAGGAATTTTTCAATATTCTATTCTGATTCCAGATATTTTTTATTGGGGTAGCTTTATTTAGTTGGCTGCAGTATCGCATCCATGATTCTCTTTTGGTTCGTCGTAAGATTGTCTTCGCTATTGCAGCACAGTGTCGGTTGGCAACTACATGGGAACATTTATCGTTCCACCTAGGTTTGGGAGCTTTTTGCGTGAAAGGCCTAGTTGTTGGAGCAGCAAGATAGCATGGCTCAGTGAGAATTTCTATGAACTGGTCGTGGTTAGGAGTGGATTCGGAAATATCTTGTTTAGCGATGTCCAGATAAGAGTAGAACTTATCCCAATCTATTCTATTCAAATTATATTTTCGGATGGGAATGGAGAGGGTTATGTTCTCTCCTTGATTTGTCTGGAAAATTATCTGCCAGTGGTCTTAGCCAAGTGGGTCGTCCAGTACCTCCCAACTATAGGCTCCTGATATAGCTGCTGAGACGAGCGTGATGTCTACTGCCGAGGAGTTCCTTAAGCGGGCCATTCACGATTGCTCCAAACTGCGCCGCGCCACCCGCTCCATTTTTCAGCTGCTCCATTTCGGTAGACCACTGACGACCGCGCCACGCCGAGCTTCATAACCCCCCCAGGACAACGTTGCCTTCACTTCGCCCTTTCGTCTACACATACACTAAATGTTTACCCTAAATTATTGAATCCTGGTTTATCATTTTCAATTTTATTTATTTATTTATTTATTTATATATATATTCAATAATAAACTTTTGGAATCAACCATGAAAAAAAGAAGTTTTAACCCCCCCCCCCCCCTCAAAATCTCATGGTTTATGTTTCAAGGCATGTAGAATACGAGTATCGAATAAAAAAATTTCCGTCCATCTGCCATACGCGGCTTTGAACCAAAATTCACGAAATTTGGTACATGGGTCCTGTTTGGGCTCTAGTTGTCCTCGAAACTCGGCATTACTGTCACTCAACTCTAAGGGGTGAAAAATAGGGGTTGAAATGTCCAGAGTATCCCTATCTCGGAAAATTGCATTTTGAGATGTGGGTTTTCTCGCATTTTTAAATACCTAGTTCGCTTTTTTCTGAATTTTTGAGACCATCCGTAGCATGTTACGAGGTTGCCATAAAACTTGCTTTACAATTTGCCGTAAAGAGCAGGGTGTATGCAGGAATCAACCTGTGTTGAGAGTGCACATCACTGGTCTCCTGGTAGATGGACAGTATAGCTCAGTGGCTTAACTTACGAACTGATACGCTAAAGTTTCCGAGATCAAAACCCTTCGGGACTGAATATTTTTTCACTCCACATCAACAATTTTCCTTCAGAACTTCATTATTTGTGTTTCTTTTCATCATTTCAGCTACTGTTTGTCATAGACAGAATTATTTTAGCAGCATTTAAAACGTGATTTAGGTAGGTACCTAGTAACGAGTACGGGGTTAGTTACTGAAGGTACGGAGGGTCTGCGATCTACATAATATGTATAGAATAGTTCATAGATTATATAGAAGGGTTGCTATACAGAGAGCTGTGGTCTGTAACAGAAGGGTGTTCTGTACAAAATACTACACCGTTGTGTAGGGATTTGCAGCGTTTTTTATTTTGAACGCTTTTTAGCGCACCAACAATCCTGTCTTTGTGTTGTGCAACAAATCTGTTGGGATTATTAGTTTTTTGCCGATAGATGCAATTTTTTCTTCGCCATGTCATCTGGAATCACACACACACATGTTGTGACGTATGTGGGTAGTGTTAAAACGCCAGTGTTCGATTCCCCAAAACTGGTAGGCATCTATGAAGGAGAAAAAAAATCGCTTCTAGACTTTTCGGACCCAACGCAATACCTTTATTTTAGGCAAAAAAATGCTCTAAAAAACTAACAAAAAATTGACTAAAACACTTTTTTTACTTTGGAAAGCCATGAATGGAGGAGTGCACAATCACCAACATGTAACATTTAATTCCCATGCCACAATAATCACTCGTTATTTGTTGCAGTTACCTTGTTATTTTCTTTTCTGAAGGAACTTGGCATTTATCCGATTTTTTTATTGACTGTATCCTTTGGCGTGTTCTCGTCTTGCGTTTTAACAATTGTTCTAAGGCACGATTTCTCTTCACCTTGTCATGGTACTCTGGATGCTTCACCTTCCAAAGCAGGGCAGCTCTTTGTACATTTCGATCACTTCTATCACAAATTCACGACCACTCGCCATGATGGGTACTTGCCTCGACAACTCTCCGACACAGACTGAGCCAAATGGAGTGATAGATTTCCACATTCACAAGCGCTTTTGGCGCCACAAGTACCTACCTGTGTCGTTCCAGATTTCCCCATTCACGACCACGCTGTGCCGAGTGCTCCACCACTCCAAATGGAGCGGCGAGATGGATTTCTGGTGGTTTGAATATTCGACCGGGCCGACCCTGCCATGCTAAGCCGTTCGGGTTTCCCCATTCACGATCGGTTTTTTGAGTGGCGGTCATTTTGGCGTGTTGGAGCGGCCGTGAATGGCCCGCTTTAGAGTAATTGACGGTATGCCAAGGAGTTGGAGATCCGTCATTTAGGTAGAAGAGATTGTTTTTTAGAGCGACGTCAATAAGAGAGGTTACGTTAGGATGACTGAATGAACTGCCTACTGGCATGTGGTGACAATTTCATTCCCCTGCAAGAATGCATGGGTTGGGGATCTCCTGGAAAAATAGTTCCCATTGTCGTTGGGTAACTTGATTTGAAGGGCTGTTATACACAGAGACAAGGTGTTGTGAAAGTTTGGAGAAAATTGTAGAGTAGCAGCAATGTGTGAGAAGCCATGCAGGTTGAATGGTAGTTCCGTTGTTTGAAATATATTTTATGCCCGCAGCTGAGAGTGTCAGGTAGGAGACGTTCAAAGCTGGCTTTGTTCCTAACTACGGAGCTAGAATTCCATTGGATAAATGAAATGTTTTTGTTATTCATTTGTCATTATTGTGTAGGTAGTTATTCAATTACGATGAGTGCTTCGTATTAGCCCATAGTTGATTAACAAGGAGTCCCCAAGCTGAGTTTTGGTTTGTATACCATTTAAAATTTGTTCCATGGTGGCATCCGTTTTTATGTCAGACAACTGATCTGGGGAGCGACTTGTGAGTTCTCTCCTTGATGGTGATGATCGTCTGTGGTGATGGGTGGTTGAGAATGGTAGGTAGATAGATAATATCTTTTATTAACAACAATATGAATATGTATAACGCCATCTGAAAACATGTATGGCTATGGTAGGCATAATTTACCGTCACCTGGAGTACACCATTATTTTAGTACCTAGTTCTATTATTAGTTTATTAATTAGTTCTATTATGTTAGTTTTTTGTTTAGATTGTATATATTTAGTTTACTTAGTATTTATTAGTTCATTAGCTTAGAATAACACACAATTATTATTATTATTATGCTCAATTGTAACTAAAATCGTTAATAAAAATACGGTGGTATGCTCAGGCAGATTTGGCGAATTTGAACAAATTTTCCCAGTCACTTCCGTTCAAGATGTTTGCTGTATTCTGTTGGCTGCAAAAATGGGTGTCGTGGGCGCTATGTAGGGTTTGGTCTGGTAGGTTGCAGGAGAGAAGAGGTGCCCCTTAGGAGTCTTTTATGATCGCTACCACCCCATGGTTTTCACCACAGCAAGTGTTGGAGGATAGCTACCACCCCTCGGTTTTCACCACAGTGAGCGATACTTAGTGGACTTCACCACAGCTAAGTGCTATATCTTTTCGGGTAGCTATCCCACGGTTTTCACCACAGCGAATATGCGAGGGAAAGGTTTGAGAGAGGAGGCGCAAGGTAAAAGAGAAAGAGAGAAGTCGCTGGTAGCAGTCGGATCGGTAGAATGATGAGCTGGTGCCCCCATCTACCAACGACTGTTGATGGCCGCTGGGAGTTGTTGGGAGTTGATGGAGGGGGACCCTTCCCGGGCTTCCACCAAGGCTTCACACGGCTCTCTTTCTCTTGCTATTTATTGGTTAAATCTAATGTATTTGCATTGGAGGGGTACCACGACAATGGGCAAACCTTTTTTATCTTGAAAAATGTTGAGCAATGGGCCTGTTACCAGCTCAAAAGAACGTCCATACAGAAAGCTTTAAATTTCGTGATACCTACCATAATATATTATTGTATAAGCTTCTCTCTCTCTGTAGGCGGGGACGATTTTTGGATTCAGAAAGAATCTGAGAAGCATAGGCAATTGGTTTGGCTCCGCCTTTGAATTTATGAGCCAGTACTGCCCCGACGGCTTTACTTGATGTGACGACCGTTAAACACAGGTCGTGCTGTGGTTCAAAATGAGTAAGAACTGGCAGTGACGTCAAGATTGTCTTAATCTTTTCAAATGAATTTTGACAGCTACTGGACCAATACCATCTGGTATCTTTCTTCAATAAAGCATAGAGAGGATGAAGTACATCTGCTGCATTCTTAACAAACTTGAGGTAAAAAGTTACTGTACCAAGGAATGACTTGAGCGTCGTGGCGTTTGTTGGAGGTGGAGCTTCGACAATGCTTTTGATGTGTTCGTCTGTCATGTGGCAGCCATCCTTGCCAAAACGATGTCCAAGTATTGAACTGACGGCTGGGCAAAGACGCACTTTTCTCTCTTGGCCCTGAGGTTTGCTGCATCCAAAATCTGCAAAACTTGACGCAATATCTTTGCTCCTTTCTTGTTCCGCCTGTAACATAAATGTCATCCAGTAAAGATCCAACGCCCTTTACGTCACACCTTTCTGGAAGGCGTGGGGGGCAGAAGCTACACCAAAGCACAATCTGGTATACCTAAATAATCCCAAATGGGTATTTATGGTATTCAAGGCTTTTGATGACTCCGATAAAGTTAACTGTTGGTATGCATCAGCAAGGTCAGTTCGAAAATGCAGTTGATCCACCAAAATTAGCACACAGATGGTCCACCCGTGGCAAGCTGTGGCCTGTAGATTCCAGCTTGGGATTCAAAGTGAGGCGAAAATCCCACAAATTCTAATTTTACCTCTGGGTTTTAACACTGGAACAATAGGAGTTCCCGAGGCACTGTGATTGACTGGTTCTAAAATTTTAGCTTTAACCATTCTGGTAGGGGAAACCGGGGCAACATGAACCAGGGGCAAGACGAATCAACCGCCATTTTGAGTATTTAAAAAGAGGGAAATTTGATTTCTCCCTCATTAAGGGGTTGGCAACACTGGAGCTTCCTTCTAAAGCTGTTGGTTCTTCTTAATTTTCACACTTGTTCAGTTTCAAAATCAGCATTTTCGGTGATGATAAACCATGAATCAAGGATCGTATTGCACTTATCGTTTTTTGGTCTATTGTTTTCGAGATGATGTTATCCCCACTTTTCCAGAAACCTAGCATTAGGGGCAAGATGAACCACTCAATTTGGGGCAAGATGACCCAAAGCAAAGATGGTTCATCATGCCCCATACCTACTGTGGTTCTTCTTGCCCCATAATACTGTATCGGGTTTTTCCACTGGTAGCTGCCTTTAATTTCATTTTTAAGAGAGATATGATTTCTACTTCATCTCGATGGAATAGTTTTTTGTTCATTAGTAATTTCATTCTTAGACATTTTGTATCGTCATTCTTTAAACGTGAGCCAACCAAAATTCAATTGGTACCTTTTCCTACCTCAAAATTTTCTAGTTCTTTCTACGTGGGTTCCTTTGTAATGACAGATGATTCTTGCTAATAAATATACCTACCTAATTGCAGATCTCTAAACCTGAGAGAAAAAACTGTCTAGTTAGGTAGATGTGTAATTTAACTTCTTTTTACTATTGACTAAATGTGATATTTAAAAGCTAAAAGCTGAGTGATTTTTATTATACAAAAATAAAATATTTTGTACAACACTAAATCATTGTTGATTCATCTTGCCCCGGGTCCAGGGCAAAATGAGCCATGGAGATAAAATTATTGATTTGAAATAAGTACCTACCTCTTCAATGGCGTTTTCGAAAAATTACTGAATGGATAGTGTAGGTGATTAGTTGCTGTTAAAGATGCCATGCTTGGTAATAGTATCAAATCAAGTCATATGACCAAAGACTCAATTTGAACAATTTTTGATTCGTCTTGCCCCGGTCTCCTCTTCCACCTTATCCTTGAGAGCTATGGGTAAGGTGCGTGCTTTCAAAAACACGGGTTGGGAACGTTTCTTCAATTTTAAGGAAATTTCTTCATAGGGGTAAGTACCTTTGTCTTCTGAAAAAACTTTTGGATAATCTTGAAGAATCTTTGGAATGTCTGGAAGCCTGACAGCCTCTTGGTAGGATAAAATTCCATTTAACCAGGTATTTTCTTTCAAAAGAATAAGTCCATTTTGCCCAATCAAGGGAGGTCCCCCGCCACCTATGACATAAAAGTCCATATTACCTGAATAATTGACATGTTTGACAGGTAGTGTCACCTTACCGCATGGGTTGATTCTGTGGCCACAGTCAGATAATTTTATGTCATTTACGGATAAAGGAAAATTATGAAAGCGACGTTGATAAAAATCAAGGGAGAATACATTATGGGTTCGCTCGTAGTTTGCTCCCTTCAGTATGTTTATGGCTTGGGCACCATATGCCAGCTGCAGCACTGTCATTATCACAGACTCACAAGCAGCCATCACAGCAATCAAGAACTTAAAAAAAGGACAGGCACCCCCTATACAACTACTGCAAATTTATGAAGGGCTGCAAAGGTGGTGGGAGAAGGGCCTCAACGTAAAACTGCAATGGTGCCCATCACAGGTCGGTGTACCCAACAATGAAATGGTGGATAGACTCACAGTACAGATATCACACGGGGAGCGCGTGGACAAGGATACACACATGTACTACAAAGACTGCAACGAGGAGATAGCCAGGCAAGCCAGTCAAAAATGGCGGTCGGAGTATTGGGCAAATGAAGATGCTCCGGGTGGCTGGACCCGCAGACTGGGAATCGACCCTTTGAATAGCCCATGGTTCAACGAACAACGAACATACGACATCAAGACTATAACAGGCATTAACAGACTAATCTCAGGACACTGCAACAATGAAAAATTCAAATACCTCATGCGCAAGACCAGCAGTCCCAACTGCTACCTATGCAGAAATAACCAAGAGCAAACCATGCAGCACGCATTCCTGGAATGTGCATTCTCCTCGGCTATCTTGGAGAAATTCATTCGGGAAACACTGGGGGACCACTGGGGAGCTTACACGGAGGAGATGGTACTAGAATACCTGAGGGTCGGGCTCGGGGAGGTGGGGAAGCTGAAGGACCTGCTGCAAATCATGAGGGGGCTGGGAATACCAATATAGCTACGATTAGTCATCTGGAAGCAAGAGAGAATGATCGGCAAAGAAGACATTAACGACGGTATCAACAACTATGACCACGCGACCAACTGGTTACGGTCAAAAAGAAAAAGAGAAGAAGAAGAAGAATACATTATGGGTAGACCCAGTATCAATTTCATAGCTTTGTTCCAGCCAGCCAGTGCGGTTGAACCGCGGTTGAACCGAGCATGCGCAGTAGTGATTTACTCGTCAACCGCTGTTCCAACCAACGAACCGAGTGTAAAGCTAGGTTCACATGGATGCAGAAAGTGCGGAGCGGAAAGTGCGGAACGCCACCTGATTGGCTGGAGCAAAGGATCGAGTGGGGGGACTCCTTCCGCAGGTCGACTTTCGGAGCGGACTGTACGCGTACTGGAGATTTTGATATTTCCCGCGCCGCACGAGTGCGCGATGCCTTTGCGCACCCCCCCCCCCCCCCCCCCCCTCACCACCATGACAATCATTATTGTTTTTATTGTTGTCTTTATTGACCGTGTTTCTTGCTTTTTCGCTAAAACGTTACTTCGCATACTCATTACCATGAGTATGCATCTAGACATATATTTCAACGAAGGTTTAATTGACCTGGTGAGAGATAAACGGGAGATTTGGGACCCCAAGTCCCCAAATCATCGGAATCGGGAGTTGGTGAAGCGGTCGTGGGAGGAGATCGCAGTCGTTCTCAATACAAATCGTAAGTGAAATGAAGTACCAACTTACTTTTATCTATTTTACTCAATATAGTACGGATCAGCCTCTACTGTATGGTCTTTCCATATCCACTTGCAGTTCATCCCAACAAGCAAAGTTGGTAGTTACCTTCATTGGATATGAAGTATATGTATAATGTTTGTTTGTGTTGAATACGAGACCATACGAGGCTGTGCCCTTATTTTTATGTGGTAATAAATAATTGTGGTAAATAATAAAGAATATTAATTTTTTTTTTCGATTGCAGGCACGACGTGAGGTCTTCCACTTTTGTAATATATACCTACTTATTGTAAAATATACCTAAACAATTTTTTAAAATTATATTATTATTATACTGAGTTTTGTTGTTTTATATCGAGTTTAGTTTACCTACTAGTTAACAGTGCACGAGTGTAGCTTGTCAGTGACTTTACAGAAGACTTGGTTGAGGTTTCAATGTTCTCATTTGATCCTTCGTTTAGGGCTCTTGTCAACGCAAAAACAAACGTTTTGAACAAAAAATATTTTAATGGTAAATACAGAAAATGAATGGTTATGGAAAATGAAACGAAAAAGAAAATGAAACGAAATATGGGGTTTATGGTCGTTGGAAGTCTGGCAGATGCCTCCACTGCCAAGGTACCTGCCCAGAATAATTACCATTAAAAAAATTAAATGGAAAAACATTTTTGTCGAATTCTCCCTGCGAAAACGAAGTAACGATGTGCGCGAGAGCGAAGCTGGGCGGGAAAAAAGCCGGTTTGTTTATCATCGTTGTCAAGGCAACGGAAGTTTCCGCACCTCCTTTCCGCATCCATGTGAACACATTCCACACTTCCGCAGGTCCCCCCACTACTTTTCCGCAGTTTCCGCACGTTACGCATTTCCGCACTTTCCGCATCCATGTGAATGCAGCTTAACCGCGGTTGACAACCGCTGTTCCAGCCCACCAGCACGGTTCAGTCGGGTTGAACCGCGGTTCGACCTCTCGCTTGCGTGGGGTTCAGGGCGGTTGGTTGGGAGTTGCTATAACCACATTTGAACCTACCTCAAGCATAGGTAACCTTACAAATCTAATTTCGCTTTCGCTCTCTCGGAATTTTTTGTGCGGGTCAATAAATTTTTTCGCTCTCTGAATTGTGTGGGTTGGAACAATATATTTTGGAAGGTTACTTGCTGAAAATTTTCAGTGTTTACTTACAAATCCGTTTTGAGACATCCTAAATCTAAACAGAGTTTAACACATCACGAACGAAGGAGAGCAATTTTGGCTCAGAATTACCTGTGGTTATCTTATGGATCTCTTAAAAGTTGCTTTTGATGTTCACACACCTAATGGGGTGCTGGTAATCAGTGTACCTACTAATAGGTACATTGATATATGTAAGGACGGTGTTGAAACATATTGTAACCGTACGTTTCCCAAATTGACTGCGAAATGTTAGGTACACTTCAAAACATGGAATATGGTTACTATCTGTTCTTAAAAAACGCTGCAAATCCCTGCACAACGGTTTATTATTTTGTACAGAACACCCTTCTGTTACAGATCACAGCTCTCTGTATAGATAACCCATCTATATAATATGTACTATTCTATACATATTATGTAGATCGCAGGCCCTCCGTAGGTTAGTAGGTACCTAACCCCGTACTCGTTACTAGGTACCTACCTAAATGTTGCTAAAATAATTCTGTCGATGGCAAACAGTACCTAAAATGGTGAAAAGAAACGCAAATAATGAAGTTCTGAAGGGAAATTGTTGATGTGGAGTGAAATAGATGCCCCTTTTGCGTAGATCACTGTTTTCTGTGGTCAGTACCTACCTCGCGGTCAAGTATAATGAACCGTTGTGTAATAACTTGCCCATCAATAATACTTCAACGTTTGTTCAGGTTTCACAAGTACCTACCTACCTACAAAATACAATAGTCCATCACTTATCAAATGAAATAATCGCAGAACAACCAACTCGACTTCATACAGCCATCCTTGATTATAATCAGGTGCTCCCTAGTGGTGATATCCAGGCCGGATTATACCGTTTGATTCACGATCGTGTTGATTTAGGTGACACGAACGGCTTTTTGGTGCACACGAACGGCTGGGCGTACAATGCTCCGGGTGGTCTCAAAAAGTTGTTTAGCTCAAGACAAATTTAATAACGTAAAAAAAAACCATACCCTTCTATCGAAAGTTTTCGAGCTACGGCGTTCTGAAAATTTGAACCCCTTCGCACTTCGAGAACCAACTAGAACCCGAAAGGAACCTATAACCCGAATTTCATCAATTTTGTTTCATGGTAACTAAAAAAAGTGGCCAGTACGGCGTACAGACAGATATTTTTATTGCATTTTCGGATTCTACATACCTTGAAACGTAAACCATCAAATTTTGAGGGGGTTAGAATTTTTTTTTTCATGCTCGATTCCAATTGTTCATTATTGAAAGTAATAAACCAAAATATTTCAGATCATAGTGTACTCACGGAATGCTTCAAAATTTGAAGTGTCGTATGCTACACAACCGTAGTTATCTTGAAGTTACCTATAAGCCATAAGGTATACCTTACCTAATACTCCTGCTGCAGCAGTCACCTAAATCATGAACGCCTTCATAATTAAAATAATAAGACTTATCCAACAAGATAAATGGTCAATAATAGTTGAATTGAAACGACGGTTGAGGAAAACAAATATTTAATAACACTTCATACAAAGGTAGACACGAAAATAGGGAAGTCATCTGAATTACGAGTATTAAAAAAAAAATACATGTAAGCATAAAACTATACTTCTAACTATCTATAAGTATATTTGAGTAGGTACTTCTACAATTAGGTACAAAGAAATGGGTGTAGGTACCTAAATACACTGCCGTAAACTTTCGACAGCAGGTACCTATACTGTATCACAACTCATGAAAACAAATATTTGACCAGGAACAAGGGTAAGTAGTTGAATAGAAAACAAAATATCGATGTAACTAGTCCTAATTCAAACACAGGTAAAATTCACAAAACGAGATCTAGGTAAAGAGGTAATTTGAAATTACCAAACAATTACATTTCAGTACCTACATAAAATAGGCGTACCTACATACACTGAAGTGAATATTGCAGTCAACTTTCAACATCTGGTAGGTACCTATCCTATATCACAGGAAAACAAAGGTGGGGCTCTAGTGCCGTACCAAATACGAGCCTATTAGGTAAAAAAAATCACAGGTAAATCTAGGTAATACTTCACAAAGCCTATTAGGTAAGATAAAATACTTGGAAGTAGGAGTATAAAAATAGGCAGGAATAAGTTTTAAAAATTGATGGTTAACGTGTACTTTAGGGTTTCAAATAAAATTTAAAGTCACGTGAGAAGGACTGGTCAACCCGGGTTGCCCAGAAGGCGTTCCAACCGAACCTTAACCAGTTGGAACCACGGGTCGAACCCTAATCAAGAAGGCAGTGGACCGCGGTTCGACCACTCTTTTCGGCTGGAACGAACCTCATATTTATCTGTGAGACAAACTTCAATTGACAAAAAACGGATTAGGTCAGGTGACTTCATCGTGTTTGGAGTCCAACAGCATGCAAAAGACGAATCTTGGAGTTCTAGGTCCCTATCGTCATCATTGGAGCCATTTTCCTGTTCCTCTTGAGTTAACAACTTATGATTATGAGCCTAGTTTTGGATAGTAGTTTTCATGTTGGTCCAAAAGTATTTTCTTCGTTTTTCATGAGTTTCTACAATTCCTCGATGACTGGTTTTTCCTACGTGATGTTGTTCGATATGTTCCTTAATCGTTTCCGGGTCAGAGACGTCCTCGAGTTTGGTAGGTAGGGGTGGTGGGGGCAAAAGTCCGCATGAGGCAAAAGTCCGCAGCAGCCTTTTTGAAAAAACCGGGAAGTGTACTATCACACCGACACCTGTTGGATGCTCCTATAAGTTGTTATCAGTCACAAACAAAACCTCGTGCTCGATGGTGCCCGTTGCATGGAGAAAATGAGGTAAGTTCTTTTATTTTGGTTCTGATGCAATATTTTGCCATGTTTAGGGTGTGCTCGCTCAATCGAAGATGCGTAGGTGCTTCTGAAACTAATTTTACTTACTTCACACGCCTTTCGAGTCATGTTTTTGTGGGAAAAATGTACTTGGAAATCGTGGCATGTTGATGTAGCCGACGGAAAACGAAAAGTTCTTGAATGGGGCATAAGTCCGCACTTTTTTGGGGGCAAGAGCCCGCACCCCTAAAAGTGCGGACTTATGCCCCCTTTTAGTGAGATACGACTTTTACTTCCTAAAATATTTAAGTATCCACAAACTAAGGTTTTATTTGCGTTTCAGGAACTGGAAGAGAAAGACTGACCGCCACCCTCTAACAGATGAGTTGCTGAGAAAAGCCCAAGCAATGATAAGCACCAATGGACTCAGCATTCGAGCGGCTGCGGAACAGATTGGTTTCGACGAATCTACCCTTCGGTAACGTATAAAAAAAGGTACGGCTTCTGGGAGACTGGGAAGGTTCCGGTCAACGTTTTCTCCGGAGCAGGAGAGGGACATTGTTGATCATTTGAAAGCTCTAGATGAAAGAATGTTTGGCCTTACCCTCAGAGGTCTGCGGTCAATGCTGTTCTTGTATGCTAAGAAAAACAATATCAAACACCAATTTACTGACAAAAACGAACTTGCCGGTAGAGATTTTACCCGTATGTTCCTGAAAAGAAACAAATTGTCTCTACGTACCGCCCGTTAAACCAGTGTCGCTAGGGGCATGGGGTTCAACAGACAACAAGTGAAATTATTTTACGAAAACCTATGGACAATTCTCATCAAGCACAACTTCACTCATGACCGTATATTCAATATTGATGAGACGGGTGTTCAAACTGTGCCCCATAAACTCCCTAAACACATCGCGCCAACAGGAAAAAGGGAGGTGACTAAATCAGTTGCTGCAGAACAGGGGCAAACAGTTTCTGTTGCGTGTGCTATGAATGCAGCTGGGTTTCACGTCCCACCATTTTTTATTTTTGCTAGGAAGAGAAAGAATCCTCTCCTGATAAAAGGTGGACCAGCTGGATGCGATATGGGAGTTAGTGACCGTGGTTACATGACTTCATCAGTTTTTGTTGAATATTTAAACCATTTTTGTAAGTTCGCTCATCCGTCGAAGGATAACCCCGTTCTTTTCATCCTCGACAATCACGTCTCCCACGTTAGTTTAGAGGCCATAAAACATGCAAAATCTAAACATATCCACATGCTGAGCTTGCCACCCCACTGCAGCCACAAAATGCAGCCTCTGGACAAGACCTCCTTTGGTCCATTTAAATGCTTCTACGATGCAGCCGCAGATGCATGGACTGTCAACCATCCTGGGCAAGTTTTGTCTATTTATAAATGACGTTGCAGGACTTGTTAACATCGCGTTCCAGAGGGCTGCAACGGCAGAAAATGGAGTGCAAGGTTTTCGGGCTACGGGCATTTTCCCGTTTGATCGAGACATTTTCTCAGACGCAGATTTTCTCCCTTCTGACGTTACCGATCAAGACTTTCGTGACAGTATTGAGCCTGAGTTTGAAGACCAAAGTCACTTTGTGGTTTTCCCAACGAACGAACACATTCGTGAGGCCCACGACGAATGTCCTGTGTTAACTGAGCAGAACCAGGATGTAGAAGATACTGCTCTACAGGATGAAGAAAATGCTTCACATGAGGAGAGTACCGACCCAGGATGCAACATTCATCGAAGTCCTCAAGTTTCCTACGACATCAACCAGCCCAGCACTAGTTCCTATGTTTCTCCATGCGATTTAGTTCCTTTACCGAAAATTAAAATTACGAGAAAGCGATCGGGCAGAGGACTGAAGTCTGTCATTTTAACATCAACTCCTCACAAGGACCGGTAAGAAAAAAACGCTGAGGCAAGGGAGAGAGAGACCCTTCAGAAAGCTGAAAAATCAGCAGCTAGAAAGAAGATAGTGGAAGAACGAAAGAAGCATCTGGCTGACAAACCGATGAAGGGTAAGAGGCAGTTGTTCCCAGCTAAACACCAGAAGAAAAATCAAGAAAGTAGCTCCTCACTGTCTGAGTCTGACTATTCAGTCCACAACAGCTCTTCAGATATGGACATGGACCCAGAATTTCTCGGTGAACTATCAGATAGCAGCGAACAGCAAATGGCAGAAACCGATCCTTCTTATCAAGAAGGACAATTCGTCGTGGTAAGAGTTCATGGTAAGACGAAGAATTCTTCCCGGCTTTACGTCGCAAAGGTTATACACGTTTATGATGGTGGTATTCAGTGTTTATTGTATAAACGAGTCACAAACACTGCAAGCAGATTTTCAGTTACTAATGAAGATGCCTTCGTCGATATTCGTGACATCTTCATGAAACTGTCTGAACCAATTCACACATCCACGGCAAGATTTATGAATATGATCACGTTTGGCGATGACTTGAGCGAACTTACTATTTTCTAAAATATTTTTTTCTCGTCTTCGCTGTGCTTTTTTGTTGTTTAGATAGGTCATTACTTACTCAAGGTATTTTCATATTTTTTTGCTTGATTCTCATTTTTTTCAACTTGAGTTGTTGAAAAAATGTGGTTCGTTTACAATGATTTTGTAAACGAACCACATTGTAAACGAACCATTTTTGTAAACGAACCACGTTGATTTTGTTTTGTAAGTGGCAGTTGTGATTTTCGATCCCTTTTAAACTAGTCCATAATAACATTTTTCTGTTATTATAATAACATTAAACTAGTCCATAATAACTAGTCCAGTGAAGATATTTTTCTGAGTCCAAACGTCTGGGTGATTTACCAGGATCCATTCCCAGGGAACCGGGTATTCCAGTGTCCATTTGAATATGAGGTAACGTGCTTTTAGCGAATTTTCGAAGAAAAAGAAGCTATTGTTCTCGGTCCAAAATTTTTAAAACTCGAATTTCCGAAAGATTTTTATACCAAAATCCGTTTCAGACCATCCTGAATTCCCTGCCAAAAGACACCAAAAATTATATGTATATATATATATATTTATATATATATTTATATATTTATATATATATTTATATATGTATGTGTCATTCCAGACGATAACTCTCGAAAGAATTGAGATAAAAAGTTCAAATTTGCACGAAAAATCTGTCTTGGCAATCGACAGGCTAAGTTCGAAGATGGGCAGAATCGGGTCACCCTAAGGGGGAGTTTTGGGGAGTTTTAGGGGGGGGGAAATTACCCATAAATTCCCAAAATGAAAAAGTCTGACAAGTGACACCTCATTTTAAAGGTTTTTGTACGCTGAACACGATGGTGAAATCAGAATTGCGATATCTCATTCCGTTCCCAAACTGGAGCACTTTGAAGATGAAGGAACGTGGTTATTTCTTCAGATGTTCTTCCTGGTTCGTCTGCTCTAATCTGATAACGGAATGGGATATCGCAATTCTGACTTCACCATCGTGTTCAGCGTTGGAAAATCTACAAACCGAGGTGTTACTCGGCAAAAAATGGAACAAAAAATTTGTTACCTACGTACCCAATACCTACTCTTCTGGTATTCAAAACATTTTTGATTTCCCCCTCCCCCTCCTTCCACCCCAAATTTTACTTTGCGTAAAACTACTCCTGTTTTAATTTTGTATGGTATCAAGTTGGGAAAACATTGACCGAAAATTAATTTTCAGAAAATTTTAGGCGGAGGAGGAAGATGCCGAAAACTTCGAAAATTCGCTCTTATAGCCATGCTGCATGACTGTGGTTTTTAATGATTGTGCTCGTTTTGGGTTATGTTTTTTGACCAGAACAGTTGATTAAACGTGTGAACTCCTGTCGCCCCATGCCTGGGGCAAAAGTCCGCACGAGAAGGGTTTTCCAAAATCGTCATAGCGCTTTCAATTTCCATGGAAAATTCATCAGAATCACAGGGGATGAGTGGAAGATACCCACCAATCAGATAGAAGAGGAAAAACCCGGGAATTCACTACTCAGTTTCCAGGAAAACAAAAAACCAACTAGTGCGGACTTCTGCCCCCACCTCCCCTACAGCATTTGACAAAACTTATTTCAGAGTGTTTAAAATGTTTAATTATTATTCTACTGAATTCCTCGTAAATATCATTTACGAAGAATAAGGCATACTTTCTTTTTGGCACAATATATTTCTTCACAAATTGAATTACGTCTGTTTCTAGGTGGTTTTCCCGTAACGCTGCTGTCATTCTCGTCATTTTGTCAAAAATTTTTTCTATCTTGGGGTTCCTCATTTCTTGTCTGTCGTTATAATAATTATATTTTATGCAAACAGTGATTGACTGGTTTTTCGGAAATGGGGATCCCTAGTGTGGTGTTTCCATCATAATTTGAATGAACATTTGGTGACAAGGAATCAGATTCATCGGAAATGTCACTGTTGTCCACGTTTACTGGATATGGGTCAGAACGACTATTTGGCAAGAGTCTAGAAGCTGCTTCTTCGATTATTGCGTCCATATCATCTTCAGCAAGTGCATCTTCCACTATTTGTTCTGTGTTCGAAGACATTTCATTCATGTTAATTTCTATTCTCGAAAGAGCGTCAGCATTCATACTGGTAGAGCCCTTTTTGTATTGAATTTCATAATCGTACTCTTCTAGTTTTAGTCTCCATCGAAATAATTTAGAGCTTTCCTTAGACATTTCCTTAAGGAAAAATAGCCATTGAAGGGGCTACGGTCTGAAAATATTTCAATTTTACGCCCAAAAAGGTATGGCCTGAAATACTGGGTTGCTCAGACACAAGCTAAACATTCCTTTTCAATTGTAAACAGGTTTCGTTCATGACTATTCAAAGTTCTACTAGTGTACGCTATGGGCAAACCACCATTAGTGTTCTGACTAAGAGTATGGCTCCTACTGCTAAGTTTGATGCATCTGTGGTGAGATTGAATGATATGGAAAAATCCGGGTATTGCAGTATTGGATAGATTATGAGAAGGTTTTTACATTTTTTGAAACATTCGACGTAGTCGGTGTCAGTTGGATTAATAGTTGGTCTTTTTTTCAATCGTTGTGTTAGTTGTTTGGTGATGCCAGCAGTTTTTAATAAATTTGCAGTAATATCCTGGAAGTCCTAAAAATCCTTTAATTTTTTTTAGTATTAGTTGGAATGGAGTACTTGGCAATGGCTTCTATCTTTTGAGGATTAGGCCCATCAGGTGTAATTAAATGACCAAAGTAAATACACTCTCTTTTTAGAATTTGTTTATGTCCATTTGAATTTTCAGATTTGATTCACGAAGTCTGTTGAAAACTTTCCTCAACCTAGTTATATGTTCTTCCATGCTTGTGCTGTAAATTATCACGTCATCTGTAAAAACTGTATAAATTTCGTTTTGGAGTCCACGTAAAACATTATCCATCAATCTTTGAAACGTCGGAGGTGCGTTTTTTAGGCAAATGCATTCGGGTAAACTCCCAATGAACATTTTCTGAAGAAAATGCAGTTTTCTGAATGCTATCAAGATGCATTTGAATTCGGTGGAATCCACTTTTGAGGTCTAAACATGTAAAGTTTGTCCAATAAGTCGTGTACATTCAGAAGCGGATATCTATCATCAATCTTCTTAGCATTCAAGCTCCGACAGTCTATGAAGAGCCGATATTTCTGTTTGCCAGAGGCATCTAGTTTTTTCGGAACAATCCTGAGAGGGCTGTTCCATGGACTAGAACTAGGTTGCATGATCCCTGCTGGAGCATTTCGTTAATTTGACTGTCGATTTCCTTTTTATAAACTTCTGGGTAAGTAACGATAGTTTCATGTGTAAACTGGAATTTCATCAGATGTTCGTATCCCATGTTGTACTCGGCAGGTGAAAGTCAATGATTTTCCTACGCTATGGAACAGGTCTTTTTATTGAACAAATAAATTCAGAATTTGTTTCTTTTCCTCAGAGTTCATGTGGTCTATTCTGGTTTTGTTTATATCAAACTTGTTTTCTGTGTCAAAATAATTTAAATTTGGACTTAATATATTTTCTAACGGGGGAATTTCTTCTACCACGATCGGTTCGGTTAGTTTTAGTTCACTTTACGATTAACTGCTATTTAAAACTCCTACGTAACATTCATTGCTATTGATCTGGACGAAACATTCGGTTATTTCTAGGGGACCTTTTTTCAGGTATGGAATTACTCCCTCACAGGAGTTACCTACCTTTAACTGGAATGTTTATTTGTGAAATGGTTCTGAGGGTTATTTTCTGTTCGAACTTAAATTTTTCAGTTACCGTGTTACGATTATTGTATTTCAGCCGTATTTAGGCTTTGTTGGTGATCAGCAGGTTTCTGTTCAAATCAATTATTGCGCCAAGCTGTTTTAAGCTGCCCATACCTAATAAAATCCGAAGCAGTCGTGAAATTTATAAATTTTAAACGGAAGATTTAGATTTTTAATTTTGAATAGTTCTGCATAAGGGATCATAGCACTTCCATTTCCGTGAGATGTTCCATGAGCGGTTCTAACTTCAAATTATCTGGTTTAAGTTTCCTGGAAAATATTGTCTTACGACAGGGTGTACGAAGCTGGATGTACTCCCAGTGTCTACAAGTTAGTATTTTAATGTTCTATTTTGGAAAAGTATGATTCACTATTTAAATGCATTATGTCGAATTTTGGGGGTTCCGGATCTTCCTAAAAAACATTGATCTTCCATCATCGGGGTTCTTCATGATGTGGTTGATTATCTTCGGGATGATTTTCTGATTCAGAATCCTCACGTTATTTAAATTTGGATGGGTTGTCTGCCATGACATACAACCCATGGGGCCTGGGTTATAAAACCCATATGGGTTCTTTTGGTACTGAAAGGACTTTGGTTTGGTAACTTGGAAATACTAGCTTTATTATTAGTTTGAGTTTGATTAGGAACCCCGTGGTTTGGGGGGTGAACTGGGCCGGTTTTTATTATTGGGATAGTTATTATTAGATTTCGGTTGTTTGGATTTTTGATATTATAAAATTTGGTAGTCATTCTTCATTATCGATAGGGCTTCCCCTAGTGTTCTGGGTTGCCTTGTCCGGAGTTGGCTTCCCAGAGGTTCTCGCAGAAATAAAAGTAGCGCCCTCACTGCTAGATCTTGGTAATACTTTATTAATATAGTCTGATGAAGAATTGATTCAAGGTTTTTTAACTATGCAGAAATCAGGTTTAATTATGATATGATTTTTTCTAAAAATTGGAAAGGATTTTCGTTCTCCCTATGCCTTGATGCCGTTAATTCGTGGCACAAGCTGAATACTTTTCAAGTAAGGCTTATTTTATTTCTTCGAACGTATTCAAACTGTTATTTTCTAACATAGCAGAAGCGGGCCCCTGAATTTTTGAAATGATCGTTTTCAAAACTTCCTCGTTCTGGAAATTGTCATAGTCTCCTACGTCTATGAATCGTCTACAATTTTCCTGCACGTGTCCAGAAAAGGTCTCAGTTTCCCAGGTGTTCCGTCAAACGTCGGTATCATGTCGCATGTTTCTTCTTGAACCCGGGAAGTGTTTCCCTAGCATTAGATATGCTCAAATCCCTGAGGGAGGCTTGCAGCTGTTGTTGAACTAAAAAGTTGACGTATTCGGCATCCAGGTGTACAGCATTTTGAGCTGAAGGCTCAGGTTGTCCAGCAACGGCTCCTTTTGTGTTTGCTAAATGTTCCATTTGAGTTTCTCTTATAGTTTCTGATCGGTCAAAAGGTGTCCAAATTTTTCTGTGAATAAATTTCCTGAATGATTTAGGAATTTAGGAAAAATTTATCTGTCACCATCTATGGGATTGCAAATTAATGTGTGAGCAGCGTGTGCTTACAATTATATGGTTATATGATTCAAATATAAAACATGTAATACATAAAATTCAATGATAAAAATGAAATGAAATATTCTTAAAATAATCAAGATTGATAAGTGAAAATCCTTGGTTCCGCCAGGTATAACAACAGGTGGTACGAAATTGAGTTCGGGTAAATTACAGAAGAAAATTGAAGGTGAAATTGTAGTATTTTCCGCCAGTTAACGGGTGGTATGAAACGGAGTTCCTAACAATTTATTAAATAAGTGATATTGATTTGCCTTTAGTTCCGCCAGTATGAAACGGATATTTTGACTATTCTGACTACCAAAATTTAAATTAACAAAGATTTTGTGTGACTTGAAGAAAAGACGATGTGAAGGATCGCAGCAATCTTCTCATGAGGCGAACATCCCTTCAAATGTTATTGAAACGGTACTTACAACGCGGCAACGGTGGTGATCAGCAACATTAGTAGTTTGTCCGTCCTTGGTCGTCTGAGCTCACCTGATAAGCTCGGTCGAAGATCTGTGGGTGGGTAGCTCACGCGCTTCAAAGGGTCCTCGGGCGAGTACTTGCTGTGGTGATTGTCCGATGATTATTAGTTGTCTCCCGTGATTATCACGAAAACCTTTGTAATAGTGGTAGTTGTGAAGTGTGGTTGCGTAGAGTTGTTGATGAGAAGACGTAAATTCTTACTGAAAACTCGAATTTTGGGATCGGTTTCCGTATGAAGTCCAAAAATTGGAGGTCCTCAAGACTGCACCAGAAATGTTTAGAGATCACGTAGAACAGTTTTTAAAAAACTGTTTTTATTATTATTAATTATTTCCCAAAAATAATTACAACTTTAATATAACTTCACAAATTAATATTGGTCACGAGAGAGAACTAACAGTATCGCGTTAGACAAGAGACTGCGCCCAGCCTTGGGATGTCAGAGGCGAGGTGTGACTCGAGAGAGGAACAGACTGCTGACAGCAGTGTTTTATTTTAATTCCCTTCACAAAAGCATATATATATATATATATATATATATATATATATATAAAAGTTATATGCTGAATGTCGTGAGTCCCTCCCGGGAACACTCCACTACAACCTTAAAGCTCTCACCAATATTCCGATGTAGAAATTACCTTCCGTCAATAAACATCTGAGTGGGGAGACAGGCGACAGAATCCGGGGGACACAACCTGGTGCCCCACTACCAGCTCCCAGCAGGGAGCTGGAGGGAGAGGACTTCAAGTCCTATATAATCCCGGATCCTGGAGCTTTAGCTTCATTCGACACTTCCTCTAACCAGCTCTCTCTTCTCTCTCTACCTTCCTCCTCCCAGATGCCTGGTGGTATCCGCCGCTCTGGGAATTCACCTCCTACCTTCTCCTCTTGTCTACATCGGTGGATATCCGCCGCCTAGACAAGCACCTTCCTTCCTTCACCCACATCGGTGGATTACCGCCGCCTGGGTGAAATTTCCTTCCTCTCGCCTACATCGGTGGATTACCGCCGCCTAGACGAGATTCCTTCCTTCACTCACATCGGTGGATTACCGCCGCCTGGGTGAATTTCCTTCCTCTCACCTACATCGGTGGATTACCGCCGCCTAGGTGAAATTCCCTCGCTCTCATCTATTCACTCCTTCACGCCACCGTGATGATAAATTTAAATTCATCACAGTGGTGAACCCGACGTTCATCCAACCTTCTACCCTTCCTCCCTTCTTACCACCTCATGTGTCGCCCCCAGTCTAGTTCGGTGTCCCGCATTTTAAATTCACATTTAAAATAGTCAGTTTAAATTCGCAATTTTGGCCCACCCGCATCCGCTCACACAACTCTCAACGCTCCGCTGCAACCACCTCCGCCGCCGCAAATTGCGAATTTTAAAAAATTCAAAACCTCAACCAATTTGAATTTTGTTTCCAGACACCTCAACTATGGACCCGAACTCGCCGTCACCGCCGCTCCTCCGGCCGTCCCTGCTGCAGCCGCCGACCGCTGCGACATCTGACGCAACCGACAACCCCTTCACCAGCCTCTCACCACCCGGCTCCACCGCATCCGCCGCCGCCGCTGCCGCCGCCGCTGCAGCTGCCGCACACGCCGCCGCCGACGTCACGACGGCCGCTGCGTCGTTCCCGCTGTCGCTACCCCCCTTCTACACGCACGACCCCGCACTCTGGTTCTTCCAGGTCGACGCTGCGTTTTCTGCCGCCAACATCCGCAGCCAGCGCACCCGCTACTCCCGCATCATCTCCCTGTTACCATATGAGATCCTCCTGCAGACATCTGACATCTCCCCCGACGCCACGGCCGCCTACGACGACCTCCGCAGCCGCCTCATCAACTTATACCAGCCCTCCAAGATCGCACGTGTCGCAGCGCTGTCCCAGCCCCAACATCTCGGCGATTTGAAACCCTCCCACCTGTACCGTCGCCTACGTCATCAACTACACGACGTCGTGACGGCCGACATCGCTCGGACGTTCTGGCTGCGAGCCCTCCCCCACCCCATCCAGATGGCGCTCGCCAGCCACCTCGACGGACCGGACGAGCCGCTGCTCCGTCTGGCCGACACGGTCTACGACCTCGCCGCGGCCGCCAGCGTCACGGAGGTCGCCGCACCCCGCTTCCCCACCCCACGCAGGGACCGATCGCCGTCTGAAGAGCGCCGCCGGCCCCCCTCCCTCCACCGGCGCCGCTCCCTCTCCGTCGATCGCCGGCCGACCCCCTCCTCCGACCACCGACGCCAGCGCTCGGCCGACCGCCGCACCGTCTCCCCCGCCCAGCAACAGAGAGGGAGGTCCCCAAAAACGGCGCCCCACTCCAACTCCACGCGCCCCACCAGGACCTACCTCCCGGCGGACCCCCCCCACCGATGTTTCTACCATGTGAACTTCGGTGGGGAGGCCCGCAAATGCCAGCCCCCCTGCTCCTACTCCTCCAAGCAGGGAAACGCGGACGCCCGCCGGTAAATCCGGCGGGCCCCCCTCCTCGCCAACACGGGGGGGACCACCACCAACCCCTCCCCGCCCGCATTCACACCACCTCCGCCTCGCCTCGCTACCCCTCCTACGCCGCCGCCACGGCTGCCAACCTCCCGGCCGCATCTGACGGCGCCGCTAAACACCCCACCTCTCCATCAACTGCTCCCCCACCCCGGAACGGCCCCTCCAAGCCCGCCTCCAGGGCAGCCAACCTTCCGGCCGCCACTAGCGCCGCCACTCCCGTTCCCCCACCCCGGAACGGCCCCTCCAAGCCCACCTCCAGGGCAGCCAACCCTCCGGCCGCCGCCAGCGCCGCCACCCCCGTTCCCCCACCCCGGAACGGCCCCTCCAAGCCCGCCTCCAGGGCAGCCAACCCTCCGGCCGCCACCAGCGCCGCCGCTACCGTTCCCCCACCCCGGAACGGCCCCTCCAAGCCCGCCTCCAGGGCAGCCAACCCTCCGGCCGCCACTAGCGCCGCCGCTACCGTTCCCCCACCACGGAACGGCCCCTCCAACCCCGCCCCCAAGACGACCACCCCTCCGGCCGCTACTCGCGCCGCCACTGCCGTTCCCCCTCCCCGGAACGGCAAACAATCACCCCGCGTCTCCTTCGCGGGGGACCAACCACCACCACCGCACCCGCCCATCACCTCGGACGAACCAAGCCCCCCCCCTCCGACGGACACCAACACCTCGCAAATTTTACCTCACTCCGCCCCAGCTCATCAACGCCTGTTCCTGAAATGTTCAAAAACGCACGTCCCCTTCCTCGTTGACACAGGGGCGGCGCTCTCCATCTTCCCCAACAACATTCTCCGGCGACAGGCGCGTTGTTACCGGCAACTCCTCTACGCCGCCAACGGTACTACCATCCCCTCGTACGGGACGTACCGCTCATCAATTCATATGAGCGGGCTCGCGTACGAGTGGGAATTTACCGTGGCGGACGTAGAGAAAGCTATCCTGGGGGCCGATTTCCTCGCATATTTCGGCCTCCAGGTAGACGTCCGTAACGCGCGCCTGCTCGACCCCTCCACCCAGAAACCTATCCCCGGGTTCATACATGCGGTGGATCGACCCCCGTCCAAGTTTGAACAACTCCTCCTCAACTACAAACCCCAGCGCCGCCCCTCAGCCCACATCTCACAGACCCAGCACTTCATAGAAACCTCTGGCCCCCCAATATCCGCGAAAGCACGACGCCTCCACCCCCTCCAACTCTCACAGGCCCGCAAACATTTTGACCTCCTCATCAAAGACGGCATTATCCGTCCCTCCAAATCCCCGTGGGCTTCTCCACTACATATTGTGCAGAAGCCTAACGGGGATATCCGCCCATGCGGCGACTACCGCCGCCTCAATGCCCGTACAACCCCAGACCTTTACAACGTCCCGCACCTCAGGGATTTCTCTTCCCACCTGCACAACACCACCATCTTTTCTACACTCGACATCTCCCGTGCCTTCCATCACATTCACATCTACCCCCCTGACGTTCCTAAAACAGCTATCATCACCCCTTTCGGCCTGTTCGAGTATATCAAAATGGGTTTCGGCCTCCGTAACGCTGCCCAAACATGGCAGCGTTACATGGACAACATACTACGAGGCCTACCCTTCGTCTTCTGTTTTTTGGACGACGTACTGATCGCTTCCCGAGACCCAACCGAACACCTCGCACACCTGACACAAGTACTTGACATCTTCGCCGCCGAGGGCCTCACCATTAACACTCCAAAGTGCGTCCTCGCCCAGCCCTCCGTCCGCTGCCTCGGCCACCAGGTTTCGTCCGAAGGAATAAAACCCCTACCAGACAAAGTTCACACCCTCACCGATTTCCCACGTCCCAACACTGTCTCAGAACTCCGCCGTTTCCTGGGTATGCTGAACTTTTACCGTAGACACATCAAACACGCGGCACAACACCAACAACCACTCATACACGCTATCCCACAACCGGCTAAAAAAAACGATAAACGCCCCATTTCATGGACCCCCGCCCTCACTACCGCCTTCCAACAATGCAAACAGGACCTAGTTGACGCCGCTCTATTGGCCCATCCCGATCCCCATGCCCCCCTCTCCATCACCACAGATGCGTCCGACTGGGCCATCGGGGCAGTACTCCACCAACACACCGGCGCCACCCCCCAACCTCTCGGCTTTTTCTCCAAAACTCTGTCCCCCACACAAAAAAATTACTCCACCTTTGACAGAGAACTCCTCGCCATCCACGAAGCCATCAAACACTTTCGTGACTTCGTGGAGGGCAGGCAGTTCTCTGTCATCACCGACCACAAGCCCCTCACCCACGCCCTCCTCCAAAATCGAAAATCAGCCTCCCCCCGTCGCCTCCGGCAACTCGAATTTATCGGACAATTCACGTCCGATATTCGTTATTTGCCGGGGGCCGACAACTGCGTTGCCGACGCCCTCTCCCGCCCCACCCCTGCGCCGGTGGCGGAGCTACTGCCCTTCCCTTCCCCGCAAACCCTCAAAAACCATCAAACTCCTACCTCCGATCCCGCTCTTTCCCATCTCATCTCCGCCTCAAAATTGGAACAGCTGCCTCCCCTAGACCTCTGGTGCGACGTATCGGCCGACACACCGCGCCCGTACGTCCCACCGGAGCTGAGGAGGCAGTTGTTCCTACACTACCACTCCCTCCATCATCCCGGCATTCGGGCGAGCCGGGACCTCATCAAAACGCGGTACTTCTGGCCCCATATGAACACGGATATACGTACCTGGGTTCTAGGGTGCCAGAAGTGCCAGCAATTCAAGGTCTCGGCTCACCCCCATGTACCTCCTCAACCTATCCCCGATTCTCTCCCGTGGGAACACGTCCACATGGATCTGGTCGGCCCTCTTCCCCCCTCCGAGGGGAAGAGGTATTGCCTCACCATGATCGACCGTGCGACAAATTGGGTAGAGTGTATCCCACTCGCCCACATTACCGCGGACGCCGTCGCCGCGGCCTTCCTCACTCAATGGATCAGCCGCTACGGTTGTCCGCGGACACTCACGGTCGATCAGGGGAGGCAATTTGAATCAGCCCACTTTGCCGACCTCCTCCGTTCCCTCGGGATTCAGAAAATCCGCACCACTCCTTATCACCCCCAATCCAACGGGAAAATAGAGCGGTGGCACTCGGTCCTCAAGCAAGCCATCTCCACATCAGCCACTTCCCCTTCATGGACCAAAACCCTCCCATACGTTCTACTTAGCCTCCGCACTTCCGCCCGTCCTTCAGACAACACAAGTCCCGCACAACACGCATTCAGAGACCCCATTCGGTTACCGGCCGACATTTTCCCTCCACACAACACCCCGTCCATTAACAGGGAACCGTTACACACCTCAACACCGACAAACGACACCACTTACCCAAAACGCTTTTACACTTCCACGCATATGTACTTGAAAGAGCCCGGCATGCATAAAACCTTTCAGCCCCTTTATGCCGGGCCCTTTCAAGTCATCCGCACAACACCGACCACCGCGACCCTGCTAATGGACGGGAAACCCCACACCGTCCCTTTCGCCCGCTGCAAGCCCGCCCCTGTTCTCCCTCAACCAACATCCACTATCAGTCTCCCGCCGTCTGTTTGCAATGCACCACCTCTCTCCTCCGAATCTGTCTCCCCCGTCGCCGTTTCCGGATTTCGATTCGGATCCGGAAATGGCGGCGATACTCCGGGACGTGTACGTCCCGGACCCGCTCTCCCCCCTACCCCCTTCGCCCGGACCTACTGCATCGCTTCAGTTTTTCCCGCGAAGGATTTCCGGACTTCCTCCCCGGCCCCGGCGGTGGAAGTACCCCCAGTGGCGCATACTGCGCGAATTTCGCGCAGCAAAAGCCACCGGGGTACATCCCCCCTACGTCCCGTCCGACCCCCTTATCGATCCACTCCTCCACCAACTTCATTTAACCCTGCTTATGCCACCCCCACCACCCCTTCCAAACATCAAAACCCCCGTCCTCAACGAACCCCCGCCCCCCAAATTTCAACAACCCCCGCCCCCCAAATTTCAACAACCCCCGCCCCCCAAATTTCAGCCCCCTCTCACTCCCCCATTTTTCTCCATTTTCGACCCCCCAATTTTAAATTCAACCCCACAAACACCCCAGCCCACCAAACCTACAACACCCCCTCTTCCCCCACCGCCGCCGGGGATATCCGTAATAGCCTCCGCCGGGACGAAAAGGTCCGGGCGCCGCAACAGACGACGGGAGCGTCCCTCGCCCCGCGTCCCGGCGGCCAAGTCCCCCGCCCCGCTCTGAGAAATCACGGCGGGGCCTTGAGATTTCGGGACAGTGCTTGTGTTTCATTATCCCACACGCACTGGACCGAACCTCACAGCCCCGCCGTGGCCACTTCGTCGCAGCGGGCATCATCAACACCCACCCACACACTACACCCACCTTTTCACAACACACACACACTCAACACACTAAACCACACACAGCCCACACCCAGGGAACGGCGGATCTCGCAACCCCGCTCAATTTTGTCTCCCCTGACACCGTACCAAAAATTTGTACATACCTGTAAATACCTGTACATACCTGTAAATGTTTCCTGTAAATACCTTGCACCTGTAAATATCTAATGTAAATACCTAACATACTATCCTCATCATCATCGACCTCACCACCTTTGTAAATATTGTCACCTCATCAAATTTTTCATCACACCCTCTTTGTACATATGTTTCCCACCATCGTCTTACATCTACTTATGTCCTACATCTACTTACACCTACTTATGTCTTACATCTACTTACATCTACTTACATCTACTTAGCTACTTAAGTCTCCTTATGCCTACTTTTGTCTACTTCGCCCTACTTATGTCTACTTATGTCAACTTATGCCTACTTATTCTACTAATTGTATGTCACCCTAGCTTTAAGACACCTCCGGTCACTCTTATGCCTTCAGCACTACCATTGTTTGTTTCAGCCTTCAGCTCCTGTATCCTTGCGCCTTCAGCTCCCCTTTTTGCTTCCGCAGCCCTCAGCCACTGTCAACTTGAGCCTTCAGCTACCTCAATCATTGGTTCGAACTGGGGGGACCTCTGTCGTGAGTCCCTCCCGGGAACACTCCACTACAACCTTAAAGCTCTCACCAATATTCCGATGTAGAAATTACCTTCCGTCAATAAACATCTGAGTGGGGAGACAGGCGACAGAATCCGGGGGACACAACCTGGTGCCCCACTACCAGCTCCCAGCAGGGAGCTGGAGGGAGAGGACTTCAAGTCCTATATAATCCCGGATCCTGGAGCTTTAGCTTCATTCGACACTTCCTCTAACCAGCTCTCTCTTCTCTCTCTACCTTCCTCCTCCCAGATGCCTGGTGGTATCCGCCGCTCTGGGAATTCACCTCCTACCTTCTCCTCTTGTCTACATCGGTGGATATCCGCCGCCTAGACAAGCACCTTCCTTCCTTCACCCACATCGGTGGATTACCGCCGCCTGGGTGAAATTTCCTTCCTCTCGCCTACATCGGTGGATTACCGCCGCCTAGACGAGATTCCTTCCTTCACTCACATCGGTGGATTACCGCCGCCTGGGTGAATTTCCTTCCTCTCACCTACATCGGTGGATTACCGCCGCCTAGGTGAAATTCCCTCGCTCTCATCTATTCACTCCTTCACGCCACCGTGATGATAAATTTAAATTCATCACACTGAATATTTGCGATTCCATAAAATAAAAATGATGATCATGCATATAGCCCCACCGCTCGGAGCCGGAGCCCTCACGGTGGCCCCTTTGCTCGGCGGAGTCTTTACCCGGCCGTTGTACAGTTCGCGTCGTCTTGTGTGTAACTAATTATTGTGTTGTAATAAATAAAGTTTGGGTTCAAAATTTAAATTCATTTTTTAAAAAGTGAAATCCTGAACCCAAAGATATTTTTGGCGCAGTCTTGGAGGACTTACAGGTGCTCTCAGTACCCAGTGAATTGGATTATTTGGAACTTCGGAAGTCTCACGAACAGGGAATATGTTCACCTGCCTTCTGTAAGTAATTCAACAATTACTACACAACACGATCACCACGACGACAAGAACACCAACCAAAATTTTTGGGCCCACTCCCGCACATATTCATTCATTTCAATTAGCGCACGCCCCGCGCAAATTTTTATTAGTGCACGCCCCGCACTAAATCATAATTTCAATTGTACACGCCCCGCACAAGAATTTTTAAATTTTAGCGCACGCCCCGCGCAACTTTTTATTAGTGCACGCCCCGCACTAAATATTATTATTTCAATTGTGCACGCCCAGCACAAGGATTTCATTTTAGCGCACGCCCTGCGCTGAGAAGATAACTCTTCATTATTATTTGATGCACGCCCCGCACGAATAATATTCGACTGAGAAAACGTTTACCCACTAGCGAGGGAATATCGTTAGTCGTCTTTGTCTCCTCATCAACACGAGCATCTCCTCGCGAGCTCACCCCTTTTGATTTCTCTGCAACATTCCAATCTCAACAGCTCATCTTCACGCTTATCAAGACGCGAACACTACATCCTAGCTTAAGAACCTAGTTTTAATACCGTACTGCTATTTAATTTTGTCTCGTTATTTTTGTTTTCTATTTTTCTTATTTTTCTCTATTAATTCTGATTTTAATTGTCTGTACGTATTGTTGAGCTTGTAATTCGGCTGGACAACTTAACGCCAAAATTCCCAAATCACTTAAAAAATTTATAGTCCATAAAAAACTTGGGTTTATCAATCGTTCTGGTTTCGCCCCAATTTTAGAAACCATAATGGAAGAAAGGAATCAGCAATTGGAAGCCCTTGCCCAACAACAACAACAGGAAATCGCTAACTTACACGCTTCCTTAAATCAAGTACAGGCTCAAGTCCAACTAAATCAAGTCCCCGTTTTGAAAAAGGAACATTTAGACGCCATCCCTTATTTCAAAGGAGAGCCGGAAGCTCTTAGTGATTTTTTGGACATAACAAGCAAACTAAATGCCCGTTTTTATAATTCGAGAGATGTGAACGATTTCCAAAATGTTTTGCTAATCGCCGGCATCAAAGCCAAAATACTCCCACCAGCCTCAACTTCAGTTTTCGCCTCCAACATCGATACCTATCAAAAAATACGCGAAACTTTGCTGAACACCTACCTCGATAGGAGGGATGCATTTACTTTAATAATAGAAATGGTCAGCATGAGGCAGGGTGATAACGAGTCACCGTTTAAATTTCATGAACGAATTCAAAAACACCTAAATTTAATAACAGCTTATGTCCAAAATCACGAAGTAGACGATGCCGATGTCCTCATTACACATTACAACCAGTTAGCGCTCAGATGCTTACTGCTTCATTTGCGAGAACCTCTAGGCAGTATTCTCAGAACACGTCAGCCACAAGACCTCAACACGGCTCTATCGTGGATGACCAATGACTACCAGTTACTCTGCAGTAACAGTCGTTTCAGGCCGACTCCACAAAACACACATAGTGCAAGACCTCAACAAAATCCCAACAAAGGGCCGCAGCCCAATTTCATACAAAATTCTTCTCAGTTCTACCAAAAACAAAATCCTCCCCAGAACTACACACAGAAACCTTTCAATTCCCCGTGGAAACCCCCGCAAACTAACCAAAATCCCCAATTTCAGAAAACGAACTTCAATCAAAGTGGTCCGAAAAACCCGAATACAAATTTTCAACCGAAACAACAGACTCAATTCGGAACCCCCATGTCGTGGCAAACAACCCTCCACAACATCGAAGAGGATCAAAAGGAATATTATATGAACCAAGACCCCCAGCAATCGGAAAATCAAGAAAAGGAGGATTACCAACCTGAAACAGAGGAATCTGGTGCACAAAACTCCGAGAACTCTTTTTTAGAGCTTCCTACCGACTTCCAAAATTTAGCCTGATGCATTTGGAAAACCCTAATCACTGTCTACCATATCTTATTCTTCCTAAATCTAAACTCAAAATGTTAATAGACACCGGAGCCACAACATCTTTCGTCAACCCCGAAATTGCATGCAAATACTTTGAGAGGAATATAATTAGAGATCCCTTCGAAATTAGGACGGCTCATGGAACCTCAATAGGCCACTACAGTACACAAGTACCGTGTGCCGAAGTGTTTAAAATAAATAATTTAAAGTTGCCTTTCAAAATATTTAAATTTCACAACTATTTCGATTTATTAATTGGCATGGACAACTTGATGAAACTAAAGGCAAAAATCGACTTGAACAATAATATACTAAATACGCCCAGTATTAATTTACCAGTTCAATTTTACCCGCGTAAACATTTAGAAAATAATACTCCACAAGACCTAAATTCTTTGACCACCACCCGAACTTTGAATAAACCAGAACTGAATTTCACCGTAAAAATTCCCGCACGGTCTATTTCAAATATCGAAATCCCCGTTGAAAATACTTGAACTTATGCGAAGGTGTCATTCCATATTTTCGAAACGGACCGCTAGAAATTCCCGAATGCTTGGTAAAAGTCGAAAATAATACAGCTATTGTCAGAGCTCTTAACGTGTCAGCGAAAGTCTTCGACCTGAAATTAAGCAAACCCTTTAATTTAGAACCAGTGCCCGAAATTTCAGAAAAGGATACAAATAACCCCAATTTGAACTATTACGAGTATCCGAGTGACTTCAATTTCTCTCAAATTCGAACCGACCACATGAACAGTGAGGAAAAGGAAAGGATCATAGATTTAATTAAAGAGCTTAAAGACATAATTTCACTCTGACCAATCCCAGTTAACATTCACCAACGACATAAAACATTACGTACGTACCACCGACGAAATTCCGGTTTACACACGTAATTATAGGTACCCTGAAGCATTTAAGAAAGAAATAGACACCCAAGTGATCGAAATGTTGTCTCAAAACATAATTCGGCCAAGTTCTAGCCCATGGAATAGTCCACTATGGGTAGTACCTAAGAAACTGGACGCATCCGACTAGTAATTCCGACGAATTCCGACTAGTAATTGACTTTAGAGCCCTCAATAAAAAGACCGTAGACGATAAATTCCTACTGCCAAATATTACAGACTTACTTGACAAACTGGGACGTTGTCATTATTTTTCATGTAGCTGGATTTAAAGAGTGGATTCCACCAAATTCAAATGGATCCAGCCAGTATAGAAAAAACAGCCTTTTCTACTGACTCAGGCCATTGGGAATTCACTAGGATGCCGTTCGGCCTAAAGAACGCTCCCCCTACATTCCAACGAATGATGACTAACGTTCTGAGAGGACTTCAAAACGAGATCTGTGCCGTTTTCCTTGACGACATAATTTTATTCAGTACCAGTCTGGAAGAACACATCGACAGACTTCGAAAAGTATTTAGGTACCAGAATAAGACAAGCAAATCTTAAGATACAATTAGACAAGACAGAATTCTTAAAAAGGGAATGTGTCTATTTAGGCCATCTAATAACCCCTGACGGAGTTAAACCGGATCCCAGAAAGACCAATGCCATTACTCAATATCCAATTCCTAAGACTCAGAAAGAAATAAAATCATTTCTAGGACTTTTAGGGTATTATAGACGATTCATCAAAAACTTCGCCCAAATTACCAAGCCATTTACACAAAAATTAAAGAAAGACACAACTATAGACGTTACTGACCCAGGATACACTGAATGTTTTGAATTATGTAAAACTTTACTAACAAATGATCCAATCCTGAGATACCCGGATTTTTCCGAAACCTTTAAGGGGAAATAGCCCGATAAAAACTTGTAAGAATATTCAACAGATGGCAACACCGTCGAGGGCAAATTAATATTCGCTCTCAGTTCGTTAATAATTGATCGATTTTCAATCAGTAAACTGCATTGGATTCAGAATCAGCATAGAATTTCCGGAAATTGGTTCTGGTGTTCAAAATTTCAAAATTTGTACATCTGGATCACTGGCGTTTGAATTTGGCTACTTTTTTCGGAAATCCCAATTACCCAAATCCTAGAGGGCTGTGTGCTGATTACTATGGTTTTTTCAAATTTAAAATTGGACCACTAAAACCCCATCAATTATTGTCCAGACGGTGATGGGCGAGGGGGTTGGGGAGGAAGGAAGCTCTTGAATGGGGGTGGGCGGCTTCCCAGTCGGGCCCGAGGCCCCCGCGGCGCTCAGGTACCTGACTTGTAATTCTCTTACAACAATCGTTTCTACCCAGCTAACCATAATTGTGTCTACCAAAACAGTCAGTTTTCCATTTATCATTTTCAATAATGAACCTTTGTAATTGAGCATGAAAAATTCCCCCCTCCCCCAACCAAATGTGATGGTTTCCGTTTCAAGGTATGTAGAATCCGAAAATAGAATAAGTAACGCTACAAATTATTATACAACGGTTTATTATTTACCAGTATAGATAATCACTGTTTTCTGAACTCAATACCTACCTTTGTGCTTCCCACAAGAGAGCCCTAAATCGAGTACTGGATCCAGCAGTGCAATCACATTTCATAAATGTGCGGCAGAATGAAGAATTCTATAATTTATTACTATTTGTATATATAATTTTTATTCTATAAATTATTTGCTGTTATTCGTGAAGCGTAGCTAACGTTTGTTCAGATTAGAAAACTACCTATAAAAAAACCCAAAACAACCATCATTCTTCAAACAAAGTATCACGATACAACCAACTCGATTTCATACAGACATGCGTAATTATAATCAACTGTTCCCTAGCAGTGATATCTGAGCCGGATTTATATCGTTTCATTCACGATCAGAAGTGTGACTGAAAGTCAGAGAGTGTGGGCTTTTCGTTGACCGAAAATTTGGATTTTTGGGTGCGTCACCCGATGGCTGGATTGAGGGTGAAAATTCAATCATTTAAATTAAATGCCCTCAATCAGCCTTCCCCTGAATTGGTAGATTCAAGATTGACGAGAAGCAGCCAAATTCGGGAGCCAGAAGTCTCTTTTGATGAGTTCTTATTACTCAGTTGATATTGTTACTTCTGTTATTTATTTCCGAAGAACCAAAAAAGTTATTATTTAATTAATTGAAATTGTAACAACTTCGTTGCTACGTTCATACCCCTTCTTTAGCAAATCTCACGTTTGCTCTATCATACTTTTTCGATTTATTAGAATATTATGTATGAACAACCTACCAAATTATTCCAAGTGTCTTTCAGATTTGAAAATTTTAGGTGTGCTCGTCCTGGAATAACGTCGATTTGAAAAAATAAAATAAAATAAAAAATTAATGATTGCGCAGGCACTGCTGTAACGTCCTAATTATCAAGTACAACACGTCAATATTTCGGTTTTTAAAGTAGGTAGGTGGTCTGAAAATTATCGATGTTGAATGAACAGGAATGTGGTGTGTCGTGAGTCCCTCCCGGAACTACAACTCCGCATACTTTAAGTTCTCACTAAAAACAACCCGTAGAATTAAGTTACCAGCAATAAACGGTAAGAGTGGGGCAACAGACGCAGGCTCCGGTACACAACCTGGAGCCCCACCACCAGGGTGGTGGCTTCAGGGTCTATATAACCCCGGATCCTGCGCCATTTTCGCCATTCTACACTTCCTCTAGCTGCTGGCTACTCTCTCTTCATCCTTAACCTCCTCTCGTCAAATTCAAATTCTAAATGCTAACACTTCTCATTCCACAGTAAAATCACACTCACACATTTCATCAGAATTAGGTGGAGGTCTCGCCCTTAACCAATCCTGATGAAATACACTACACGCTCGGTGGAGGTCCGCCCTTAACCGCACACACTCTCTACACAAATTCACTCTTAAATTCATTCACACACACACACTTCATCAGGATTAGGTGGAGGTCTCGCCCTTAACCAATCCCGATGATATACACTACACGCTCGGTGGAGGTCGGCCCTTAACCGCACAAACATACACCCTAAATTCGCACACAATTTATCACACGCTCGGTGGAGGTCCGCCCTTAACCGCACACACACACACACACACACACTCGCCAAATTTCACTCACATCATGCATCTAAATTCACTCAAAACCATTTTTATATCACACGCTCGGTGGAGGTCCGCCCTTAACCGCAACCACATCCAAACCATACACATCAAATTCATTCTTAAATTCACTCCTATTCAACATCCAACTACCTCCAGCTCTCATGGTGATTTTTACACTCACTTGAATTCACCATATGGTGTATAAAGTTTGTGCGTCATGTACAGAGGCGTGCAACTCGTTGAACAGATTGGGGTACAATAAGATTTGAAATGATCATTTCAAACGGCCAAATAACCAATTATTCTCAACAGGTCAAATAAATATAACGATGCTATTAATTTTTAAGTGAACTTTGGTCAACTCAGGTTGTATGATACACGTGGGTATGGATTAGTTTATAAATCAACTGAGAAAGTATAATTATATACCTTCCACAGATTTGGACTTGATTCGAGATAACCGTCGGTGTCCATTCTTCGAAAGTGCGTAGGTAGGTACCTTGGTTGCTTCAGAGAATATATACGGATTTGGAGGTTAAAACAGAGGTACCTAGTACTCGTCCCTAATGAATTACGTCCAACTGGCGTTGAACTTTGAATTCAGGTATTTGGGTAATTTAATTTATTTTTTATTTGCTATTTGCAGTTTCGGGCGTCTGACCTCGAAGTCACTAATTTTTGTTTAGGAAATCGTACATTCAATCGGTCGTCCAATTTGGTACTTATAATAGGATTCAAATGCGATCAGTTGGATTGGGAAGTGGGGAGAGGTGCTTAGTTTAATTTTGGTGTACCTTCCTAGGTAACATCCTATACACTAATCAAATAAAAATAAATTACATTTATTAAAATAGGTACTAATAATGTTAAAAAGTAAAATAAATTATAATATAACTCAAGATCCTTGTTTCATTTATTTGATTATTTTTTATTTTTTATGTTATCATCCCTCCCATGACTGATGCATAAAAAATAGCTCACACTCTCGTGTAGTTTTTGGCACTTGGTCATGGATGGGCCCAAACAGTTTCATAGCAAATCTCGAACAGGGAGGAAGAAATCTAAAATTCTTGAATGGTGGGGCAAAGACTGTTCTCAGAAATGGTAGGTATCCAAGCTGCTCGGGGCGGCGAAATCCCTCCGAAGGGGCCTGGGAAGCCCCCTACCACCATTCAAGAGCTGCCTTCCTCCCCAACCCCCTCGCCCATCACCGTCTGGACAATAATTGATGGGGTTTTAGTGGTCCAATTTTAAATTTGAAAAACCCATAGTAATCAGCACACAGCCCTCTGGAATTTGGGTAATTGGGATTTCCGAAAAAGTAGCCAAATTCAAACGCCAGTGATCCAAACATACAAATTTTAGAATTTCGAACACCAGAACCAATTTCCGGAAATTCTATGGTGATTTTGAATCCAATGCAATTTACAGATTGAAAATCGTTCAATTATTATCGGAAGGAGAGCGAATATTAATTTAGCTCATTTTGGTGCTGCCACGTGGTGGCGGCTTTTGGAACTAGTCGTCGGGCTATTTCCCCTTAACCTGACCGTTGACGCTTCTAATGTGGCTCTCGGCGCAGTCCTTAGCCAAACACAAGACGGAGCGGACCTTCCGGTGGCATATGCGAGTCGCACTTTATGCGACTCCGAACGCAGACTCGCCACGATAGAAAAGGAATGCCTTGCAATCGTATGGTCAACCCAATATTTTCGCCCCTATTTATATGGTAGGAAATTTATGATATATTCCGACCATAAGCCTTTACAATGGTTATTTTCCATCCGGGAACCCAATTCGAAATTATTCCGTTGGAGAATGAAGTTAGAACAGTATGATTACGAAATAATTTACAAAAAGGGTAAAAGCAACACAAATGCGGATGCTCTATCTCGAATAGAACTCAACCATAACGAAACTTCAGACCAGAGTAATGAGCAGATTTTAGACAATGTATTAGCAGATGTGTTAGCCGAAAACAACCCCCTTGATCCCGATGTGATTCAAGATATATTAGGTGTCCTTCCAGAACAAACTGTTAACATAGATGATGATAATGTTTCATTATTGGCTAACGCCGCTACAAATCGCGATGAAGATATTGATTCAGACTCTGACTTGACCGTACACTCGAACTACGAAGGTGACACTATCATATCAATCCCGATTAAAGAACAACCTATTAATCATTGCAAACGCCAGATCATTATAAAAACCATGAATAATCCTAACAGTAGACCCAAAATTGAGATTCTATTTGGAACAAAAACCAGAATTACAGTTCAAATATCAGAAAGGGATTTAGAAAACGACATCATTAATTTTGTTAAAGAATATTTGAATCCTAAATCAAAATACGGAATTTATTTTGTGGATGATATATACGAAAGATTTGTTCAAGTTATGGTAAAAAATTTCACCCATTCTGAACTTCAGCTCACTAAATACACTCAGAAATTAATAGATGTGACTAATGCCGAAGAAAGGGATGAAATCGTTGAAAAATACCACGTAGGAAAAACTAATCACAGAGGTATTGATGAAACGTATAATAAAATAAATACACTGCCAAGGTGATGGCACAGGAGCTTCCTCGTCACAATCAGAGTGACCCATTATAAAATAGAACAGACTCGGAAGCAAAATAACATTACATTACATTACATTACATTACATAACGTTAAATATACATATTACATAACATTACATTACATAACATAACATTACATAACATAACATTACATAACATTACATAACATAACATTACATAACATTACATGAAATATACATATTATACATAACATGACTTCCATAATACATTACGTCCATTGTACATAACTAGCCTGACCGCTCGCTTCGCTCGCTATCCGAGATTCGCTGTACGCAGTATCGTGGAACCAACAAACGACGGAAAAATCCCATACCCTACCGGGTATTTGTGCCCAATTTTATCAAAATCCGTCAAGCCATTCAGGAGTTGACCATGGTCGACCATATTTCCGCTATGGTCAGGGAATTAAAAATGCGCCTATGTTCAACTTGGGAGGCTACCGGATAGTGGTGCCAAATTTGGTCGATATCCGTTGAGCAATTCGGGATTCGACCATGGAGGGGCCCATGGATGCGCTAAGGTCGACCGCGGGGGTAGTCCGAAGGGTCGATCGTAGATAGAATTTCACATAGAATACGAATACGCGATAAAAAATAGGGGTTACCATTTCAATTACCTAACGAAGTTGACCATGGTCGACCATAGTTCCGCTATGGTCAGGGAATTAAAAATGCGACGTTGCACAACTTGGGAGCCTACTGGATATTCGTGCCAAATTTGGTCGATATCCGTCAAGCCATTCAGGACTTGACCATGGTCGACCATAGTTCCGCTATGGTCAGGGAATTAAAAATGCGACGTTGCACAACTTGGGAGCCTACTGGATATTCGTGCCAAATTTGGTCGATATCCGTCAAGCCATTCAGGAGTTGACCATGGTCGACCATAGTTCCGCTATGGCCAGGGAATTAAAAATGCGACGTTGCACAACTTGGGAGCCTACTGGATATTCGTGCCAAATTTGGTCGATATCCGTCAAGCCATTCAGGAGTTGACCATGGTCGACCATAGTTCCGCTATGGTCAGGGAATTAAAAATGCGACGTTGCACAACTTGGGAGCCTACTGGATATTCGTGCCAAATTTGGTCGATATCCGTTGAGCAATTCGGGATTCGACCATGGAGGGGCCCATGGATGCGCTATGGTCGACCATAGTTCCGCTATGGCCGGGGGTAGTCCGAAGGGTCGATCGTAGATAGAATTTCACGTAGATTACGAATACGCGATAAAAAATAGGGGTTACCATTTCAATTAACGAAGTTGACCATGGTCGACCATATTTCCGCTATGGTCAGGGAATTAAAAATGCGACGTTGCACAACTTGGGAGCCTACTGGATATTCGTGCCAAATTTGGTCGATATCCATCAAGCCATTCAGGAGTTGACCATGGTCGACCATAGTTCCGCTATGGTCAGGGAATTAAAAATGCGACGTTGCACAACTTGGGAGCCTACTGGATATTCGTGCCAAATTTGGTCGATATCCATCAAGCCATTCAGGAGTTGACCATGGTCGACCATAGTTCCGCTATGGTCAGGGAATTAAAAATGCGACGTTGCACAACTTGGGAGCCTACTGGATATTCGTGCCAAATTTGGTCGAAATCCGTCAAGCCATTCAGGAGTTGACCATGGTCGACCATAGTTCCGCTATGGTCAGGGAATTAAAAATGCGACGTTGCACAACTTGGGAGCCTACCGGATATTCGTGCCAAATTTGGTCGATATCCGTTGAGCCGTTTGGCCGTGCATAGAAAGACACACAGACTCACTCACAGACACACAGAGATCCGTTTTTATAATATAGTAGGGATAGAGATTGCGAAAGTTATGCGTGTTTGAAGAATTTCACGTTAGCGCATGCGCAGGGCGAACCGCTGGCTCTATCATGTTTAAATTTATATGGGACCTCAATGGGCCCTACCCGCTTAATCCCTGAGAATTACATTGAAATTGGGTGAAATCTTTGGTTACTACGGCTGTAACAAGGAATTGAATCTATTTCACGCCAGCGCATGCGCAGAGCGCACCGAGGGTCCGATCATGCTGAAATTCATACTGGAACTCACTAGGCCTTGTCCAAACATCCCTTGAAAATTTGAGCGAAATTGAATCAAAATTGTGAAAGTTATGCGTGTTTGTTGAATTTAACGTTAGCGCATGCGCAGGGCGTACCGCTGGATCAATCATGTTGAAATTTGTATGGGACCTCAAGGGGCCTTATCGGCACCATCCCTCAAAATTTGAGCTGAATCAATTCAAAATCGTGGAAGTTATGGCTGTAACAAGGAAATGCGGACAGACTCACAGAATCACAGGCCGACAGACACGGAACCAAATTTGTTCAGTAGGCTTTGAAACGCAAAATGCAAGTGGAAATTTTGATTTCTGAAGACAAAAATTTTTTGGCTCACGAAAGTGAACACAAGGCTTCCGCTGCTTCGCAGACTCGGAAGCAAAAGAACACATTTTTGGCCTAATCTAAAGGTATCCATCCAAAAATACATCAACAATTGCGATCTATGTCAGACCTGTAAGTATGAAAGGAACCCTTTGAAACCAAAGTATAATATCACACCCACAGCTTCTAAACCTTTTGAAATATTGCACATCGACAAAGTCACTTTGCAAAATTCGAAATTCTTGACGATCATAGATACGTTTTCACGATATGCGCAAGCCTATCAAGTCAAATCTGCCAATAGTCTCGAGGTGGTTAATGCAATGATCAAGTTCTTTTCCCACCACGGAATTCCGAACTCCATTGTCTCAGATAACGGGGCCGAATTTAAAAGTTCCTTAGTAAAAGATTTACTGAACACACACAAAATAGATACCTATACATTTTATAAGTTCTCAACACCCCGATTCGAACGGGATAATAGAGAGATTTCATTCTTCTCTAATAGAACATGTTAGATTGATCAGTCATAGACCTGAATTCGAAAAGGACAGCATCAACAACAAAGTAAGCTATGCACTAGTAGCTTACAATAATAGTATACATTCAGTCACTAAACTAACCCCCTTCGAAATTATTAATGGTCACATCATGAATGACTCCCTCTTGAAAACGTCAGCAGAAGAACTAATTGTAAATAATTATATGGACCGACATAGAGAAAAATTGAGAATAATTTACGATTCAATAAAAGACAGGAATCAGAATTATAAAGAAACAACAATAAACCGAAGAAACGAGAACAGAGAAGAACTACCGGAAATCCCCACTCAAGTTTATGTAAAGAATAGACAGTTTCAAAATAAGACCGGTGCGAAATACAATAAAGAATTGATAATAGAAACCAATGAAGAACTCAAAACAGCTAAATTGAACACTAGACATCATAACACCCAAGATAAAATACATCTATCCAATGTTAGACGTCCCAGGAAATTTGCATTAGACAACCAACAACATGACCAACTACAATCTGAAACTGACGCTACGGAACCTGTTGCAGGACCTTCCTCGTCCTCAAAATAACTGGAAGTGTAGACATTAAAGACATCACCTCCAACCCTGGGTTACTTCCTGTAAAACTTCAACAAGCCAGAATAGTGGAAGGTTTCCACACCCTTTCCCACTATTACGAATTTGATGGACTCATCGGACAAGTACCTACACGACATAAAACAACATTTTCAGAGGACCCTAAATACTATCAAATCCGACCAAGCAGTAATAGACCAAGTTGCGTTACGCTCACGGACGATAAACTATACCTTAGGCATCATCACGCGGAAAATCGAAGATACCTTAATTATACCAGCCAATAATAGGCCCAAGCGAGGACTAATAAATGGTATAGGCTCAGTTGTAAAATTTATTACTGGAAATTTGGACTCGACCGATGGAGAGAAATATGACAATATATTAAGCCATCTAAAAAATAATCAGGAGGAATTACAAGCTCAGATCAAAGCTCAATTCCATCAACTTTGCAATGTTAGAAAATTTCAATAGAACCATTGACACGATCAATTATAACAACGAAGTGTTGAAGAAAGAACTGAATGAGCTACGTGAATTAAATTCATTCACAACCCACGTTCAAATTGTAACCGAAATTTTTGAACATTACCAAACGCTTTTGAATATGATCCTTAACTTTGTTCAAGGCCTAGAAAACTCTTTAGTATTTTGTAAGCTCGGAAAACTACACCCTAGTATAGTGGATGCTCACGACCTCAGAACGGAACTATTAAGATTACATCAATTTTATGAAAATAGAATCTTAGATTTCACAGGAAAGGATCTGCTGGAAATTCAATCCTACATCAAAGTACAATGTTACGTGGGCACGAACGAGATTGTATATTTTCTAGATATACCCATTGTAAACCCAGATCATTTTGAGCTTTATTATTTAAAATCAGTGCCAACGAAAATAAATAACGATTTTGCTACTATTATTCCTACGGTCAACTATGTTCTCAAATCGATTTCCACCCATGAGATAATAGCCTTGAACGAACCTTGTTCAGATGGGCATTTGCAGTTATGCTACAGTCACATTATTAGCGACAAAGAGTCTACATGCGAAAAGGACATAATACTTTCTGGCTCTAATAAAAATTGTAATTATGTAAAACTAAATTTGGAAAGCAACTCTGTATCGCTGATTCTGGAAATCAATCAATACCTTTTAGTGTTCCCATATGGAGATCGAATAGAAATTATCAGCCAAGAGGGAATCGAAATTCAAAACTTACAAGGAATTCATTTGCTTAAACCAAATAAAAACCATATAAGGTATCATAATCATACGTTATTCGCTGCCCAAAAAGAAACAGTTGGACAACCAATGTTAATGAACAATTTAGGAACGGAAAAATTTAACCGCCAGCCTGACTCTGAAATAATTCTAAGAGACATCGATCTAAATTCTGTTCAACGTAATGCAATCAGGCCCATTCCTCGATTTGAGTATTCCCAACTTGCGATTCCAAGTGTTTGGACTATTGTATTGTACTTATTATTCATCGCTGTAATACTTTATGTTACAATTGCGTATTGTGAATATAGAAAAGGGACATTGCCCATTCATACTAATGCTACCAATGCTTGAAATTGTTTGTTTTACCTGACTTATTACTTGAATTTGTATTTGATTTTTCTTATTTGTTTTACTTACCATTTGGGTTTTATTGTATTGTTGTATTGTGGTGTTTATTGAATTTTTCTGTTATTTTATTTGTTGATTGTGAATTCAAAAGTATTTCTTGTCGAAATATTTTTTCATCTTAGGGAGGGAGGAGTTATATGCTGAATATTTGCGATTCCATAAAATAAAAATGATGATCATGCATATAGCCCCACCGCTCGGAGCCGGAGCCCTCACGGTGGCCCCTTTGCTCGGCGGAGTCTTTACCCGGCCGTTGTACAGTTCGCGTCGTCTTGTGTGTAACTAATTGTTGTGTTGTAATAAATAAAGTTTGGGTTCAAAATTTAAATTCATTTTTTTTAAAGTGAAATCCTGAACCCAGAGATATTATATATATATATATATATATATATATATATATATATATATATATATATCCGTTGAATGAATAGTGACTGAAGGACTGATCCTCAACAAAACCGAGTCAATATATATACAGAGTTGCCCACTTAATATGAACAACTCCCCTTAATTTGTTCAAAAATCACATTTTTGCGCACGTGCGTATGAGCCATACAAGCACAATGCACACAAACTTAGTTTATTTTAAAATAGGAACCGCTATTTTTTATTGCAGATTCGGATTCTACACAAGATTTCATGAAAAAATTACCAGTCATTCTATTTTTTGAACAGCGAAAATGTGTGAAATTTTGATTTGTGTAAAAAAACATTGTTTCTATGGAACCCAGCATAAATCACAATGATTTTGCAGTATTTTAGGTCAGTTTTAATTAGGGCGAAAATGACCCCTCATGATTATTGAGCCATGATTTCAGATGGACGTTCTGAAAAAAAAGCTATCCTCTTGCCAGAACTCACCTTATATTCTTGGTAGAACTCAGTGTCTAGTTGTGAATGGGAAAAAAAGCAGTGGAAGATGAAGACGGTAAATTAAGAGGACACACGCTTTAATCATATATGTAATTGACCACATTCTGTGTGCAGAGATAAATACACTGTAGTAAGGATTAATACATCCTAACCTCCAAGGAGGAGGATTTCCAGTGGAATCCAGGTAGACAAGGACACCTCGTGATATAAACAAATCAGGCACTTTTCCAGGATACCAACAACAATAAGTGAATACGTATTTACAGGATTTTGGTAACAACACAATTTGAACTTCCTCAAACTAAGGCCGCCATTCATCAACTATTCGTGAATTAATTTCAGTGTTATTGAATATTATGTTATTTCTACTGGACCTGATAGAAGAACCGAAGGTACGATGTTTTACCTAGTGTTCATAAATTCACTTCAGCCACACAATGTTATTTTGTAAGGAAATAGAGAATATACCGATATATCACAATAAAATCAACAACTTTAATCACAATATGTTGAACGGTTATTTATCAGGTAGGTACTTACTAAACAAGAGAAAATGCTAACAGGCAGCTATAAACATTTCCGTAAGTTAGAGAAACCTAACAGCAACCAGCAACTTTCTTGGATAACCATAACCTAAAACGCAATCCTTTCCATGCTGCATCAATGATAATTTTTTACCTAACTGAATGAGGAATTTAGAATTTAGTTATTCTTAAGAAATAATAAAAAATAATACACTTCTGTCTATACTTGGATGAATAAGTATTCACAGAAAACTGAGAAGAATAACTGAAGACATTCAAGTTGAAAACTAAAGCTGTATGCAGGGTGCATCCAAGGTCACACTTTGTTCTATCCAACTACACAGACGAGAAATTTCTGTGTTGGTCACTACGCACAACCTTGCACAACCTTCCAAGACGTATCAAATACCACATCAAGCTAACTTGATATCGAAAATTGAGAGACTGACTCCTCAAAACTTATTTGTAATCTCAGGCTAGGTTACTGGTTAAGTTCTGCATAATTTTTGATATTTTAATTTGATTTAATTTTATTGTTCATTTTTCATTTTTCAGTCGGAGTTAACATTTTGGTTTATTATTTTCAATAATAAACCTTTGGAATCGACCATGAAAAAATTTTTTCTAACCCCCCCTCAAAATTTCATGGTTTACTTTTCAAGGGACGTAGAATATGAATATCGAATAAAAAAATTTCCGTCCGTCCGTCCGCGGCTTTTTCCTTAGTTCCAATGAACCAAAATTCACGAAATTTGGTATAGGGGTCCAGTCTGGGCTTTAGTTGGTCCTTGAAGCTCGGCTTTAATGTCACTCAACTCTAAGGGGTGAAAAATAGGGGTTGAAATATCCAGAGAGTAGGTATCCCTATCTCGGAAAATTGTATTTTGAGGTGTGTGTTTTCTCCCATTTTTAAATAGTTCGTTTTTTTCTGAATTTTTGAGACTATCCGAAACATTCTACGATGTTGTGATAAAATTGAAATTGTTGATGCAGGCGTCAACCTGTATTGAAAGTGCACATCACTCGTCTCTTACCCGAGCACCAGCTCAGTTGGCTAGGGGTCGAAATTCCATGTTGAAGGTCGCAGGTTTGAATCACATCCGGGACCTAAAAAACAATTTTCACTCGACAATTTACCTTCAGAACTACATCTGAATTTTGCCATTTTACAAACTGGTTTTTATGAAACTGTAATTCCCGGGCCCGCTCGCGTACTCGATTAGGGCTATCCTCGGAGGAGCTCGAGGGTAGTTACTGAACACAGAAAACGTGATCTACGCAGAAGGCACCTCATGAATTTAGTTCGTATTTTTTCTCAATAGTTTACAACGCGATATAGAAAATAATAGTGCTGAATCGAGAAAATATGCCTCCTTCCTATTCTGAGACTTTCAAATTTTGAGGTTTCAAGAAAAGAGGTGGGGAAAAGGAGCCCTGCTATTGCCTGTAACAAAGTATGTATATGGGTTCTGATTGGCTGGCCAGTGGCAGCATATGGGAGTGGCTTGCTGACACGTTATCATCGCGTGATGTAAGCAAGTGGCTTCTTTGAATAAACGTTTCCTTTTAAGGGTTTTTCTTCATCCATGAAGCAACTTTTCCCTCAACATTTCATTTTTTCAAACGTGTAGAGGAAGAAGATTACGTATAAAACCAGCACTGAAAGTGTTCTTTATGGACTGGAGACACGGGTATTACCAAGATGCCACACTGATAAGAAAGTGACTTACCAGTAAAACAGTGAGTTGGACTCGCCAGAGCACTCTGGTAGCAGTCAAGGGGATTCGAAGCCATCAAGTGAACACTAAACAACTCCGGTGAGCTGTGCATTTTATGGCATTTTTCTCGCAAATGAAATAAGGATATTGAAAATATCGTCATCGAACTCTGTTTATGTTCTTTTGTAGCTTTATAATGGGCATTAACATTTTTACCTTTCAGCTGGGGGAAATGCAAGAAAAGGAGTTCTGGGAGGAATGCAAGAAAAAGAGCAATGTTTGTCTGTGGTTCACTGACTCTCCTATTTCATTTTCGTCATTTTGTGAAACAATGCCCAATAACCTAGGATAACACCTCAAATTTGAATTGTCATAAGGACAGTTTAGAGAATTTAAGAGGTGGGATTACTCTGAATATAAGGAAGAAGTAACCCCAATTGTTGTACGATTGTACATTACTATGATCATTAATTATCTCATAGACGAATTCAAGAAAACACATGGAAGTCAGAAATCTGATCAGCTTCAGAAAGTGGGAAAATATTATTGATATTTCATGAATTTATGTTTACATGAAGTTATCCACCCCAATGTGCTAACAATAACAACATTTTCTATTTGATTGGTTCAACTGACTAAAACTACTCAACAAATTAATTAGGTAACAATTTTCCAAGGTAAAATATATATACTACTCAGTAATTTCATTCCATTCCATCATGCACCCTTGTCATTTAATGACTACCTACATCAAACAATATTGATGACTAATAATAGCGGCCCGATTCCTAGGTTTTTACCTTATTACGAAATTCGAAAGTACTTAGTCGAATATTTATTCGTTTCCAGGGGCGTTGCGTCCATAAGGCCACGACCCCGGCACCCAGAAACACAAAAAACTCCAAAAAAATGCCAACCATTTATTCAGTCGGCATTCGAATTTCCTCCGTATTCTGTACCTAGCATTTTTCACGAAGCTCAACAGCGACTCGACAGAGTTCTCTGGCTATGGATATTCGAGCATTTTATCGGAATATAGCTACACTAATCGATGTCTTGCAATCGAAATCGAAACCTACGCTTCTGAAACTGACAGGTCCTGGGACCTGGTGTCGCCATGGTAACCAAGAAAAGTGGCTCGTCCGTGCAAGCTCAGTCGAGTAAAAATTTGGTTAGCCACGCCCATTTTGGGCCCGGGGCCCACATTTCCATCCAAAAATCGTTTGTGTTCACAATCGATTGGATTGTTTCAATTCATCTTGTCATCTCGATACGATCTCGATGCTTGTCCTTCGATCTGTCCTCCCCTAAAAATTCTTATCGCTTTCGCCATTCTGTTCCTATTGAGTTTTCAATTTTGTGCTTACATTTCGAATTATGTGTTCCCATTCGAGTTCCCGGGACAGATTTGGATTTGCAATAATTAAGTGCGTTGTGTCCTGTCTGTGGTCTTGTGGATTGATGGACGTCAACATACGCAGATAAGTACCTAGCTTCTAGTCTGATTCTCCATCCAAGTAGGTACTGGCCGGCGGGTCATTATTTCGTTGTATTTTAGTCTAGTTCGTTGTTGTTTAGTACATTTGCTTCTGTATTTTTGTACCACATGAATTCGGTGGCTAACTTACAGTCGAAATTTTGGACATTTTCCTACGAGGATAGATAGAGTGATGATTAAAAGTTTAGGAAGAGATAGGCCTTTGCTGAGTATTAGTCAGTATGAAGCTATAGAACTTTTAGCTTCTGGTAATCCCGGGTACTTGTCAGAACTATCACTGGTCATTCTGACTTGCTAAGAGCTGCAGTTGATTAAAATCCACCCATTTCTCATAAGAAGACTCCACTGTTGGGGTATTGTAGTATTCCGGCTTCCAACTTCCGGCTGGCAACCACTTTATCGAGCCAGCTGTACTTGAGTGTGGCGTCTTGGTAATTCCAGTATCTCTATTGTGGATACATGACAACTGCCCATACTAATGCTGTGCTAGTAATTCTTCTGTCCAGGGCTACACTTTACACTGATCCAAAGGTACCTGTATCCAGAGTACCCTTTTTATTTTCTACTATTTTGTTTATGATTGTTTATATTTCAATGAATGAAGGTGAATCTTAATAAGTTTTGGGATGAAAATGTACTTTCAATAATGTGTCATAGTTATTATGCCCGTCTATCTGAAATATGCACGTAAGTGGGGAAAACTCATGCAGGAATGTATTGGCTGCGAACGCCCGCAACATGAGCTCAAGCGGGACACCACTTAACACAAGCGGACGAAGGTTAAATATAGATTATGAGAACCAGTGAAAAATGCATCTTATTTTATCATCATATGACTATTCAATTCAACTTAACAACCCCTTGTAACAAACAGTTGAAAAAACTAAAAATGATTTCGAAAGTGACTACCCCACCCATCGACCCATCGACTAGGTACAAATTGGCGCCAACTGGGCATGTTTTCTGTGAATGAATGGATTTGGTTATCTGCATGGTGGCTTGTAAATGAACGACTACTGGAGATACTACAGAGTAATGATACTACACTGTACTGATACTACAACGACATTGATGATAAAAGCTACAAAATGATGTTAAAATATTCACTCAGGGAAGAGATGGATCCAAACATTATTTCCCGATCTTCTGACACCAACAGGTTGAATAACACCATGTAAGACAGTAGGTAACAATGGGCATGATCCATAAAAAAACGAGGGTCCTCTCGAACTAGAAGTTACTATTGAAAACAACTCTGAAGCAGTCAATCAATCAATATTGGCATGGCATGGCTAAGATTTTCTTATAGTCCAGCCACATATGCAAAATACAAACCAAGGACACATAAGGCATGAAAGTTCAGGTGGGTTAACGTTGAGACAAAGATGGTTTCAGGAAGTTAAGGCCTACTTTCCCCACAATTGAAGGCGCATTGTATTTCAGAGTTACCTCATAGATTCAGAAGATTATATTCTAAAAGATGACCATGACGAAGAATACCTTTGAAATACATCACAATAAAAAATGTGTGAGGAAACTCAGTAGTTATTATGAATCTATTGAAATAGTTCCTTTGATCTTTCTGTAACACTGTTCACATACAGGTACGGAACATTGGCTGATATGCCCTGGTAGAGTGATATGTTTGTCGATGCATCTTGGGCAGAACAATTCTCCACATTGCCAACAATGATACTAGAACATGATTGAAACAAAAGTTATATTATAGCATACATACAATAACACTGAACCAGCTAAACATAGTAATTTAAAATGTTACATTAACAGCCAAGTCTCACCTTCTTGGTGAAATGATCAAAAGGAGTAGAACAGGAGCACGAATTTACATTTCGAAAAGATTTCCAATCTAATGCTAGGGTCGTAATTTGTTCTGTGATTGCGTGAATCAAGTGAGATTCTTTCTTCCCTGAAAGCAGAATGAACGAATTACAAGATGACTGCAGGAACCACTGAGCAGTGTAGCACACTGGTACAACTCAACTTTAATTTGAACAGGTATACAATGGTTACAGAAACTGTATGGAATCAAGTTATTCTCAAAAAACTTGTCATGCATCATGCTAGTTATAATTAATGTGATGACTGAGGTGCAGAAATCTCAACAAAAAAGTGTTTGATCACTTGTGCGTTTGTTTAATAGTTAACAACTTGGCAGTGGTACCCATTTTGTTGGTGAATACCAGAGGCATGACCCTTTACTGTACTGAAACCAGATATTCAGAGATTTGCTATAAGAGCAGAGTTTCATGAACATGTAACTGATAACAAAGCGCATTCTAGTGGGATTCAAATAAAACGACTGTTTTCGTGGCAAAGTGATAACGCTGAAATTTAGTTCAGTGATGAAACTAAAGAGTGCGCAGCTGGTCCATCGACCCATTCCACTATTGGAGAAAGACCTGGCTGGAGTGAGCAGTTTCCTAGCTACCTGTTAATCACATCGTGTACACAGTTATGTTGGCGTTATCTGTTATGGTACTTGGTTCAAAGTAAAAAATAACGCATTTTATTATAATGAACAGATTTTGTTTTGTGTGGTATTCGATGAAGCAGATTTTTCTTGTACACATTATGTATTCGATAAAGCTGATTTTTTTGTACACGTGGTATTCAATGAAGGACTAGAATTAATGATTTATTCCTGATAACCAGCTGCATGGAATCATGGATCACACAACATTTCTTCCGTCAAGTTCTTTCAGCAAATTTTCAAAGAAAATGTAGCTATTTGGTTCGTTGCAACATTTCACAGAGTTGCACCGGAAAACCCTCGAAAATCCGTTTTATGCATCGGAGACCTAAATTAGATTTTCAATTTATTGAATACCTGTAAATTCGTTTCACGAAGAGAATAGTAGTAATACGGCCCAACCTCAGTTCCTAGCAAATACCCCTGCTCAATTACTGGAATTAATTGTAGCAGTAGCAGCTCTGATACTGGTACATCCTAAACACAAACCGGACTTTGGCGAACTGCCCCAGTTTGGTGGGGAGCCCGAATTGCTCCTTCAGTTTACTGAACGGAGCAAGGAGTTAACAGGCCAATTCTTTGATGAAGACGACCCTGATTGTTACCGTAACAAAGTAATGATAAACAATCTTAGGGCTAAAATTAGAGGCAAAGCTGCCATCAGAATGTATAACAATCCTTTACCTAAATTTTTGGCCCGATATTAAAACGGCCCTAATAGCAAATTACAGCGATAAAAGAGATGCGGAACACCTCATCTCAGAATTCGACAAGGGCAGAACAAAACGCCGTTCGAATTGCATGCCTGAGTGTACAAGCTCTTCACACTCTTGATCTCAAAATTACGAAGAAGACCACATCCACGCAACCTTTAAACTCAAGGAGTGCACGGCACTTTGTGGATTTTTAATGGGTCTCCATGAGGACATTGGGCGCCTCTCTTCATCACAAAACGACCCACAGATTTATATGATCCAATACAAATACTCACAAATTAATATTAGTTTCCTTCTCTAAGAGAGAAGTACCGCGATAAAATACCTCCACCACAGGGACCGTCGACGTCAAACACAAAATCCCCTCAAAAACCCTTCTTCCAACAGAAAAAGCAACTATCCCAAAGCTCAAAACCGCAACAACCTCAAAATCCTAAACCCCAAATGATCAGAATCCCCATCATGAATCAGACACACCCTTCATCCCGTACCAGAGATACAGTGAGTTACCTATCAGACAACTCTAAATAATGAGTTAATGCATGATGAGGACAATCCAGACAAAAATGACACAGAACAACCACAAGAACGTCAGAAGAATCATCAAGAAGAAGGATCAGGATCAATAGTATTTTTTAGAGGATACGACGGAAGATCCCGATTCAACCTCATACATCTTGAAGAATTGACTATGTTGCCCTATATAACGACGAACAATAAACTAAAAGTTTTAATTGATACCGGTAGTGCCAATAGTTTTGTAAGAACTAGAACAGCTAATAAGAAATTAAAAAAATTAATGAAAAATGATAAATTTTTGGTGACCAAATGGTCAAACTTCAGGTACCCATAGTACACAACTCCTCACCAGCGTGTTTAAAACTACAACGAAATTGCATGTTAAATGTAAGTTATTTGTATTTGATTTTCGTGAAGAATTTGATTTGTTACTTGGACTCGACAACCTCAGTTGTTAGAGGCCACTCTGCAATCAAAGTGCAACACCATAAATATCCAAACCAAAGAAATTCCCGTTATATTTTACAAAATTCCGCGAAACCCAACTACCTACTCGAGAATATAAAATTCCACGTAGAATCGGCAAACAAGTTCAGTTCCACCTTTCTAATATTAAATACAGCCATTCTCAAATGTAAGCAGAGGTCTCTTCGAAATTCCCTACTGCACTGTCAAAGTTGAAGATCATTATGCAAATTGTATTTGTGGTGATGGTCACAACAGACGTGTGGTGGCAGTTGTTAGAGTTCATCAGTGGCGATGAGGTTGGCGAGGGCGGGGTCGGTGTTGGGCGTTTGGACGTGAGCTGATGTGTTGGGCTGAGGGGAACGGTAACAACTCCTCCACCAGCGCGGGAGAGGGGCGTGATAGGGCGTCCGCGACACAGTTGTCGGCCCCCGGCATATAGCGAATATCGGTTGTAAGTTGTGCGACAAATTCGAGTTGCCAGAGGCGACGGGATGAGGCGGACTTTCGGAGGAGGGAGTGAGTGAGGGGTTTGTGGTCGGTGATGACAGAACTGCCGGCCCTCCACGAAGTCTCGGAAGTGCTTGATGGCTTCGTGGATGGCGAGGAGTTCTCTGTCGAAGGTGGAGTAGTTCCGTTGAGTTTGCGAGAGAGTGCGCGAGAAGAAGCCGAGTGGTTGAGGGGAGGCGCCGGTGTGCTGTTGTAGAACCGCCACTATAGCCCAATTGGAAGCATCGGTGGTGATGGAGAGGGGAGCTTGGGGGTCGGGGTGGGAAAGTAGAGCAGCGTCCGCGAGGTCTTCTTTGCAGGAGTCGAAGGCGGAGGCGAGGCTGGGGGTCCATGTGATTGGTCAGTTGTCGTTTTTGCGGGAAGGTTGAGGAATGGCGTCAATTAGTGGCTGTTGGTGTTGAGCGGCCTGGAGGATGTGTCGACGGTAGAAATTCATCATGCCGAGAAAGCGGTGGAGTTCGGTGACTGTGTGGAGTTGGGGAAAGTTGTGGAGGGAGGCGACTTTGTCCGGTAAGGGTATGATACCGGACGGGGTGACGAGGTGTCCAAGGTAGCGAACGGAAGGCTGAGCTATGACGCTTTTCTCTTTGTTTATGATGAGGCCTTCGGACTGAAATATCGTAAGGAGTTATTGGAAGTGTTGATAATGTTCGTCGAGGGATCGGGAGGCTACCAGTTGTAACAGTGTGGGCTGTTCTCAATACATTTTTTCTTCCAGTGGAGACGGGATCGGTTTGGGGAAGCCTAATCGATATCCCTTCTTAACCAGTGATAATCTCGCTGGTCTAGGAGGGGGACTCTCAAGGGTCCACCCCCACTGTTACACTCTGTCACATGGTAGGAGAGCGTGGTTCGGTAGTATGCACTGAGCACTTCACCATACTCCATCCACTTTTTGTGGCTCACCAGAAGGATAAGCCCAAAGGTTTCCCAGAAGGATTATTTTACTAACAACCTGTCCCTTTGATAATACATACATCTATTGGCTTCCCCACCCCCTTTCCCCCCTTTAGAGTGTCAGTGTAATTAAAATATACTGAGCTCATTAGAAGGTGATTGATGCCATGTCCCAATAGTTGTTCAATCCAAAAGATGGAGGTTGATCACCTAGAGGTTGCCCAGATGAGCACAATTCACTGGACAACAACCTCTGATAACATTATCCGCCAATACTCATATGTAGGAGCTTTGTTCTCAACCAGTAAATATTATTGAGGTAGTAACATTACGATGGAGGTTAGTCACCTTGAAGTTGTTCAAATGTCTTTTCATGAACTAGAACTTCATACTACTTTTCATTCCCCCATTTTCCCTCTCATACTTCTGTTACCCAGAAGTATGTCATGTGGGGAGGAGTGTAACAGTGTGGGCTGTTGGTTCAGATGGGCGAAGCCAAAAGCCTGATCTGAATGGGGGAGGGGGGGGGGGGGGGGATGAGCCCGTAGCCAAAATGTATGGGTGATGTCTGCCGTCATGATGTCGGTGGTGTAAAATGCGGAAGACGTGGGAGGGCTTCAAGTCGCCGAGTTGCTGAGGTTGAGATGTCCGCCGTCTGGGGGAGGATGTCGTATGGTAGGAGGGAGATCATTCTGGAATAGCGAGTTTTCTGGCTGCGCAGGCTGGCGGCGGAGAAAGCGGCGTCTATCTGAAAAAACCAGAGAGTGGGGTTGTGTGAGTAGAAGGAGGGTAACGTAAGTGGTAGGGATGAAGCGGTCGCCATGATGTCGGTTGCGGAGTTGAGCGCAGCGGAACGGGAGAGCGTCGGGGGCGAGTTGTTGGCGGAGGTGGAGGGAAACGAGACTGGGGCCTGAAGAGCGGGGGGCAGCAGCGGGGGAGACTCCATCGTGTGTTCTCGTCGGGTTCACCACTGTGGTGGTTTGAGAATAAGGTAGTGGTGAGGTGAGGTATGGTGAGTTTGATGGAGGAGAAGGTTGCTGGATCTTGCGTCTAAAAGTTTAACACCTATGGCAGAGCCAGGAAGGTTACCACCAGACCGGTTCCACCAATCTGAGATCTTTTAGGTTATAGGTGAGGAGGTGTGAGAGGAGAGAGAGAGAAAAGTCATCAACTTTAGGTGAGCGTAGAATGAGGTGCCAGGCAAGAACGGCGGGTTTTTATATTACCCTGTCCACTCTCCCCCAGCCCATTAACTGCCATTGAGGGATGGTGGGGGAGCTTCAGGACTCACTCGTTCGAGTTTATTCTTTGAACAATCTATTTAATACAAGGAGTGATGTTCTGGGGGATCACAACAGTATTGCTACAAATGCCGCAACAACCCATCAACTTTGAAAATTGGAACCCTAAACTCTGCAGAGAAAATAACAAACGATATGCTTGAAAAACCCTCAAAACAAAAAAATCTCAGTATGAAAAATGTAGAACTGAAAACTAAAGCGCAGAAATTAATCCCCATCATCGGAAAAGACCATTTCAACGAAGAAGAAAGAACTACACAAACTTCTAGGAGAATACCCTGACATATTCTATGACGAGTAAGAGCAATTAACACGTGCCACACGGATTGCCTACTGGCAGGTCCTATTGCCAGCTCCATCGATCCATGGTTTTGTTGAAGACATTTCACTCACATGTCTATTTATATGCTATTTGTTAATCTTGAAATTCAACTTTTGATTATGTAAAAATATAGAGTAAATTCACCATTAAAAAAATGAAGTACTATTTCTAGTGCATAGATTGGTGAATCCTCCCTATTTGTGGACGGACATCTATTGCGGATTTTTGTAACTAACCACAAAACCCAAGGTTTTGTTTTACCAACGCCTACAAATCCCGCGAGGCACGAGCCCATGACAAAAAAGTGAATCGATTCAAGAATGAGTAAAAAAAATCCAATATTTCCAAAGCTAAAGCTGAAGAACAGCGCTTTCTATAAACGGCAAGAAGTACTAATTTTGAGTGGTATTCCAACCCTTGCAATGTGGCTGTCAGGAAACCAAATGCACCCTAATGACGAGCAGGGTTTACTAAACGTGATGAGAAGAGGAACCTGTCAAAAAAAAGAAGTGGCTGGTTAAACTGAGACAAAATAGATGGAAGCAGAGCTCCCTGAGCTTACTGGGAACTTGGAGCTCTTGCAGCGCAACCACGAGCCTACTCCGACTAACTCCATCAAAGGCTTGCCTGAAGTCAGTGAACAACATGTTGTGATGAAGGCCTACGTTGTGTTCCCAGCAAACTTCTCCATTGCTTGTCTCATGGCAAAGATCTGATCGATAGTTCCACGTCCCCGCCTGAATCCATGTTGGTAATCACCAAAGCTTACTTACAGATCTGTATTGCTCGAACCATAGCTTCTCCAGACTTCCAGCTATTTGGCTTGAAGGAGAATTGACCTGAATTTACACTGGCGGTATCGTCATTATTTCCTTTTTCATCGTCATTTCAATTCGACAAAGTGCCAGTTCTGGGTTGGAATACTCAAGTTTTTTGTGAATTTTTCTTTCCAAGAATCCGAACATTTACCAAAGATGAATTTTTTAGTTGCACAATGATCAAGTTAATAATTCGACTGTGCCATGTTGGTTTTAATTAATTAAAGGGCACTTTTTTAATAATGAACAGATATCATTTGTACAAAGTGATATTTGAAAAAGGACCACAATTAATTATTCATTTCCCGATAACCTGCTCCCGGAAAACCACCAAATCAGCATCATGGATTATACAACAATATCAATATTGACAATAACTGAACCATAGGATATTACTCCTTGTATAAGAACACCATAGATAACTTGAAATTTAATGAAAAAAACAAATTATCGTCAAATGAAACGTTGTTGAATGGGTGATAATTTCATTTTATCCTAAACATTCACAATTTAACGAGTGCACAATGATATTAGCAATCGGATTATGTCTATGTTTTTTACATTCGACATTACAATTTGGCATTACATACATCCGACATTACATTACATTCGGCATTACATTCATAATTTAGTAAGTGCACAATGATATTAGCAATCGGATTATTCTCGAGTCTGTGTTTTTTACTATTCAATCACTATTCATATCTACACAAACCAAATTCATGGCAAAGTTAATTTTATTTCACTCTGCTTGGGTACCCCTGGATTGAAAAAATAAAGAGAAGGAAATAGTTACATAGATGTTCATAATCACCTTTGGTTCTAACCAGCATATTTGTACTTCTTGGAGAGTTTCCAGCACAGATACCAGAGTTGTTACGTAAAGGATCATCGCCCTTGAAATAAGACGAGGTTACAGATAGACCACCATTGTTTCAAGTAAAGGTGAAGTAACTGAAGTGTGCCACTTCATTTGGTACAGTTTTACCGGAGTGCCCCCTTCCTACTCACACTATCATGAATAGTTAACAGCTCATGAAGGAAGGATAAACAGCAAGGAAGCAAGAGCAATGAGTAGTGAATCGATGGTGAAAGAGCTTCAGGAGAATTGGAAGGTAGATAATGAAGCGGAGTAGGTAGAGGCCACCACCCAAGTCTATGGATTGCAGTGCAGGAGCACGTGCTGAAGAGGAATAAGGCACTCATAGATCACTAGGCCTGTAACGGACTTTTTTCTAATATGGTTTGTGATAGGCATTTTATATAGGTAGTTATATTATGTATACATACGAGTATATAAAGATGTATTACCACAAGTACTGGTGAGCCACTTTCTGCAGAGTGACGTTTCCCCTTTTTGGCCAGTGAAGCCTTGAGTAAATTGATTTTCTACAACAAATAGAAACAAAAATTATTAAGTATACGGTGAAACCAACTGAACGCTGGAATACAATACGGCATCTTTCTTAAGCTAACGACACCAAGTCCCTCTCACTCGATATCAATAACCATCAAAAGTCAAATTTTTGTTTTAAATGGCACGGGCTTTCATTAAATTATCAGCCAAAAGAATACATAGTTTTGCAAGACAGTGAAATTATAATAAATTTCTATTAGGGTCATAGTTTATTAGATTTAGAAAAGATACCATTTCACTGTATACTGTCTGAATGGAGGATTGTGTTGCGGGAGAAAGGTTTCAGTACGTCACACAAGAGAATATCTAGTAGGGGGTTAGTGGGGTTACCCACAGTACCAATTTCAAAGTTGCATGACCCAGTGTTATTATAACCCGTCACCATAATTAACAGTTGCGAAATAAAATTACTTTGATTCGTATTCGAACCACCGACTAGTTCACGTGAACAAAAACTAGGTTAAACTACCACACAAACCATAGGACAAACGCCCCTATAATTGGTGACCCCAACGTACCATCAAGCTTCCGGCATTTTGGCCGCAAAAGCCGAAAAATTGGTTTGCACAAGTGGAAGGTTAAGGTTAAGCGGATCCCACGCTGAGTCGACGAGGTTCGACTGTTTGCTAGCTCAACCATTGCCAGTCTCAGAAGGGTACTCCTGCTGTCTCACCTGTATAGATAGATTTTTAAGTTGGGTCGAAGCAATTCCCTTGAGGAACATAGAGGCGGAAACCGTCGCAAAAAAGTTTTACAAAGAGTGGATAGCCAGATTTGGTGTACCAAAGCGAGTGCATAGCGATCAAGGTCGTCAATTCCAGTCGAAACTGTTTCACTCCCTGGCAAGGGTATGCCGAATCAATCTCCAACGAACCACCCCATACCATACACAAGCCCAAGGCAAAATTGAACGATTCCATCGTACACTGAAAGCCGCTATCAGAGCACATGGAAAGAAGAAGTGGACGGAAGTTCTTCCCACGATTCTCATGGGCATTCGCAGCTCCATTAAACTGGAAGCCAACCCATCTGTTACGGAGATGGTGTATGGCTACGGTTACTTACCAGGCGCTTTCTTTGGCGAATCAGCGGAAGCCAGTTGAAGCTGATGAACGTAAAACACAAGAGCAAATTCACTCCATTCGTCTTCAAGGATTTACAAGAAGCGAGCCGTGTATTTGTAAGGGAGGATATGCTGAAAGCCTCGCTTGCCAACCCTTATGAAGGACCTTTCAAAATTATAGAGCGACCCGAGAAATTTTTCACACTGCACATGAAAGGAGTCCTGGTGAATATTTCCAGTGACTGCTTGAAGCCAGCCTACTTGCTATCGAATGTACACGAGGAAGAAAAGGAAGACGAGGAACAGAAGAGAGAAGAAGACGCTCAAGTTCCCAAGACACGGTCGGGACGGCAAGTCAAGTTCCTGAGCCGGTTCCCATGAAGCAAGGAGCGTATCGAACTCCTCGCTGGAGGGGGGATAGCTGTGGGGGTACCCCCCACAGTAACAATGTGAAAGTTGCGTGACCCAGTGTTATTATAACTCATCACCATAAAACAGTTGCGAAATAAAATTAATTTGATTCGTATTCGAACCACCGACTAGTTCACGTGAACAAAAACTACGCTTAACCACCACACAAACCATAGGGAAAACGCCCCTATAGGGTTTTCATAGTTCAGTGAGAGATGGGTAAATCAACAATATGTGAAAAATTATTATTTATTTCAACTGTTAACAGAAACGACATGCTGCTGATGGTTTGGCGCCAATTTTATTTAGGTACGATTTTGTTTCACAGCGATTCTTGACAAGCATATGACTAATCGCTTGGAATATTGTTGGGGATATTTGAAAACCATGGCTGTCGCGAGGGAATGGGGAACAAATACTTTTTACTTCCCAGCATAACAACCTGTGTAAAAAGTGTTCCATTTGGGTTTGGCAAGGTCCAAAGGTCGGAGGAAGGGCTCGTTGGTTTCTTCCGAGTTATTTACGGTGCTTTTGGCCAATCAATCAGTCATTTCATTACCTGTGATTCCAATGTCCCCTTCCACCCAGATAAAGTTAATTTTCCCTCCTCGATCTTTCAGCTCAAGAACTTCTTTCAGCATTTTCGTTTCTAATGCACCAATGGTAGTTCCAGATCCAACGTTCATCATCTTCTGAGATGCATTTAGGGAATCAAAGATTATGACGTTTAGGACGGATAAGCATAGCATTCTGCTGAGCACATCGATGCTTCGTCCAAAATTTACTCCCAGAGGTACCACACGTCATGTAGTAAACAGATGCTGTTCAGCCATCTATTTTTGACTCACCTTTGTGGACGACTCTTCCACCAGGCCAGTTGTCGTGTAGTGTATAAATAATTTCTGCTCTCATTTCGTATATAGATTTACTTTTGCTGCACAGTTCCAGAAAGACAGGAGGTGGACTTAACGTTGCAGTGTAATCAAGTTTGTACCTGAATAGCGTAGGAGAGACTTGCTCCGTTCAAGTTTTTTCCGTTCCATTTTCACTTTTCAATTTTCGGTGGAGATTGAGGAAGCTCTGACACAACAGCGGTACATACTTTCTTTTTGACTCATTAGCTCTCAGTTAGAACTTGAGCAGCCAAGTTTGCTTTTGTGATACCCAACCAGGTGCTATTATCCATACATTCGTCTTGAATGTGTTTGCTTGTACTTGTTCTACCACTTTCAACTGTTCAAGTTGTCTCCAAATATTACGGATCGGTCTATGTATTTGTATTCATTATGGAACAGCAGTCTCTCCATGCACCTCTCCTTGCTTTCCAAAATAGCTCGTTTGGCTAGAGCTGTGGTTCTCTGGGCAGCAATAAAGTTGCTATGTAAAGCAATTGCGATTTCTAATGGTTATTAGAAATGAAACTCAATCACGATATATATCTAGTATGAAGTGGGTAGGTACCTTGTTGAGTAGTTTGATATGTTGTTCTAGTGAATTGGAATGATTGCTGGCGACAAGAAGCAATTCGCTAATAACTTCACGTGGATGGACACCTCCTTCAAATCTATAGAATAATCCACGCCAAAACCTATGACAAAGAGTAGAATTATTGCAATTTCATGGATTGGTACAGGGTGCGGCAATATAATTTGCTGATTTGTAAGGTCAAAGAAAAAAAAATTGCTGGAGATCATCAAAAATCATCACTGAAATAATTGAACTCTGTTGTATAGAAATACGTTTTGTTTCACGAGGTCTTGAAAATCACATCAGTCGAGAGCCCCCCCCCCCCCCCCTTTCAATGCACCGAAACACTCCATTTCTGAAATCCCTGTTCACTCTGTCAAGCGTAGCAGTCAGAATATTGGTGAATGTTAGGTGTATGTTAGCCTTACATTGGCCGAAGGTTCTTGGACGATGTGTGTAAAGAATAGGTTTGAGACAGCCCCATAAGAAAAAATCAAACGGGACTAAATTGGACAGGTGCGCTGGCAAATGGAGATCACCACTCAACGAGATGTGACAACCATCGAAGTATTTTCACAAAACTGTCGTAATGTGGCGCCATCCTGGTAGAACCACCACGCACCCCTGAGATCCATTTCTTCAAGGTTTGGAAGAAAAAAAATTCTTCGATCATGGCTAGGTATTCAGCATAAATCACTGTAACAGTTCGATCGTTCTCCTTGAAAGCCCCCCCCCCCCCCCCCCCTCCACCACTGATGATCCAGGAAATTATCAATTCGTCAGGAACAGGAGCTGCAGGGGCAAAACTGAAGTGAGTGTGAAATGCTCGACGGATGGAGATGAAAGTAAAGTAAGCAGCCATTCCTGTAAAGTAATCCCCAGGCACAGAAGAGTAATTTCATTATTATTTTATAACTATTTTTGAAGGGGGAAAACCCCATGTTATTCAGTAAATGACTTGAAGCAGACTAAGCATATTAAATGTAAGCAACCAAACACTTGTTACACAAACAGGAGTAAACGTTTTGGATTAATCGCGGGTAGAATGCATGATGTTTATTAATACTTTCCCTCATTGAGCATCCTTCCCAAGATTGAGCACCCCCAAGTTTTCTCAGATGTGCCATCAATTATGGTTGGTGAACTGGCTTAGTCAGCATATCAGCCAGTTGTTGTTCTGTTGCAATTGTGGCCATCAATTTCTCCATCAGTAACCAATACTCTGACAGAGCACGCCTATGATTTTCGGGATTTTGCACAAGCTTTATAGCAGCTCCATTGTAAATATGAATTGCTGGTGTGGTGTTTGTAACTGAAACTTCAGCGAACAGCCATTTCAACCAGATGAGCTCCCAATCGGATACACAAGCAGCAGTGATTTCAGCCTCCATTGAAGAGATAGGTGCAGAAGCTTGAAGCTTGACGATGGCTAAGTCAGGTCAGCCAATCAGTCCACCATCAACATACAAAGCCAATAGCAAGAACGTCGACCCACTTCTGCGAATAAATAAACAACAGTAACATCAATTTGTTTCAACCCTGTTTTGATAAGATATAGCGCAAATTGTATGTTCCAGCACCTTGGCACTTCCTTCAGGCCATGCAGACTCCGGTGTAAGCAACAAACTTACCTTGACTCATAATTAAATCCTTCCAGCTTTTTATATAGACTGTCGACATGTCACTCTGCGTTAAAACGTTTTTCTCACTTGCTGCTCGACTTAGGACAGATCTCATATTTTCAGCTGTCTACGAGGTGTAGGTTTCCTCGTAATCTTCTCCTTTCCGTTATAACAGGTTGCGGACTTATATTTCTATCCGGATTTACTTTACTCGGAATACCCACGTGCTTGGGACTGCTCTTTTCCCAGCAGGTAAATTTTGTAACGCCCACGATTTTCTTTGAGTGATGTAATTTCACTATTCACTGCAGTGATCCAATTCTCTTAGTCTTTCGACAGCATGGCTTCTTCTTTTGTTGTAGGTTCTTTGACTACATTCATTTCAGCATGTAAATTCATAGCAAAATCATCAAATTTAGAAAGACGATGTAGTATGGAGCATCTCTGAGTGTTACGCTGAGTGCATTTTCATCTCGATCTTCACCATTTCATGAATGACATCACCATCTGAATTTGATGAAATTAGGATGACCAGAGGAGGTTGGGTGATGTTCCGGCCTGCGGGGTGCGAGGATTTACCTTCTGTCTGCCTTGAGATGAGGCACTCTCTAGCCTGATACTGTCAGAAATTGGCAAATTTGATTTGTCGAACTTAATATCTCATGCTCTTATGAGTTCGTTGCCTTGTCTGCACCATATCCAATATCATTCTCACCCTATAAAGACACCCTTGACATATTTCTTGTCCATTTTCCTCTGATTTTGCTTGGGTATGTGCATAAAACACGGACTGCCAATAACACCCAAGTTTTAAGACTTGGCTTTTTACCTGTCAACAACTCATACACATATTTTCCTTCAACAGAGGATTTTCAAAGTCCCATAGTATTCAACTTTGACAAATGTGTGGCAACGTCGTCTCGTTGTTGCCACTCTAAACTGAAAAATTCCATCTTCTTCTTCTTCTTCTTCCCTGGCGCTACGGTCCTATCGAACCTGAGCTCCCTCAACCATTTGACGCCACTCATCTATATCCTGAGCCAACTGGCACCATCTTCTGACCCCGTTGTTCCTCAGATCGGCCTCCACGTCATCCATCCATCTCATCCGTGGTCGGCCTCTTTGTCTGCCACCACCTGGTTTTCCATAGAGCATTTGCCGTGGTATTCTTTCCTGCTCCATTCATTCCACGTGCCCTACCCAGTGAAGTCTTCCCTTCTTTATGAAACTGACAAGATCAGGATCCTGGTACAGCTGGTGGAGCTCACTATTGGTCCTTATTCTCCACCGACAGTTCTCATCAAATATTGGCCCATAAATTTGCCGCAAGATCTTCCTTTCCCACACCCTCAAGTTATTCTCCCATTCTCTTGTCAGCACCCAGGTTTCTGACCCATAAGTTACTACGGGTCTGATCACTATTTTATATAGGGTGATTTTTGCTTTTCTCGGGAGAGCGTTAAACTTGAGGAGCCTGTGGACCGCCCAGAAGCACCGATTCCCGGCAGCCAATCTAGCCTTTATCTCAGCTCCTATATCATTATGATTTGTGACCAGCCAACCCAGGTATTTGAATTCCTGGCACACAGGAAACTGGTGGCCATTTATTTGGACATAATCATCGTACTGAGCAGGGAGGTCTCTCATCGTGCACATGTACATTGTCTTACACTCGTTAACTACGAGCCCTCTGTGCGTTGCGGCTTCCTCAAACTCCTGGAATGCTCCATCCAATGCTGCTAAGATTCGGCCAACAATCTCAACATCATCCGCAAACGCCATGTGCTGTGTCATTCTGCTGTAGATTGTGCCACCAGGATTCGTCCTAATAGCCCCCTCAAGGCACAGAAGAGATTTGGTGCCCCCGGATCACCCTGTTTGAGACCACAGCCAACCCGGAATGATCCAGACAGTTCTCCCTGAACTCTGACCTGACAGCTTGTGTTATCCAAAGTCATTTTTACCAGCCTTACCAGTTTCTTGGGAATTCCAAAATCAAGAAGATCCTTCAGCAAGGCTGTGCAGCTAACACTGTCGTAGGCTTGTTTGGAGTGGAGAAAGAGGTGATGTAGAGTAACAATGAACTCGAAAGCTTTTTCCAACATCTGCTGAAGGGAGAAAATGTGGTCCGTGGTGGATCGACCTGCCACATTGATACTCCCCCACTGCCTTATCTGCATACGGCTGCAATTGTTTAAAGATTATTATTGACAAGATTTTGTATGCTGTGCATAGGAGTGCTATTCCTCTGTAATTACCACAGGTAAGCTTGTCTCCTTTCTTGTAGATAGGACAAAGAACGACAGCTGTCCACTCATCTGGCATCTCTTCACTGGTCCAAACATCCCAGATGAGCTGGTATAGTTCTTCAAAGAGTTCATCCCCTCCATGCTTCAGAAGCTCCGCCGCAATACCATCCACAGCTGGAGCCTTGTTATTCTTCAGGCTTGCGATGATTTCTCATAATTTTCTCTATCCGGGGGCACATCCTCGTCATTTATTTCCTCATTTCGTAGGGCGGCTTCAAGTATTTGACGATCCTGAGCCTCCACCTCTGTTTCTGGACGGTTGAGAAACTGTTCGAAATAATTTACCCATTCTACCTTGATATCATCTTTGTTTGTTAAAAGGTTGCCCTGTCTATTCTTCAAAAAATCCAGTCCTTGCTTCAGATCCCTCACACCACGAAAAAATCTTCTGGACTTCCCATCATGATAAGCTTCGATGAGAGCTTCCAACTTGTCTATTTCATGCTCTCTCTTCTTTTTCCGACACACACTTTTCACAACTGCCCTTTTCCGTCGATACAGCAGTGTGGCCATCCTAGTAGTCCTCAGGAGCATCTTTTCCCGAGCTTCATTTCTGTCCTGAATTATGCGCTTACATTCTTCATCAAACCACTCATTCCGAGGGGGAGACTCCTTGTGCCCCAGGACTTCATCCGCTGCAGCAACCAGAGCATTCTTTACCTTATTCCAGGATGCATTTATATTCGTAGTTTCTCCTGCAGCCAACAGTTTCTCCCTTACTACTTCTCTGAAACGTTGTTTCACTTCATCCACTTTCAGTTTATCAATTTTATAAGCAGGTATCTTGTTTGGTTGGCCTCTTGACCTTACTGCCAATCTCTGCATATATCCGACTTTTACTAGGAAATGGCCTGTGTCACAATCAGCTCCTCGGAAAGATCTTACATCCAATATATCACTTGCGTGTCTTACATCAATGAGAACATGATCAATCTGGTTTCTAGTTCTTCCATCTGGTGAGCACCATGTCTGTCTGTGGATGTTTTTGTGTAGGAACTGGGTGCTGCTGATGCTCATTCCCCTTCCGACTGCGAAGTCTATCAGGCGAAGGCCGTTCTCATTGCTGATTTCGTGTAAACTGTGGGCACCGATTGTAGGTCTGAGTGCTATTTCTTTACCAATCTTTGCATTAAAGTCTCCCAATACCAACTTGACATCAAACTTTGGCAGCTCATCATACACACACTCCAGCTCACCGTAGAAACGATCCTTTGCTTCCTCGTCACTGTCATCTGTTGGTACATGTGCAGAGATAAGGGATATATTGAAAAACTTACCACGTAGGCGTAGTGCACAGCCGCTCATTGATAGCTTGGTACTTCAATATTGCTTGTTTCCATCTTCTTGCTACCATGAAACCTGTGCCATAGCGGTTTTTGTGTACCACCACCACCATAAGGCGACGAAATTCTTCCCCCACCTTTTGGGCACTATAAAATCACATGATTTTCTGCACCTTCTCCTCAGCCATACTCGAAGTTATTACTATCAGCACTATGTTCTCAATTCTGGATAGCTGGCCACTGCATTCTTCTTTCATTCATCAGGGGTTGCAGCATTCGGACAAATTGGTTTTTCAAGTTTTCCTGCTACATACGCCAGAGCCCCTGGAATTCCTTTTAGCTCAATCTTGATCTGGTATTCTCAAGTACACCAATTTAGTTTTAAATTACCATTCCTCCAGAAGGTAAGGTCATTTTACTTCTAATACAATTCTGACTTGAATTACTTACACAAAGCCTTTACTGGAATCCCATAACCTGTAAAAGTAATCCCCAGGCACAGAAGAGTAATTATTATGTTATGACTATTTTTGAAGGAAAAAACCAAGTTGTTCCGTCACAGACTTGAAACATACTTACGTTTATTAAATAACGAATCACATGTGTTAAATGAACAACGTTACAACACAAGTAACGTTTTGGATTAACTTAGGTTAGAATGCTTGATGAATATCTCAATAATTACAGGGCTTTACATCTTGCTTGCCCTGTGGGGGTTGCTGACATGATTGGCTGCCCTTTCAGAATTTGATACAATCATTCCGCTCATGGCTACCTTTGCTCACCACTCTAGGTTGGGACAAGGGGCGTTGGGATTCGAAGCGAGGACCCCAGTCACCATCTCAATCCTAAGTTAATGTGCTCGGCCAACGGCTCACCTCATGGGTGGAGTGGCCAATGTAAAAGTAGGCCTCTACGTCAAACCCGCGTTCCTCTCTTATCCAATGCATAATGGTCACTTAACCAGGGGGAAACAAAACTTTGAGACCCACGCTTTCAAGTGAGCCCATCCCCACCCTTGTCCAATCATCCCTTGTTTGGTGGCTATAATACAAATAAGCAAAATGATCTGCTATAATAACTGATGTTCAGTGTACAGTTTAACCAATACAGTGCTGCACAAAGGGAAGAGTGTCTGATACAGGGCGAGCCATCAAAACTTGCAGCCAAAAACAGGGAGCTGGTTGTAAGAGGGTGGGGACTGTCTCATTCGAAAAGGGGGTTAGTTTAAGTTTGTTTGTTGAACTTTCTCAATGCAATAATGCAAACAGGGTAAGCATGTGAAGAATTCCTTGAAACCCTGCCTCCAGACGCGCTCATCTTATTAAGCGGTGAGGGTGCTAATTCACCTCAATGGCTTTTTGAACAAGCAAAATATGTGCTACTGGAGTGACCGAAAACCTCGTGAACTCCTTGAGAAGCCCCTCCACTGTGAAAAAGTGACTGGTGTGTATGGTCTCGAGTTGGGATAATTGGTCCTTACTTTGTTGAGTAGTATGAGTGTACTTGACCGTCAGTCTGACCATGATTGAAGAATTCTTTCTTCCCCAACTTGAATAACTGGATCTTGGGGATGTGTGGTTCCAGCAGATGGCGCCAGTGCTTTGGTGAGCGATCAAAGCAGTTTTGAAGGAACAATTCCACGCACACCTCATCTCTCTGAGAGGGGATCTCCAGTGGCTGGTGCGCTTGCCCTATTTAGCCCCATGCGATTTTTTTGTGGGGCTACCTCAAATCAAGGACAACATACGTGAGGCAACTGACAATATTCCAGTAAATATGCTGGAAAAAGTAGGCAGAAACTTCTGCAATCGTGTGTTCAGTTTGATGACAATGAGGGAAGACATTTACATGATTTTCAAAACTATGTGATAAAAATCTGTAACTTCATATGTACAAACCACAATTTGAATTACATTAATATCTTCAGTAGGTATTTTTTAAATTGACCTGTCAAATCAGCAAGTTCTGATGACTCACCCTGTACAATACTTCCAACAACTATCAACAAATTCTAATAAATTAATTAAGTCATTATAGGTGATTGTCGTGCATAGAGTGATTGTAATAAATTATTAATTCATATAAGTGACGTGCATAGAGTTATTGTAATAAATTGTGAATTCATATAACATTTAGGTATGTTACATACATTTTTATGGCTCAAATGTATGTAACATAGTAACATTTTTATGGCTCAAATAAGCAAAGCAAATAAGTCGGATACTTTGGCCAAATAATTTAATAAATGGCATGGCATTCATATCCAGATTAAAATGATTCCACAACTTACTTGACATTTTGCGATGCAAGATTTGGAGTTAAGATACAATTCCACTCTTTGAAATCATACAAAGCATTGATATATTCTTCGGTGTGGTTAGCCATATACCCCCAGAGTGAATAAGTTCTTTCTTTTAGTCTGTAAATGAATGAAAATAATATACTACACTGTAGTATATTAACTGTACACAGTTAATATGGTGCACATCAGTTGAACTCCAATTCAGTTGACCTTGAAGATTCATCGAAACACATACATACATAGGTACAGGGTGTAATGAAACCGGTTCCACTATCATTATAACAGAACTAAATGAATCAGCTGTTACCACGACAACCGCTCAACTAGAGAACATTATAAAAGTCTGCCAATTCAAGTAGGCAGTATAGCTTCCTCACTTGAATCACATGAACGTATAGAGTAGTTGGGTAGGTTCATTTTGATATGGGACATCTGCGATCCAACCCGCGTGCACCCTCAAAATTTCAGCTCTCTACGACTAGTTAGAAGCGTTACAAGGAAAACGACAACATTTCATGTTCGCGCATGCGCAGACGAATGAAAGTCACATGCAATCATCAAAGTGTTATTCCTGATCGACCCTCTAAATCTAAACTCATTTCAACGATATTTAAGGTAGTTATGGGCGTTTCAAGTATTTCACGTTTGCGCATGCGCAGACGGGACGATTTCCATGATTTTGAAATGGGACCACCTGCGATCAAACCCGCGTTTAGCCTCAAAATTTCAGCTCTCTACGACTATTTTTCGCGTAGTTGGGAGCGATACAAGGAAATGGTCAACATTTCATGTTCGCGCAAGTGCAGACGAAAGTTACATTACGATTCCAATGAAATTAATTTGGAACTATCAAAGTTTTATTCCTGATCGACCCTCCAAGTTTGAACTCATTTCAACGACATTTAGGGTTGTTATGGGCGTTTCAAGTATTGCACGTTTACGCATGCGCAGACGAAAGTTATAGTACTATTCCAATGATTTTCGTACCGGACTATTTGTGACCCAACCCGCACTTGCCCTCCAAATTGCAGCCCATTTCGACCATTATTTCGGGTAATTATGGGCGTTACAAGGAATTACCACAGACAGGCACGGAACCAAAAACGTTCCTCGATGTCTGAGATGCAAAATGGTTGTGGAAATTTTCATTTTGGAGGACATCATTTTTTTTTACTCAATCATTTAACATGTTTTATTTGGATGATAATTATCAACATTACAACGATGGTATTGTAATACGAAAAATACTTCACCACTAGTCATTTCATCACCCTTTGAGGATCGTGCCGTTGAATCCATCCAGCAGCACTGGCAACCGTGGTCCGAGATCCGACCCCGGACAATGGGGAGGGCGGCAGGTCTTCAGTTGACTTGCCGCCCAGTTGATGGAGGGAGGAGGTTTGGGCCTCTTCTGGCTGTGCCGTCAGGCGGCTTCTCTCCTCCCCATTGTAGGTTCGAGTTCAGCTCCCGGCCCCACGGCGCCCCCATGGTCGGCCGGCCACACGCTGAGCAGCCGTTCTCCTGAATGTAGACCATATACACGCTCCTCCTGTTAGGACTCGCATGGTCATCCATTCAAGTATGAACTCTGGGTAGCCCACCCTTTTCAAGTCCGCTGCTGACCCACCATGCCACACACCGCGCCAGGTGATGGTTGCGCCAATCACCTTTATCTGGCCAGGCTGGATGTCTGCCAATCCTGCTGCTGCTTGTAGTAGCTCATCCACCTGGTACTTACGGACCTTGGCAGTATTGACGTCAGCGAGGGATCGGGAGCCAGAGACCACAGAGACGTCAATGATGAAGGCCCCTCTCGGTGTCACCACCAAGAGATCTGGCCGATAACTCCACTCCACCAGGTTGAATTGGGGCTCAAGCCACACCGGCCATCCTTTGCGTTGTGCATAAACATGCAACAAGTCCAGGGCAGCATTATGACGGGCACACCTAGGTCGCACCATGAAGGGGCAGACCTGGAGGACATGAGCAGCCGTTTCATTTATGTTGAGACAACCCATTCGACAGTGATGGGTAGTTCCGGTACGCTGACCCCTTGAGCGCCTCATCCTGGTGGGCAGAGAACCAGAGTGAACCTTCACCAGACCTAGGGATTTCCAGCCGTGTATTCTTGCTGACGGGTTCCTGATCCATGCAGTGCTGGCTCTGGTGTCCCGTGATCTCACCAGTTCTGCTCCATCAGTGGTGCTATGCAGCCGCTGTGCTCTGGCAATCTCACGGTCGAGTCGTGTTGACCATTGCTGTTGCTCACTAGTGTCCTCAAAGAGCTGCGTGCGGACATTGCCTAGCCTGTTAGATCTTATTGCAGGTATCTGGGTGAGCAGCTCCATCACGCCCAGGCCCCCATCACCTACCGGTCCGTGGATATACGCATTAGCAGAGTCGAATGGTAGTCTCGGCCAATTTCTGATGTGGCCTCTGATTGCCACATCCATTTGCTTCAGGGTAACAAGCATTGTATTCCCCAGTACCAGTTGATGCGTCATTGATGGAATTCCGTGATCCCGCAAGATCACCAGCTTTTGTAGAGGCTTGAGGGGGGCTCTGTCAATTCTTTCAAGCATGGACGCTACTTTGCTAGCTGTATTGCGACATACGCCCTGGGCTCCAAATGGGACCCCCAGATATGTCCATCGAACATTATGTGGAGAAGCTCTTAGGTATTCACCATCAACCTCAATGGCTAAACCTTCCATTGGCACCACTAGTCGGCCACCTCTTGGCACCAGGGGAAGGTATAGCGATTTTCTGAGATTGAGGTTTAGTCCCACCTGTTCCAAGGTACCATTGAATGCTGTTACCTGGGCCTGTATTCCTGCCCTCGATGTAGCAATCAATACAACATCATCAGCAAACGCAAGCGAGGACCAACGCCGACCTTTGTGGAAGTATCCCACTCTGGAGGATAGGGCTAACAGGACATGATCCATGACCACATTGAATAGGGTGGATGACAGGGGGTCACCCTGCCTAATTCCTTGCCTTCGGTAGTGAGGAAGCAAAATATAAAAAGAACGAAGATGAATGTTCTGTGCAGGTTACTACAGCATGTTCTTGAGTTCGTTCTGGCAGCTCATCACATGTGAATGCGTGGCAGCGTTTACCTCGATATTGGAATCTCAATACAAGAATTTCATCAAAACACTGGAGATGGTGGTAAGCTCATCCTAAAATAAATTAGTCTCAATAAATTACGAAGTGGCTACAATGATCAAACGTTTTGGATTATGATCCACAAACGAGTGTGTGAGGCCAGTGGATGGAGCACTGACGGTTAAGAAGTTCTCAGCCTATTCAATAGTCTCTGAAAATTTTGTCGCATCTGTAATACTTGGGCATGCAGGAGAAAGTGCGGGAGAAGGTAGACCTTCATTACTGAATGAGTGGTATAAGCTGCGATGCCAGACAAATAACTGTGATGCCAAACGAATAACTGATCATGATTTGCCAAGTTGGGGAATTTATGCACACCAGAATTCGTTGGAATAGCGCGCTAGTATTATATCCAGGATCGCTTTTGGGAATGTTATGAAGAGCATCCCTTGGACAACATTCCTTTTGAAAAGCATCTGGAACTACCCGTTGGGTCAGCTAATAGTGCTCCCTCCAGAACCCTGAAGACTGAGAGGTCATCAGACGAGAGGCGTAAAGGAACGCACCCCCCCTTTGAAGAGCAGTGGTTCCATAATTTAAGTTGGAATTGTCTATAATACATTTTCGCGCATGTCCGCATGTAGAAAACGCGTGCAATGCACACAAACACTGTTTTCAAATCAGAACGCCTATTTTTCATTGTAGATTTCGAATCTACACTAAGTCTCATAAGGTGCGTACACACTAGGCAAACCAAGGCCAACGAACGGTAATTATACATTGGGACGAATGTTGGTTACCAATGCATTGTAGTTCGGCCTTTCATCCACATCGATCTTTGATCTTGCCGCCAGTAGAGCAAACCTCAACGAAGGCCAAACGGTTTGTTGGCTCTGATTGGCCTCCTGTATACACAGTGAAAATCTCGTACAACAAAGCGGATTGCCCCTCATTGGCCTTGGTTTGCCTAGCGTACATGCCACTATAGAGAAATGACGTATCACTCGATTTTTTCAAATGCGCTTACCATGCACATTTTGTGCGAGATTTTGATGGCTGCCAAAAAAAAAGTAGCTTCTAAACCCCCCCCCCCCCTCCAACTCACTACACAGTTCTGCAGTATTTTTCAACGGTGAATCGCTAATGAAGCCAGTTTTATTTTTGAACATTACTTGAGTGAAATATCATGTTCATAGCTCAACAGTATGTCAGCTATATAGTAATAGGTCTGCAATAAAAAACAACACTCAATTTAATTCATCACGTGACTCAGCATTGAAAATACCACAAAACCATACGCAATATGTAGAAGTTCAAGACAATTTTTTGGGAAACCACCAATACTGCGCATAAAACGGGCATTCTGTGGGCACTAGCAAAAATCGAGATACAAGTAATTACTCTATGACCTTTTGTGTAGAAACTAAACCTGAAATAAAAAAACGGAGGACCCATCTGAACAAACAAAGTAAGTTGGACATAGCGTGCATGTGGAAAAAATGTCATACTTGGACACTTATAACCATTATTAATTTTTACATTAATTTTCTTGGTTAATTTTTAAAATTGGGTCAAATTTAAATGTTTGGGAGTAACCAAAATCGGTAAAAATGGCTAAAATGAACAAAAATTGATACACAATCATTAAGGCTAAGTGTCCCCAGGGAGTAGTGAGAAATGTTTTTGCGAGATGGCAGAGTTATGGGAGGGAAATTTACTTTACTTTCATTTGGCAAGGAAGTGGAATGTTTGGAATGAGTTTGCAGATTCTAGCTCAGAAAGGTAGTAGAATGCAAAGTAATTTATGTTCTATAAAAGTTTTCGAACAATTACTGGTGATATTGATAGGGTAATCAAACTACCTCCGAAACTAAGGATGATTTTAAAGAAACACTTTTGAAGGAACTACTTGGACGAAGAAGATAACCAGGAACATTTTTTAGAGGAGACCCCAGTTACCTAGACTTGACGTGAACCACCTCAATCGCTCTATGAGACTCCCATACTTGGTAATAGGTCATTTTGATTGCTCATCATACAGCTTTGTGCATACCCACGTCACCCGCAAATATTTCAAGAACATAAGGCACCCAATAACTTGTTAGGAACCTCATCACATGGCCACTGTTGTATCTTGTGACAATAGACAGAAAAGATGAAGGAGAAGAAGTTGTAAGAAAACCCCCAGCTACCATCTTACTTTTTGACAGTGGCGGCAAATTCCAGTGCGGTGGCAAATTCCAGAACCATCCCTTCAGTGCGACACGGGATAATTTGACCTCGTGCCAAACAAAAAGTGCAGAACGTGTTATATTGGTCCCGAATACTAGGTCCTAGTTTTTCAGCCAGAATCTCGTGATGAACGGTAATTTCCACCAATTTCTGTTATTTTCTCTCAGAGTAGATCTGAAATGATGCATTACAGTCGCAGGCCATGGATTGATAGCTTTTTTTTGTGGTAAATTTTGAACCTACCTACTGGGCGTCCCCGAATGAACCACCGATTTTATTTTGGTTTACACTGCAGATAGAAAAACGCTGCAAAGTCCTTGTCACAAGGGTTTATTATTCTATTGGACATACCTATAGAAATGTTGGTTGTTTCTTTCGTGTGCAATAATTGAAACAGCTATTTCTGATGGTTTCCACCGATTTTGGCCCCCAAAAACACGAATTACGTTTTTTTTTCTTTTTCAAAATTCTCTTTGATAACTGACAGTGCCATTTAATCGTCTTGATTCACCTGTTTTTTTTTTTTTTGCGTAGGGTGGTGAGGAAATCTTTGAGGTCCTTAGGTGGGATTTGGACCTCGTAAGATACCTGGAGGGGACCGCACCTCCAGGTTATGTGGGACTCAAACCGCACTAAAACCTCACCTACATTTTCCCACAAATCATCGAGACACTATCCTTCATGGATACGCAAAGATGTAGGTAAGCAAATGCACGTGAAATGAAAAACCTTGCTTTGTGGAGGTACTCAACAAGTATGTGATTCATGATTTTCGTGGTGTTTTTTCACACTGAATCACGAGGTGAGGTTAGTTATTGATTGACGACCATTCTATCAAGGTAATGAAATACCTAACTGAAATGTTTGGTACATTATCATAAATATAATAGCTGTGTCATTGTATCATGTAAGTAGAATTTGAGGTTATTTTACTGCCAAATATTACATAATGTTTTCAACTCCAATATGCATGATATAAAAATTAACGTCATTGGTTGCACAAATGTTATGTCTCTAGTTCTCTTTCAGTTAGCTATTTTTTTCCTGATAGAATAAATAATAGAATCAAAAAATAAATAAACTGAAAACTTTGGAGATAATGTTTTTCACATAGTTATTTTTATTTTCATTTATTATGAAACTATGGTTAAAAACATCATGAAACGTTATAAAATCTTGGAAAAAGATGAATGAAAAACGCTCAAAGTGAAAAAAGCTTCATGGTAGAAGGATATTTTTAACTCAAACTTATCAAAAACTGTGCTGATTTTCCTTCACACTCATCACAATCGTCCCAATACTAGAGGGGCCCAGAGCACGGAAACATGAAATTCTGAATGTCAAGTGAAGCATTCAATTTTTGAGACGAAAAATGGAGTTTTTTCACACGAGGTCTATTATCTCGTGCCGTTGAAGGTAACCATAGTTAGGGGCCTATTTGTCCCTAAGGTGGTCACCAAGTGTACGAGTAGGGTAAACTACTGTACACATCCATACTGGAATTATTCAATCATCATTATTTTTCTCGTCTTGACGGCATTCGCACGCAACCCAAGTCTAGAAAAATTTGCCCCACACTGATTGTGTTCATAGGTGTACGAGCTCAATAAGTCCCACTGTGGGTTTGGTACCTACACAAAGCGGGTGACGAGGCTTTGGGGCTCCGAGAAAAATTTCGGGTATTTTCTGAAATAATGAAATGTGAGAGAAGCAAATATATGGACTGTTTGGTAATTTGGCTCAGACTTGAATAAAAGCGTTTTCTGGCCTTATTCTCTGTCGAGGTTGATGCTGCAGGGGGCCCCCTCATCTGAAGATGCCGAAGCGTTGCGATGTGCGGAATAATTGCGCAAATATTCGTCATTGAAGAGTTAATCTGAGCCGGAAGGAGCGATTGGGGGGTATAATTAAGGAATTCTTCCTAATATCGAAAAAAAGCGTATTTCACTTCTCATAAATATGAAGAGTGGGCGCATGCAGGTAATTGAACTGAACTACTTCCTATGCCTCATGAAGGAGGCGACGTTTCGCACTCTAACGGACTGATAAATGACTGCCCAAATCACATCAAGGAGCCGACAGGGAGTGTATGCAGGACGCAACACTCCGCCCACCCAAAATAACATTATTTTGATGGAGAAAAAAAATCAGAGTAACAAAAATCAGAGTGAGACACGAGAAATGTATGTGAGAAAAAAAAGACAGAAAAAAAAGAAAAAACTTGTGAAAGAAAAAATATTAAAGTAAATTACACTCCCTGAACAAAAAAGGTTAACGGACAGCAAACGGATTAGGATTGAGCTAATGTGTCTCGTGTGGAGGCAGAACTTGCACCCACGGGCAGTAGAGCTACCAGCTTCTGCACTGGTTGAACGTAGGTCCCAGTACTTGTGCGACTTTTGACGTTGCGAACAACCCCGTCGATCCCTGGAAACACATGCCTTCCTTCAATTCTGTCAACTGGCCAATGATGTGGAGTGGTGTTTGGAGTCTTGAGGTAGACGACGTCCCCGATGTTAACGTTAGAGATAGCTTGAGTCCACTTCTGGCGGGGAATGGCTGTGTGAAGGTAATCCTTTGACCACCGCTTCCAGAAATACAGAAGCCTTTTGAAGGATCTGGTAGCGGTTGCGCAAATTTGAAATGTTGTCTCCAATATTTCCAATTCGGGAGTTGAGAGAAGGGGAGCGCCTATAAGGCAGTGGCCGGGACTAAGACAGTCAGTGCCATCATTAGGGTCATTTGATACGAACTAAACCACTCGCCAAGAAGATGACGGTTTGATCACCAAAACCGGTATAACAGTGTTTTTCGCGTTTTTTGTGTATTAGTGGAAGTAGACTATTTTTTCAATAACTCGGTTTTTCTTTGAAAAGGGTCATTTGACACTGATCCCAGCAGTCTGCTGTTTAGAACAGCCTCGATGCAAGCCAGTAGAGTGGTCATCTCTTCAAAGGTCAACACGAGTGGACCGATAATTTGTAAGAGATCGTGCTTAGCGGATGTTATACCACTTTCCAAAATGCCTCCTTGGTGTGGCGCTGCCGGAGTTATGAAATTCCATTTTATCGAAAGTCTGGACAAGTGGTCGCTGACTGCCGTGTTGGCGGCACGAAGGAAGTTTTAAAGTGCATGACAGTGGCTTGAGGCGCCTTTGAATTTGGTGCCACAGTTGCTGAAGATCTGAGAGCAGAGTTCTCTTCGAGCGGCGAATCTATCAAGTGTCGGTAGAAAAGCGGATGTTGAAAGCGAAGAAGCGAATTCCAAATGCATGGCTTTGGTGGAAAGACATAAAAAAAGTACCATGTAGCCTTTCATTTGAGGTGATTTTCGACTATGATGTTCTTTGATAGTCAGTGGTCCAGCCAGATCGATCCCAATGTTTAAAAATGCACGACCTTCCTGGAATCCAAATGAAGGAAAATCTGACGTCAGTGGTTCAATTGGGCGGGCTTTCGTTTTATAAAAAGTCACGCAATGATGGATACGCATCCGAAGCAGCTGACGTATGGAAAGGATCCAATATTTACGCTGGATTAACGATTGAGTAATCCTTGGACCCCCATGAAGGATTATTTGATGATGATAATCACAGATGAGTGCAGCTTGGCGAGAATTTTTTGGTATAATTAGCAGATTTTAGCAGAATACGGAAGGGAGGAATATTTTAACCTTCAGCCCACCCTCAAGAATCCCTCTTTGTCGAGTAAGGGTGTGAGCTTTTGTACGAGTAAATGATGCGGGACTTTCTTTTCTGCCTTTGAGATCAGCGATTTCTTTGGTGTAATAAACTGCTGAATGGCTTGTACAAAAATATCCAAAGCCTCATTTAGTTCAGGTGGGGTCAAGGGACCATCATCAGTGGCCGTGTTGCATTTACACGCTTTGAAATTACGAATAAAACGAAGAATCCGAGCTACGATGTGTTGAAGAATGCATAGATTCGAAACGCCGTCAATCCAAGGGACTAAGGTCGTAGGTCTTTGACGGTTCCATGGAGCGTTTGTTTTTCCTGAGTTTTGTATTCAGACAGGACACTGTTAGTTGATGGTTCTAGCTCAGTGGATGGCCAAGAGTCGAGCAGTTGGTAAATGAAGGGCGGTCCTTTCCACCACATTTCATAATCTGGAAGATCCAGAGCTAAACCTCGGCTTGCACAATCAGCGGGATTGGTTTTGGGCGAGATGTGAGCCCACTGGCAGGGATATGAATAGTCCAAGATCTGAACAACTCGGTATGAAACCAAGGTTTTCAATTTGTGTGGTGATGTGTTTATCGAGAACAAAGCGGCTGAAGAATCAGTGAAGAGGTGAACGGATGAAAATCCGAGTTGCGGTTGAACAGGTGAGAGTGAGTTCAACAACTGAGATAAAAGTAATGCCCCACATAATTCGAGGCACGCGATGCTGACCATTTTGATGGGTGCGAGTTTGCTTTTGGCAGTCAAAAGATATGCCTGCACGACCGTCTGGTGTCTCAGTGCGTACATAAATTACTGTGGCATAACCCATCATACACATCACAGAAACCAATTAATTGAGTGACGATACCTTCTGTGGCAACTGGTATGTGCCACGGGATTTTCAAACTCGTGAAGGTGGGCAAGGAATTATAAAATTCTTCCCATGGGCTGCGTATTTGTGGAGGAAGAGGGTCGTCCCATCCTAGACCGTTTTGACAAGACTGTTGGATGAGAGCTTCGGTAACGAAAACGACTGGTCCTAACCAACCTAGCGGATCATAAATGGGAGCGAACTGTGACATGAGCCCTCTCTTGGCAGCGGTTGGTTCTTTGATGTTGATGGTGTATGAAAACCAATCATCTGAGGGCTCGTATTGTAATTCGAGAATTTTAATACAATGATCCTCGCCATTTTCACAAACAACTAGAGTGTGTTCTCGGTGCTCCACAGAGATTTCCTGGCAACTGCTAGCCCATTTCCATAGGATATAACCTCCCAAACTGAATAGGGTGACGAGTTCCTGCTGGAGCGTGGTGGCGGCTTTAACGCTGTCAACACTTTGAAAAATGTTGTCAACGAACGTTTGGTTCAAAATTGCGTCGGAGGCCATGGGATATGGTTCCCCTTCATCCTGTACTAATTTTTGTAAAGTGCTTTGGGCGAGAAAAGGGCTGGATTTCATCCCGAATACAAGAGTGGCGAGTTCGTATTCAACCACGTCACCAATAGGTTTAGGTCTGTAGAAAATGTGTTGGAAATTGCGCTGGTCTGGGGAAATTTGGTCTGTAAGTATATGTGTCGCACGTCGCAGCAAACTACGACAGCTCCGTGTCGAAAAATAATTATAACGAGGCATATGTTTTTTTTGCAGTTTAGGAGGACCACGTAATAAAACGTCATTGAGACTAATTGACTCAGAACCATAGCGGAAGGAAGCGTTGAAAACAGTTCTGACTTTGGTGATTGAACTGCTTTCTTTGATCACACAGTGGTGCGGGATAACGTAGTCGGCGGGGTTCATGAATCCCAATTCAATAAATTCATCCATGTATCGGCGGTACTCGGCAAATATATCAGGATGTCGAAGGCGTTTTTCAAAATTTATGAGACTTCTCATTGCGAAAGAGTGGGTATTTGGGAGTGTGACGTTTTTTGTTATGAAAGGTAAACTCACTGTGTACCTGCCAGACTCGTCTCGTGAACAATTCTCAACAAAATGATTTTCGCAAAAAATGTCGTCAGGGTCTAAAAGCTTAGGTACGTTTAACTCTTCCACCTCCCAAAGTTTTCGTATTGAGCATTCGAGCTGCTCACAGCAAGTAAGCATAGACACAGGCTGTGGGTCACATACGGGGATTTTGGTTTCTGGTATGGGACCACTGATAACTCAACCGAAAATTGTGTTGACGGGGGAGGGCTGACCCTCAATGACCTCTGGTGGTTCAGCGAGCACATTAGCGTATAAATCGGCACACAGAAACAATTAAATTTTTGAATTTTTATGAAAAGCTGGGTCAGCGAGCGATAAATGTTTGAAGCGATTGTAACTTTTCTCGTCAACTGGAAAATTGGGTTGAGAGGCCGAAATTTCTTGGAGAATTTGAGCGTCAGTACAAAGGAGAGTGGTTGGTGATCGTTTCGACGTGATGGTACAAGCAACTGCTCCACGAACTGAGGGAGACGATGAGTTTCTGACACCCACTAACCCGAAAGAACTGTGCTTCCTGACAAGGCCCAAATTTTGTATGCAGGATTCATAAATTAGGCTAACCTGTGAACCCGAGTCGAAAAGAGCTCTGCACGGACGAGGAATACCGCGTATGTCCTCAATGTGAATAAGAAGAACGCCCCCTCCAGGTTTTGGCTTAATTACAAGTCCAGAGTTGGGGGCGCCTGGCGTGGTTACGGAAATGGGAGCGTTTTGCGGACTGCATGTACCTGGTGCGAAAGCAAAATTCACTGTGGCAGTTGAGGTATTTGATGAGGTTGGTGAAAGTTGGGAGAGTACGTTCGGAGCAAAAATGTTCGAATTCCAATTGCGTGGTTTCTGGTAAATTTCTCAAGCCTATGTGTAATACGAGAAAATCAAATAAATCCTGAATACCTAGCGTCTTGAGAGCGTTGATGTTGGAGTTAGAAACATCGAGAAAGCTGAGCAGGGCTCCATGAGTGGGCACAGACAACACTGGGCAACGACAGTAATTACGACAGTAATTTCTCGACGTGGCTGGATCCCAAAAGCCTTGTATTTTGGAAGCGATCTATTACCATTTGATAGCAGCTACGTAATTTTTGCTCGTAATAGCGAGCTATTCCACTAGGGACAAGGCGTGTGATCGTAGCAAACTCCCAAGATGGGTGAATTTTTTAATTCGCATGTAATTTTGATTGTTGTGAACTAAGGTGTTGAAAAGAGCGAAAAAATTTGGCCATTTTTCAATATGTGCCAAAGGGTTCAATTCGATGCATGCAAGCTGAACTAGAGCTTGAGGCTGCGGCTGAGCTGAGGATTAGAATGGGATTTGAGGAGTAAAAGATTGAATGTTCGAAAAAGGTAAGCACACACTATTGCCGGGGCGGGACGGGTCGCACCACGGCGGAAAAATGCGCCTGGTTCGGTTTAGTGTTTTTCTTATTGAGACGCATGGAAACATCGCTCGCTAGGCGGATTTTTCCGTCAGCCCGCTGCGACCCGATCCGCCCCAGTAGAAGTGTGCGATAACCAGTCGGATTGTTCATGAGCAAAGTTTCTATCGGAACTTATTTTTCTCTCTAGTGTTTTTATTGGTCAAAACACTGCGAATTATTACACAAGGGATTATTATTTTCAGTATAGATGCCCCTTCTGCGTAGATCACTGTTTTCTGTCATCAGTACCTAACAATAATAATAATAATAATAATAACAATAAAGTTCATTTGCCATCTTCAAGTTGGTACAAAAGCATTTGTTGAAAATGCATTTCTGTACAAAAATGAAAACATTTAAACTTCTTGAGCCCCACAGGGTACATAAGTACATGAGAACCTACCCTCGGGCCATAATGTGGGGTTTGGTACCTACACAAAGCGCGTGAGCGGGGCCCTGGGGCTCCGAGAAAAATTGTGGATATTTTGTGAAATAATGAAATGTGAGAGAAGCAAATATATGGATTGTTTGGTAATTTCGCTCAGACTTGAATAAAAGCGTTTTCTGACCTTATTCTCTGTCGAGGTTGATGATGGGGGGGGCCCCCTCGACCGAAGATGCCGAAGCATTGCGACATGTGGAATAATCGTGGCGAATATTCGCGACTGAGAGTTAGTCTGAGCCAGAAGGAGCGACTGGGGGGTAAAATTAAGGAATTTTTCCTAATATCGGAACAAAAAAAAGCGTATTTCACTTCTCATATGAAGAGAGGGCGCATGCAGATAATTGAACTGAACTACCTCCTATGCCTCATGAAGGAGGCCACGTTTCGCACTCTAGCGGATTGATAAATGACTGCCCAAATCACATCAAGGAGCCGATACGGGGAGTATGCAGGACACGACACTGAACGTGTTGAACAAGTTACCTTGATTATATACAACAGCCTTACAAACGGTACTCACAATATTGATTTTGTGACTGTATATGGAAATGCAGTCCAATTTTTATATTGGATCCGGGCTCATTCCCGATCTTTTTGACATGCGGCTCATGGGGCAGTCCATTCGCGGAAACGAATCAACTCCTAGAAGCATTGTTTAAAATCAAACCAATGTCTCTCCAGGGGCAGCTGTCACACTGCCTCCCTACCTTTCTGAGTGGAGAGGGGAACTACGCTGTATGGTCCACTAGTTTTACCCCCTTACCTATTACATGGCAGCAGAGCGTGGTTGGTGGATACATGATGGATTTTATCCTCGGTACCCCCTCCATTTTATTTTTATGAGAGCTCCTCCAGAAGGAATCCTCTTTTTAACATCCCTTTGTTTTATGAATGTACACTTCGGCAATTCAATTTTCTTTTATAGCTCAGTATTTTTTCCTTTTCTATTATTTTTCCGTCTTGTGATGGAGGTTAGTCACTTAGAGGTTGTTCAGATGAATCTTCCTGAACCAGAACCTCTGACAACAACTTCCCTCCTTTTGGTTTATTATTCTGTGAATAATACACCTATATAATCGATCAGCAAAAAGTTTTTGTAACACCCCTTCAGACCTTGTTCTTTTACGTTTCAAGGTGAGTAGATTCCAAAAACGCTGCAAAGTCCTTGTCACATGGGTTTATTATTCTACTGGAAGTACGTATAGAAATGTTGGCTGTTCATTTATTGCTTCTTTCATGTGAAATAATTTAAATAGATATTGCTGATTGTTTCCACCAATTTTGGCCCCCAACACGCGAATTAGGTACCCTACGCCTTTTTTGTCCTCAAATTATCTTTGATCACTGGTACTGCCATTTAATTGTCTTGATTCACCTGTTGACACTTTTCCTAGTGTTATTATACAAATTAATGGTGATTTCAGACAATTTCCCAGGTTTTTGACTCATAAAACATCGATTTTGGGAGCAGAACCATTGGTAGAACCTCAATTTTCCACTCTTTGGTCAAAATTGACTTCATATTCGGTCTTCTTGTCCCGAAAAACATGGAAAACGATACCTCAAACGCTCAAGTTACTACCATGTTACTAAAACACAACAAGTACTTATGTTTATACACATTTTCACTCATAACACCCCTGGGTATACTCCGATCGGGCTGCAAAGTTTCGGGACACAACTAGGGCCCAAATGGAGCATGTGTGCGAAAGAACGAATTTTTTAGACCGAAAATGAAGCCGGTACACATGATACAGCGGACGGACATTGCATTTTTGGAATCTAGGCATCTTGAAACGGAAAAGAAAAATTTTTGAGGGGGTGTTACAACAAATTTTTGGGGTGTATTATTCACAGAATAATAAACCAAAATGCAATGTCCGTCCGCTGTATCACGTGTACCGGCTTCATTTTCGGTCTAAAAAATTCTTTCTTTCGCACACAAGCTGCATTTGGGCCCAAGTTGTGTCCCGAAACTTTGCAGCCCGATCGGAATATAGGTACCGAGGGGTGTTATGAGTGAAAATGGGTATAAAAATAGGAACGTTTTGTGTTTTGTAACAAGAGCGTTTGAGGTATCGTTTTCCATATTTTTTGGGACAAGAAGACAGAATATGAAGTCAATTTTGACCAAAGAGTGGAAAACTGAGGTTCTACCAATGGTTCTGCTCTCAAAATCGATTTTTTATGAGTCAAAAACCTGGGAAATTGTCTGAAATCACCATTAATTTGTATAATAACACTAGAAAAAGTGTCGACAGGTGAATCAAGACAATTAAATGGCACTACCAGTGATAAAAGATAATTTGAGAGAAAAAAAAGGCGTACCTAATTCGTGTTTTGGGTCCAAAATTGGTGGAAAAATCAGAAATATCTATTTAAATTATTTCACATGAATGGAGCAATAAATGAACAGCCAAAATTTCTGTATATGTGTCCAATAGAATAATAAACTCATGTGACAAGGGCTTTGCAGCGTTTTTCACTTTATTTCCCATCCTCCAAGTGTTATTTATAAGGAGCTAAGTTCTCCACCAGTAAATAATATTTGCAGTAGTACCATTAAGATGGACCCTATCAGCTTTTGAGTTTTTCAGATGAACCATTCCTGAATCAGAACTCCATATTACATTCAGCCCCGTGTTAATTAACTTCACATACTGACTCTTCAAATAAGAATGTTTCTAAGGGGAGGAGTGCGACGGTACGTGTAAATTCCGTCCAATTTTTATATTGTATCCAGGCTCTTTCCCGATTTTTTCGACACACCGTCGATGGGGCGGTCAATCCGCGGAAACGAATCGTAAACTCATGGAAGCACTGCGTAAAATCAAACCAATGTCTCTCCAGGGGCAGCTGTCACACTGCCTCCCTACCTTTCTGAGTGGTGTGACAGAGTGTAACAGCGGGGGTGGACCCTCGAGAGTCCCCCTCCTAGACCAGTGAGATTATCACCAGTTAAGAAGGGATATCGATTAGGCTTCCCCAAACTGATCCCATCTCCACCGGAAGAAAAAATGTATCGAGAACAGCCCACACTGTTACAGTGGAGAGGACAAAACTACGCTGCATGGGTGGCTAGTTTGATCTCCCTCATCCATTACAATTTGTATGGCATAGTGAAACCTACGGTTAAGAAAATTATTAAATGTAAATTTTATGTATTCAGGTTTCATGAAAAATGTTACTTGTATGGGATTACTGAGAGAAATCGGGAGCAGTTTTAAATTTGAGAAAGAACACTCACCATTTGAAACACAGAAATTTCATTAAATCATTAAATAATGTTCCAAAAACCCAGTGATGTAAAAGCACGCAACTTTTAAAGGGGGGGAAGGGGGTTACTTTGAACAGTCATGTGTCTGCCATTTTCACTGCTTGAGACAACAAAGTGGAAAAAGAAGAAGATGAGCTTATGTTTAGGAGAGGTTTCTGCTGGAGTGTTTGGCCACAGTAAAACTGCCACCAATTTTTCAGAGTTCTCAAAAATATATTATTCTTTTAGATTTTTGGCATCACAAATTAAGTCCTGTAAAACTTTGTGTGTCTAAAGAAGCCAATAAGTCATAAACACTGCTGCATTTTTTTTCTCAAGAGTGATAAGTGACTAATTTACAGTTATTCTCACAGGAAATGGGCAGGTCACGGAGGATCCCTGGAGCAAGGAGATACCTCACAAGTTTTTGAAATACCCAAACCGACACAGCCAAAACTTTTGTGGCTCCCACTCAAATCCGGTTGGAAGGACCAGCCACCCCCCCCCCCCCCCCACAATTTACAAAAACTTTACTTCCATGTTCCTATCATATAGGAATAGAAGTATGGTGATGCCATCAAAAACGTGTTCGAGAAATGCTCAAAACGAGGCTAGACGGTTTTCCACTTGATGTTGCTCCTTACACATGTTGGAATTTAAAATGGTCATAACTTCCTCAAAATAAGGATTTTTCAGATTTTCTTATTGGGTTTTGTTCAACTTGTTGAACTCTTAATTTTGAGATGAGAACGAGCTTTCTAGGTGGAAAAATAAGGGAGTTATGGTGGGTTTTATAATTTTTCGACTTTCAACGATAACTGCCATAAACATCCCGTAGAGTAAGTAATGCAATACAGTGGACGTCCCTTATGGTGGTGTTTACATAATCCTAATCCCACATTCTCCCCCCTCCCCCCCCCCCCCCGTACAAATAAATGTAGAAATTCTGGCGACGTAGTGCAGAACTAAACTGCACTCTGTGTCGAACAAAAAAGAAACATGTAAATCGTTGGAGAATTAAGCCCTTGGCAACACACACAAGATATTATTGAAACCCATATTTTTTCGGCATTGAGCTCCCCCTTTCCACCCTCTAGAAATAAAATTCAGAATTCCGGCGACTAGTGCACAACTAGACAGATTTTTACGTAAAAAAAGAACCACATGAATCAGTTGAGAATTAAGCCGTGGGTAGCACACATAAGATTTAGCCAAAAAACCCATGTTTTTTCACTGTTAACCCTTCTTCCCCACTCTACAAGTAAATAGAGACGTAATGCATAACTAGAAAGTTTTTTGCATGGAACAAAAAAGAATCACACATGTTGGTTGAAAATTGCAGCCTGAGCAGTGTACACAAGAAATTGTCACACATACACACACACACACACACACACACACCTTTGGTTTTTTCACGGATTTGGATTCAGGATGAGCTGAAACGGATTTGAATGTGGTTCTTTTCATTCTCAGCTGGGTATTGTCCTCATCTGACCATTCAGATACATAAGGACGTCGTCTTACTACTGAGGGACGTCTTAAAAATGGACCAAAATAGATGGGGCTGGTTCCAAAATGTCCATTAGGATGTCTAGATCATGCCTATTATTTTGAGCTCAATCACATGTGATTTGGCTAACTGACAGCAAAAAATATGTCAATGGGTTGTGACAGATTGTAAGGACCCTCGAGAGTTCCCCCCCTCTATTCCAGCGAGATTATGACCGGTTAAGAAGAGATATCGATTAGGCTTCCCCAAGTGACCCCGTCTCCACTGGAAGAAAAAACAGCTCGAGAACAGCCACACTGTTACACTCCACCCCACATGACATACTTCCGGGTAGCAGAAGTATGAGATGGAAAAGGGGGAATGAAAAGTAGTATGAAGTTCTGATTCAGGAAACGACATCTGAACAACTTCAAGGTGACTAACCTCCATCGTAATGGTACTACCTCAATAATATTTACTGGTGAAGAACAAGCTCCTACATACGAGTACTGGCGGATAATTTTGTCAGTGGTTGTTGCCCAGTAAACAGACTGTGCTCATCTGGGCAACCTCTAGGTGATCAAACTCCATCGTTAGGATGGAACAACTACTGGGACTTGTAAATTGGGACATGGCATCAATTGCCTTTGAATGAGCTCAGTATATTTTAATTATACTGACGCTCTAAAGGGGAGAAAGGGGGTGGGGAAGCCAATAGATGTATGCATTATCAAAGGGACAGGTTGTCAGTAAAGGAATCCTTCTGGGAAAAAGTGGATGGAGTATGGTGAATTGCTCAGTGCATACTACCAAACCACTCTCAGCTACCATGTGACAGAGTGTAACAGTGGGGGTGGACCCTTGAGAGTCCCCCTCCTAGACCAATGAGATTATCACCGGTTAAGAAGGGATATTGATTAGGCTTCCCCAAGCAACCCCGTCTTCACCGGAAGAAAGTATAGCTCGAGAACAGCAACACTGTTTCAGGGTCCAACATTTTCTAGGTTTACTAGTTAAATAACGTTGGTGTAGTGTCAGAAAGTGGTTGAAGGTGACATTTGTATGCACTTTGGATGACCGAAATGGGCAGCCAGTCAGGGTGCAATGATCAGCCCGCGGCCAAAATGGACAGGGCTCTGCCACCCAACTTGTGTCCATACTATTATGAAGAACACGGAAGTATTGTGTGGCAATCTCCACACCAGGACTCTGAAGGAGGCAACAGTATTGGCTACCAGTCTGGGGATTCCCCATGACAAGCACAGACGTGTGTTACATTATAAAGTCAGATTTAGATGCAGGGAGCTGAGGGGATCACGGTTTGAGGACAATCATTTACCAGGGCGCATTTGGCTCAAGAAATGCCTGAGTCACCACGAAGAGCTAACCTCATGATTGGCACAAAATGTTAAGAGGGTGGCGGCTGATGTCATACTAAACTATGACGAAACCAACTTTAGCAACGATGGAAGAGCAATCAAGGTCATTACACAAACAGGCGCCAAGCATGTCGAACAACTAGTTGACATGTCAAAGTCAACATCTCGCTTATGTTTTGTAGCAGTGCTGCTGGAACGTTGCTACCAGTAATGGTTGCTACAAGGTGGATCACCTGTATAATTCATGGAGAGTTGGTGGTCTTCCCGGTGCCCGCCCGCTATAACCGGTCCAAAAGCGGGTGGTTTAATGAAACCGTTTTTGAGGATTGGTTCAAGACCATTGCCCTTCCCCATTTTCGAATCTTTCCTAAGATTATCCAAAGGTGATGACTGGAGACAACTTGGCCAGTCATATTTTGGTCCGTGTTATTAATCAGTGTCAGCAGAACAATATACAGTTTATACTGCTCCTACCAAACACTACAAGTCTCACCCAACCTCTTAACGTGGCCTTCTTTGGACCACTCAAGCGCCACTGGCCTTGGAAGAAAACGTATTCCCTTCACTTAAGAAGCTGAAACTCGACAGAATGAGCTCCTTTATCTCTGACAACCTCAAGGCAGGGTTCAAAGCCTATGGCATTATGCCATGTGACCATCAACAGGTGATGAAGCTGCTCCCATTGGTGCTGAACGCTAGAAGAGAATGGACAGCGACTGAGAGAAAGCTTCGAACAATTTCTGAAGGCGCATCATCAATCCAAGTCTTAGAAACCTCGAGTGAAGAGGATGAAACTAAATGTACCTCCTGGTCAAAGCTGCTCTGAAACCCCCGGACAGCTTTCTCAAGCCCCCTTCTCAAAGATCTCTACAATTCTGCCTCCACTCACAGCCTCTCAATGATGCACTCAGTGAGGAATTCGTGCTCAGTGAGGAATTGGTGCCCAGCAAGCCAGACGAGGAACATGATGACGCCAAGCAACCCCCAAATGTTTCCAATGTGCCAATTAGATTTAAAAAGGGTGATTTTGTTAACCCTGCGGAACCCGCGCCCTGTGAGGTGATGTGGGGGGACGGCCGAATGGGGAGGCCGGCCTATGCATCCCTTAGCATTTACTTCAAACTTCAGTTTACGTCCAGTGTCTATTGAGGGTGCACCGCAAAACTGGCGTCAAAAAAGACCTGGTGGGTCACTTGCGCCTGTTTTGTTCGGTTACCAGTTTTTACTGGTAGTTGTAACCATAGGTACCTAACTAGTTCATAGGACGACGTATTTGAGTCAAAACTCATATTTTATGTACCTACTGCTGAGAATAACTTGGCAATACTTCGTCAAAGTGAATATGCCGACTTTTGAACGCAGCTTGACTGAATTATATTTTATTATTAGAATAATTAAAAAAATTAGCAACTTTCATGTTTGAATAATGAAGAAATGTTTCATAATTCTTCATTTCAAGTGTCCTGGAGTTCTTTGACCAAAAACAAATGAAATATATTAGATTTTTGTTGTTAATGACGTGAAAGACCTCTCAGGTCGATTGCGCTTCCCCTCGTGATTTTCTGATTGCGCGTTCCCTAGGGTTAAATTGGGAACCAAAAAACAGAACAAAAATCCTTCATTGCAAAGGTCGAATGGATGATTGCTCCCAATTTTTCTGTGATACAATAAAATTTGCTTTTTAGTACGATAAAACTTATTTGTGTGGTTTTAGCGAATTTTCGAAGAAAAGGAAGCTATTGTTCTCGGTCCAAAATTTTTAAAACTCGAATTTCCGAAAGATTTTTATACCAAAATCTGTTTCAGACCATCCTGAATTCCCTGCCGAAAGACACCAAAAATTATATGTATATATATATATATATTTATATATTTATATATTTATATATGTATGTGTCATTCCAGACGATAACTCTCGAAAGAATTGAGATAAAAAGTTCAAATTTGCACGAAAAATCTGTCTTGGCAATCGACAGGCTAAGTTCGAAGATGGGCAGAATCGGGTCACCCTAAGGGGGAGTTTTGGGGAGTTTTAGGGGGGGGAAATTACCCATAAATTCCCAAAATGAAAAAGTCTGACAAGTGACACCTCATTTTAAAGGTTTTTGTACGCTGAACACGATGGTGAAATCAGAATTGCGATATCTCATTCCATTCTCAAACTGGAGCACTTTGAAGATGAAGGAACGTGGTTATTTCTTGAGATGTTCTTCCTGGTTCGTCTGCTCTAATCTGATAACGGAATGGGATATCGCAATTCTGACTTCACCATCGTGTTCAGCGTTGGAAAATCTACAAACCGAGGTGTTATTCGGCAAAAAATGGAACAAAAAATTTGTTACGTACCCAATACCTACTCTTCTGGTACCTATTCAAAACATTTTTGATTTCCCCCTCCCCCTCCTTCCACCCCAAATTTTACTTTGCGTAAAACTACTCCTGTTTTAATTTTGTATGGTATCAAGTTGGGAAAACATTGGCCGAAAATTAATTTTCAGAAAATTTTAGGCGGAGAAGGAAGATGCCGAAAACTTCGAAAATTCGCTCTTATAGCCATGCTGCATGACTGTGGTTTTTATTTCTTCTTTTGGTGGAAATTCTTTCTTAAACCCTTTAAAAAAATGTAAGACTTGTTCCATGATGAATTTTAGCCTGTTTAAGGTGGATAAAAAGGTAAAAATAAGGTGGTGTTCTATGTGACAAACATCGGCTACAAACTTGGAGCACCCATAAACAAAATGAAAAAAGGTCAATGGAGTGGCTAAAAAAATCAACTGGCAATGGGAAATGATTCTGTAAGACAAGACCGAATGAATGGTACCATACTCAACTTTTTATGACCAATCACAAAGTTTTTATAGCCTGTCAAAGTCAAAAAGTGTTCCAAGTTGGGTCCTTTTACGGTAGGTAACTCGAAACTAGTTATCCAAAGAAAAACGTCTCAAAATCAACATCAACTCCAAAAAATTAGATTTTTAAACCCTCCTTGAAGAAAACAAAAATTCCTTGACTCAAATATATGAGATAGGTACCCCTAGATCTGGGAAACAAATCCCGAATCATCTAGCTAATATTAAAAATGGAACAGCCATTACTGACCGCAAGAAGATAGAACAATTTGAAATCTTCCTATGCACAATCTATTAAAGGGTGATTTCGTCCGATTTTGTGGATTTTTAATCAAACTATCCAAGTGCATCAAATTCCAAAATCAAAAATCGCATAGGGTTTCTCTTCCATTTCTCTATGTAGTCTCCTAGAAGTATAGAACCTACAACAACGAACAGGTGGTTTACCTCAAGTCGTTCCGCTCCTTTTCACTGTTACCAATGAAAGTACCATACTGACACGAACTTGTGTGATCATGCAGAGTAAGGAGGAAATGTTCATTGAATTGGAAAGCCATAGGAAACTGCTGCATAAGCTGCCATGTACACTCAATGAATTGAGTAAAAACTGGAGATATTTCTTTGGGATCACCACATAAATGTCCAATTCTGTCAGAAAATTTGTGACCGAAGTTCAACCAGTCTTTTTCTATCAAGGCCTGTGAACACAAACAATTGGGCAAGAAAAATGAATGAACAAACAACTCTCAAGACTGATTTGTCATGGACCTTGATAACACTGTGCACACTTCTTGAATCTTTTCTTTTGCCAAAAGATCAGTTTTGGAAAACCCGCAAAAAAAAACTGAAAATTTCACCAATGAGAAACAGCAGGAGGTACATTCATCTTACTATATTAAATTAAAGGGTACCGAAGAGAGCATTCCTAGCAGGTTTCATACTATGGGTATAAAATTAACAGAAGTGAGTTTAAATGAAAGGGGAGAAAAGTTATGTGACAACTATGGTTTCTTTCCCATTCTTGCACCAAGAGAATCAGGAATCGAGCCTGTCTAACTCGTATCCTCTAATTACAACAAATAAAGACAAAGGACCATCTATTAACCAATATCTCTCTGAAAACCTTATTCAAATCTTGAGCATACAATATGGAGCATGAAATAGTATTACAAATATAGAGCATTTTTTAAACATCCATTCAACTGAATGATTCCACTGATAAGCTAAATTTCCTTTACTCACTTGATATCCTTGAATAGTTCTATAATAAGGATCCAACAGCAATGATGCTATTGAACACACTTGAGCTGTACGATCCCATCCATCACTACAGTGAACTAAGACATTGACACCAGATTCGATGGCTTGGGCGATGAACCAACTGGTATCCAGAACAGATTTGATATGTTTGAGCCAACCACATACTTCCAGACTATTCAAGTACGAGCTTACAGGACATGATCTCGCTTCACAGGCTAGAAAACAGGTGTTTCCAAGGTAAAATGAAAATCAAGTTATCTCCAATGCGAAAGTTTATGGACCAACAGAATATATATATATATATAATCTATGTATATAAAAATGAATATTTCTTTCTTTCTTTGGCCCTTATGCGTTTGTATACCATTCATCCTATTGTGATGAAACTTCGGCGAGTTGTCGTGTGCACGCCCACAAAGGTTTCAATGTCTGCCCTGATCAGATGAGTGAGCTCTGAGATAAATTTCTTTCCTGTTCAACCTACAAGGCTCAAATTAGGAATGGAGCTTCTGTGGGACTGGTGGGTAAGGACTGCGAAGTGGGTCTGTGCCATGACCAGCTGAGCGAGCTCCGAGACCAATTTCTTTCCTGTTCACCTCAGGAGGCCAAAATTTGGAACGAAGCTTCAGTGGAACTGCTGGGTAAGAATGAGAAAGAGGGTCCCCCACCCTGATCAGCTGAGTGAACTCTGAGAGCAATTTCTTTCCTATTCAACCTACGAGGCTGAAATCTGGAAAGATTCTTATGTAAGAACACATACTGTGCTGCTGCTGTGTACTGTGGGGTGAGAACATATTCTTTCTTTGGTTGGAATCACAAAGCATGCCGGGTACAGCTAGTATACTATTTTACATATATAAAAAAAGGATGTTTCTTTCTTTCTTTGTCTCTTATGCATTTGTATACCATTCATCAGATTGTGATGAAACTTTGGTGAGTTGTTGTCCACACGCCCACAAAGGTTTCTGTGTCCCACTCTCATCAGCTGAGTCAGATATGAAACCAATTTCTTTCCTATTCAACATACGAGGCTCCAATTTGGAATGGAGCTTCAGTGGGACTGTTGGATAAGGATGACAAAGATCAGCTGAGTGAGCTCTGAGAGTAATTTCTTTCCTTTTCAACTTACGAGGCTCTAATTTGGAATGGAGCTTCTGTGGGACTGTTGGGTGAGGATGACAAAGTGGGTCCCTGCCCTGATCAGCTGAGTGATCTCTGAGAGCAATTTCTTTCCTTTTCAACTTATGAGGCTTGCCGTGGTACCCCTTTATAATATACCACTCATGTACATATTTTAGATTGTTTCCAATACAGCCAAGGGGAAGGCGGGTCTACGTGACTCAGGGGAGCGCAACTAGGTCCGCTCCCTCCATCGTTCCTCCACCGGCTCCAACGACCATTGGAAAACCGGGGGAGGGTGGAAAAGTGGCTATAAAATGCGCTCCCCCTACCCGGCTCGCCATTCTACCTACTGCACTCAAGTCGATGACTTCTCTCTCACTTTACCTTCCTCCTCAAACCTCTCTCGTAAAAAGATCCCGAATAGGTGGCAACCTTTCGGGCTTGGCCGATGTGGTGGAACCTTCCGGGCACAACCTCCTAGCATTCAAAGTGGTGGTAACTTTCCTGGCCCAGCCATAGGTGTAACCTTTCTGTTTGCTAGTCATCTCCATTCCAACCTCACCTAGCCATGCCTACCCTCAAACTTCCTATCACCACAAGGCTCAAATTTGGAATGAAGCTTCTATGGGTTCTTTGCTAGTCACCTCACACCTCAAGCTCTCCATCTCAACCTCTTAGCACTAAAAGTGGTGGAAACCTTCCTGGCCTAGCCATAGGTGCAACCTTTCTGTTTGCTAGTCATCTCCATTCCAACCTCACCTAGCCAGGGGCCTACCCTCAAACTTTCTATCACCACAAGGCTCAAATTTGGAATGAAGCGTCTATGGGACTGGTGGGTAAGAACACATTCTTTCTTTGGCTGGCACAGGCATGCCCAGCTAGTATATTAAAAATGAATGTTTCTTTCTTCCTTTGTCCCATATGCGTATCTACACCATTAATTTGATTGGGATGAAACTTTGGTGAGTTGCTGCGCACATGCCGACAAAGGTTTCTGCACCCCGTATCAGCTGAGTGAGCCTTGAGACCAGTTTCTTTCCTGTTCAGCCTATGAGGCTCAATCTGGAATGGAGCTTCTGTGGGACTGTTTGGTAAGAATGACAAACTGGGTCCCCGCCCTGTCTGATCAGTTGAGTGAGCTCTGATGTTTTTTCCCTTTTCAACCCACAAGGCTCATATTTGGAATGGAGCTTCTGTGGGACTGCTGGGTAAGAAGACAAAGTGGATCCCCGCCCTGATCAGCTGAGTGAACTCTGAGAGCAATTTCTTTCCTGTTGAACCTACTAGGTTCAAATTTGGAATGAAGCTTCTGTGGGACTTTGTCCAATGGTTAAAGGAGAACCCATCCCAAGGCTTACGGTCTCCCCCCTGCTGCAAGCAGACAGGGAAGCCCTCCTAGGAGGTGACTGTAAACTCAGTCAGTGTCCTTGGATATGACCAAGTTCCTGTTACACCTACAGGTGGAGGCGAGTGCTCTAGCTCACTCTACCAACTCAGCAGGCTGGTGCCCGAGTTTTTGGTTTTCCACAAAACCCACATGCCGGAGCCTACCCAATGGACCTCTGCAGTCCATGGGGAGGGCGCCTTCCCATCACACCCGGATCAGTTCCGGTGCTTGGGTGAAAACCACGAATCCACTGGGGGGCAGACAGGTGGCACTTTGCTCCTCCCGCCCGTGGTACCGGTTTTGGTGAGTGCAAGAGCCCAGTTGCCTGGCTTTGCATAACACCCAGAAGCCAGACCGGTCACAGGCCCGCCATCAGAGAAGGTTACTCTGACGCTACCACTCTATCCCCTATCTGCGCATGCGCAGCCCGAGCAGTACAGGAGCATGGGGAAGGGAGACACTGGGACTCCTCTCAGGGCTCTTGATCCCTTTGAGTCATGGTCTTATGTGTACGACGGCACTCTTTAGCTTCTGTGGGACTGCTCGGTAAGAACATATTCTTTCTTTGGTTGCCATTGCAACACATGCTGAGTAAAGCTAGTTCTGACTAAAACACCCCGTTGCCGCCAAATTGTGCAAAGCATACAGACAGCCTACATTCAATAGTCATATGACCTAGAAAACCAGTGTATCTTTCGAACCTCCTGTTCCTTAAAATAGGTTTCAGCAATTAGTAGAAGATAGGTAACTTGGACAAAATGAGGAATCATAACAATACATAAAGAGACCCAGACACCAGCTCAAACCAGCCTAACCCATTACAATCAAGTAGTAAAGATTGTGCACATATTAAGAATATTATGTACAATTCAACCCTGTATAACAGTATCTCGTCCATACATCATGAAAAATATGAAGCAGTACTGATTGACAAATATGAAGAAGTACTGGCAGAAAAATATAAATAATCAATACTTACATTCAATTAGCTTTGTGATACTGCTCCTCATCACATGTATGTTTTCTATACCTAAGAAGTGAAATTTTATATTATCATAGAAATTCTCATTTTCGTATCCTTTTCCTGTAGCACGGTTGGCCATTGCATTTATCTGGAAGACACAGACTTTTAAAACCATACATTATGCAAAAAAATATAGGTAATAACATACAATATCAATGACATTAAATTTATGGAAAGCACGTTAACAATTGCATGATAATCAAATCAGAGAACATGATATTTATACAAATTATTAGCATAACACTGACAAAGAGATGGAAATAGCAGCGACGTAAAACTATCAACAGCATTATCTACAGTATTACTAGTTTTCTAACTACTGGATTCGCTACAAGATGCCAAGAAAAATGATTAAATATACAACATGACAGTTGTTTATGTTAGGTATCAAATTCAAATAAACAACTGAGAAACCCAAAATCCAGAAAATACCTCATCAAACATAATTATATTCATCCTACAGTGCCACTGCTGATACCAGTGGCACTAATGGTGACAATGAACAAGGTCAGGTGTATTACTGAAACTTAAATGGCCTAACAAGTGCATCCTCCAAATGTCTCAAGACCCTTTCTGACAGCCGCTTTTGCAGAACACACACAGTGTGGCAAATTCTGCCTGACCCCACGTCCTCATTATTTATGGTGTCTTTCAGTCTACAAGTGTTTTTCTTTTGCAAATTTTTGAAGAAAATATTGACCTCCACGTTACTGCACTTCTCTCTGTGGCATAATTCCCTTATTAGGTCTTTATGAGGGTATATAGGGCTGAAGGGCACACACGGGATAAAGGGCTCACTGATAGGCAGTGCCCTGCAGTTGGTAACGTTGCAGTTGGTAAAATCTGCAGTTGGTAAGGTAAGGAAATCAAAAGGCAGGTATCGGGGGTTAAGGGCTATCAGGGCAAAAGCTAAGGGCTGAGGGCGCAAGTGCAAGAACTACCAGATATGGCTGCTCAAAAGCTTTCCAACGGTATACCCAAGGCATACCAAGATTATGATATACATTAAACAGAGGGAAATGCACTTCCCTCTGTTTAATGTATATCAAAATCTTGGTATGCCTTAGGTATACCGTTGGAAAGCTTTTGAGCAGCCATATCTGATAGTTCTTGCACTTGCGCCCTCAGCCCTTAGCTTTTGCCCCGATAGACCTTAACTCGCAATACCTGCCTTTTGATTTTCCAACTTTGGCACTGTTTGTTGGACATGAGACCACTTTTCCGACCAGCCCTGGGCTTCTTCTTGAGGGTTTTTTGTGATCTTTACAATGCCCCCCCCCCCCCCCCCTTTAGAATGTCTCTGTATACCTTTTCCCCATGAAAATGCTCTTTAATCTGCGGGGTCTCCCACCTACATCTGAATTTTTCAAAATTTTATCTCTATAAAGACAAGATCAGTAGTAATAATAGATCGTTTCTGACTTATTGTCCTGAATGAATGTAGGTACGGTAAACATAGTTTGTTAAAACATGTACATAACCATACAGACTTCATTGTGTCAGAAAATGAAAGTATAAAACTATCACTATATTGATAGCTAGGCAACCTACAATATCGAATCTAGTGACGGTACAGACTATCAATAGTTTGACACCACTAGAACCTAGGACATAGGTACCTACTTAAGAAGGGCCCTCTTGGAAGTTGCACACACGGTATCAAACTACCAAATTATATGTTCAAGAAAACAAGAAACTAGCTAGTAATTGGACGCAAATATACAGATAACTTTCAAATTTCGATATCTCAAAGCAAGGGTTTTCCATTCCAGATGCCTACCTCTGTCATATTGCAGAGGGGAAAAAATATGAAATAATGAGCGTTAAGCTATGAAATGCCAATCAGATTCCCCTGATCAGAAAAGTGAGTAGGAAATTCACATTAATTGATCTCCAATGCTAGTTTCAGCCTATTGGGTCTGTATACACTTAGGATCTGCTATGAAAATAAATCACAAGTTTCAGGTTTCCGCGTGCTCCCTAATATCCATTTCGCCATTAAACTTACTCTAGGTCGTGTGTCAACTACAACCATATGGTTAGCGACATTTGTCCTTAGTACACAATCCAACATCTTTTCATCATCTAAACAGCGAGCATTAAACCCGGACAAAGGTTGACTACAGCGACAAATCGCAGCCTGAAACATGAAAACGGAAGATGTACACGAAGATGGATTAATAAACTAGTAATTCACACTCACTGTATCTTTGTTAGTAGGTACCTCAACATTTTCTGATTCTGCTCTGAATTATGAGATGTTGCAATTAATATCGTTTCCTTCTATTAGCTTTGCAAAACAGATAATCATAACGAATTCTAGCATAACAATTGTTGAAGGGTATCTAATTTAAACCTTTCCAAAATGTAAGATTACTTATATTAATTGAAAATAAGATATAAGCCACACTTGTCTGTTCAAGCAAGGAATCTAAAGACAGCAAGATACACAGTGGCACTTCTGATGGCTGTCAGTGAAATGTGAGTGAGTGTTGTAAAATATAAATTATATTACGAAATAGGGATGTCAAATGATCACTGCGGGCTTTAGATAGATATTTGTTAACTAGATATTTCTACCTAATTGTGAATGAGCTTAGAAAATCGTAGGTACATAACCCAGGAACTTTCACAAAGACTATAAACTCACAAAGTGAATTCTGAATGGCCAACAATTATCACCTCTTGTTTCAAATCTTTTCTTCTTTTTACAGTTATGTCTCATGACGTCCAATGAGAGAATTGGTTGGACACACAATATTTTCACATCATACTTTTCGGCTAGTGCTCAGGTATCTGAATTATGGGCCTGTGCCCACATGAAGAGCCCTGGGCACTCAGAAGCCACCACCACCTTGAGGTTGATACAAGGTGATAACCAGCCATTCACCTGAGAAAGAGGTTCACCGGCGAACGCGGTCCCCCCCCCCCCCCCCCCCTTTCATCATGAGAAAGAGTGCAAGGATTGCGGAAAATAGGGACCCAAAAAATTATAAGTGGCATGGGAACCTCATTCTTGTTCAACGATCGAGACAATATAGATTCCCTGATTTAAACCGCAAAACCCCGTGTTGTGTTTTTCACCCTAGTCAAGTCAGTGGCAGTCCTAGGATCGTTGCAATTGATCCCCGCTACCACTTGGTACAAAACACTTAATCTACCCGATCGTAATAAGAAGGCTACATATATATTTTTTGTTATATTTTATTTTACTGCACCAAGTAATAGCATCACACAGACGTACAAACTTGCGAATTATAATAGGTCAGTGTTGAAAGATATGTTGTATTCGAGGGGATATGACAAAAAAGTGGTTCTATTTGTCACCAACTGAAGCTCGAACAACCATGAGGTGAAAGCAATGCATACTACTGGTTTCTCAGATACTATTATGACTAAGCTGAATTAGTAGAGCACTTAAGTCATCATTCCTCTTTAAGGAAATGGAACACCCAATGTTTTATTACTCAATCAAGACCACAATAATAATAATATTACCACAATAAGTAATTTGATTTATCAAGATTATTTGTAATAAGTAATTTGATATTATCAATGCTGTAATACTGAAACAACTATAAACTTATATATTTCAAAAAAATTGTATTTAGAAGGTATTGAGTTAAACCTGCAAAATTACTTTGTTTTTGTGAAGATATGTTAACACTGGGAGACGTCCTTTGCTTCGAAATTTAGCACTTCCTTCTAAGATGGATTGAGTGGCAAATGCTGGCACAAATAAGAACTTTGGGTAACTGCTGCACAGCTGGAATATGAAACCATCACACAGTATCACTCACAGGTAGTGCTAATATTGTAATGCTCAACATGAGACAAACATGAACTGAGTCTGGTTGACTGAAAATCAGGGTAGTTTTCGAATTTTCCAGGTTTGATTTTCAAGAAATATTAACAACAGGTCGGTAAACAACAGTACAACAATGTACATGATACAAAAAATATATCACGGCATGCAGTGCATAATATCAATATGCTGCAAAGTCCTTGTCACATGGGTTTATTATTCTACTGGACATACCTACAGAAATGATTGCTGTTCATTTATTGATTCTATTATGTGCAATAATTGGAACAGCTATTTTTTATGGTTTCCGCCAATTTTGGATCCCAACAATACAAACTGGGTTCTTAAATTTTTTCATGTTATCTTTGATCATTGGTAGTGCCATTTAATTGTCTTGATTCACCTGTTGATACTACATCGTGTTATTATACAAATTTATGGTGATTTCAGACAATTTCTCAGGTTTTTGACTCATAAAAAATGAACTTTGGGAGATGAACCTTAGTTACAACCTCAATTCTTCACTATTTGTAAAAATCACTTTATATTCGGTCTTCTAGCCCTTAAAAAAACATTGAAAACGATACCTCACAAGCTGACATTCACTAAAACTGGTTGAGCTTCCATTGTTTTGTCTCTTCCATGACTTACCAAATGATCTGATTCACATATTAGGTACTCAAACCCTCGTAATATTATTGTTGTACATTTGAACTATCATAAAGCGTAAGTGGATGAAGGATACAGGAGAGCGCAGCACCGTTTTTTTTCGCCTGAGTCTACGGACTTTTTCTACCCTGTACTGTGTGTGGTGATCGACAACACTGCATCGATTTTTCCATCGACCGAACTTTCTGGGTTCTGCCGCCATTCATTAAACCATCTTCTCTCGTCCTTATATGATCTCGCTCTCCAAGTTCCACCGAAAGCCAGGATTTGTGTATTTTTTGTACAGCAGTGAAATCTGTGTAGTGCCCCTATTCGAAAACTGTCAACGTTCCAATCGGTTGTGCGGCATGGGTCTTTTGTACAAGTACTTGTTGCACAAAATAATCTGGGATCCCAGTTTTTAGGTAGCAGTCGGAATTGTAGGCGGTCATCCTGACTCGTTTGTCCGCGACGGAGACGGAGACAGCGCGGCCCCGGTCTGTCGATCTAAGCACTGTAAGTCAACAAACGTCTTCATTCCCTACCCTCGTACTACTGTGTGCCCTGGACCACGGATTTTTTCAAGGTGCGTACCAATTTATTGTTGAATTGTTAATATCTATCGATATATCAAAATTAATTAACCATACAGTCCACTACTCTCTAGAACTATCCAAAAACCTTTAAAAACCTCATTTTTGTACACCCATTTTTCCCCATTACACCCCCAGGTGTATTCCTCGGGCTGCCGAGCGTCGGAGCACAACTAGGACCCAAATGTGTTCCCCAATGAGGACCCAAACTGTGTACGGAGAAAAGACGATTTTAGACCAAAATTTAACGTAAATTTACAGCTGGAACTTCGTTAGAACTTCAATTTTCCACTCTTTGGTCAAAATCGACTTCATGTTCTGTCTCCTGGTCCTCAAAAACATGGAAAACGATACCTCACAAACTCATGCTACTAAAACACCAAAGAACCCTAATTTTACACCCATTCTTCACCCGTAACACTCCTGGGGTATATTACGATCAAGCTGGAAAGTTATGGGTCACAACTAGGGCCCAAATGGAGCCTGTGTGCGAAAGAACAAAAATTTTTTAGACCGAATATAAAGCAAATTTGCATGATACGGCGGACGACTGCATTTTTGGAATCTACGCACCTTGAAATGTAAAAGAAAAAATTTTGAGGGGGTGTTATAAAATTTGTTTGCCGAGCGAATACATCGTACTATTCAGAATAATAAGCCAAAAATGGATTCAGTCTTTGATTTTTTTGTTTCTTTACAAATCCTGCATAGCAGAAGCCTTGGGGTGGGGCACTTTACTGAGAATCAGGCAGTATATGGTACAACTAAAATAAAATTTACAAATTAATTGAAATTAATCAAATTTAGATTCATTAAACTAAGTTAATGAATTAAAAGTAAACTTTTTAAATATAAAGATAGTGAAAGCCCAGTCTGCCTATAACAGTGGGCTCCATGTTTGGCTTGCCAGTGTATCTTCAAATTTAGGTGTAAGCTAACCTCATAGTTCTGATTCAAAAGAGTCAATGTCCATTGATCATTAGGAACTCTCATTCTTTGGAATTCAGCTTGGACATCAAAAAAATTCCAACCGGCTGATTTAGGGATATCTTCACTGGCATAGCGATAGCAGTAAAGTTTTTCGCCCTGAGCTGAAAAAAAAACAAAGGAAGTTTTAAAAAGTTCCAGTATGTAGCATGGTTATAAGAGGGAATTCCCAAAGAAATATTCGTGCTATTTGTAAAAATATATACTTTTTTCGTGTTTCTAGCAATTTTTACCAATTCCTGACCCTTATAAAATCAAATTTGACCCAGTCTTTTTTTTAGAAAAATATTTTTATCATCGAAATGGCCTCTCTTTCTGTCGTGAATCACTATCCCACACAACGTCAGGTGAATTAATATTGATTTTAGCCCTTAATACCAACTTTTTACACCCAGAAATTAAAATTTGACCCTATTCTGTAAGAAAAACAGCTAAAATGGCCACTGTCTGTCTTTACTCACCCTTCCATACCACTTTCAGTGATTTTATATAAATTATTCGCGACTTTAGCAGTTTTTAGCGATTTTTGACCCCTAAAACTCGAATTTGACCCCACTTGAATTTTTGAAAATCGCTCATCCTCGAATTCATCCTTTTGTTTGGCAATATGAACATTTTGGCGAAATTTGGAATTTTTGTCATGTACTCAAGGTCAACCAATACGTATACATCCATATACATATATATACATACATATTTTTGTTAAAATCTAGGGATAAATTCAGGATGCTCTGAAACAAATATGCCTATGAAAAAAGTTAAGAATTTAATAGCAGATTTTCAATGAAAATTCGCTAAAAATATGTCAACTATTATTTTCTTGTCTTATCAATCATCCTGTAAGGACAGTACGGTATTGTTGAGGACTTTAAACTATTTAGGAAAATTTTTAGCGCGATTTTATGACACCCCCTCAACTGTCATGTGTAAATTAAATGTATATGGGGTGAGCCGGTGGCCAAGCACGTTAACGCTCTTTAAATCCGATAATTCTCACCTAAATGCCTCTTGTTTGCCATTACAAACATTTTGGCAAATTTAAAATTATTTTCTCGTAGCCAAGGTCAGACATCACCAAAAAATTAATTCTAATTGTACTCAAGACAATGGAAACACTTGAATATAGGTAGTCAAAAACATTCGGGGGAAAAAGTGAATCAAATCTGAGTTTTTGGGATGGTCAAAACATCCTAAAACCGTCAAAAATAATAGCTAAAAGTTACCAACCCTGAAAATGAGGTCATATGGTCATGCTGCATGACTGCAACCTTTATGTTTCGAGTCAACCATTCTACACCACTTCTTGTGATGTTATATAGATTTTGCACTCACAAAAATTCAAATTTTACCTACTTCTTGCTTTTGAAAGTTCCCATATTTATTCAAACTCACCCTTCTTCTGTTGGCCGTTACAAATATTTTGGTAGAATCTGGACTTTTTAATCTGGTAGGCAAGACCAAGTTTGTCAGGATGGACACATGAATATTTAATGTTTGTGTAAATCTTGGGATGGATTCTGAATGCTTCAAATTGCATGTACAAAAATTGTGGAGCCATTGCAATATCATATATTATTTCCTTAGAAAATTCGCTCTGACCAACAGCAGAATCCAATTGGTGCAAGCAGAAATTGGTGTGGAACCCATGGTATTGGCGACATCACCATAGATATGCCATCATTCCATCTAGGTTCAACTAGTAATTGGAAAAAGGCATTTTCCCTGTCGACGTTCAGCAAGCATCATACCTGGTTTGGACAATGATTGCAGAGCATTGTAAACTTCATGGCAGTCCCTCTCTCGAGGTATCACAAATGTTACTGACAGGAATGTTTTGCATCTCACTTGGAGAGGAGATCCAGTAGTAGTTAGTGGTGACTTTTCTACTGATGATATTTGAGTATGGTATATCTGAAATTTGAAGAAAAAAAGTGAGCTGTATACCATACGATGAGGAAAATGAATGGGATCTATGCAATTAAATCATTTACATCTAGTACTCTTGTATGTGATGTTGTGGTAATAAAATCTCAATGTGTACCATGCTTAATATAAATATAAATGGTCAAAGTGAACAAATACTGTTTACCCATGTTTCTTTGTTGTTGTTGTACTCCACAAAACAGAGGTGAGAGGTGGTCACAAATAGGTTTCCCACACAAACATCTCGAGTGCTGTAACGGTACAGCATCCGAACATTATCAATCTGAAACAATTGGCGATTAACAATAGAAATGCATGGAATGCTGAACAGGTAGACAGGGGCAACAACATTTTCTTGAACCCCAGCTGTGGACACATCTATCGTGAGGTCTTGATAGACGCAACTTCCATATTTACCAGGACAATAGTTGGGCAAACAAAAGAAATCTCTCCCTTCCTCTGGTTCTAGTTCAGTATGAAAACTGGGTAGCCTAGTTCGAACATGATGATATGAGTTTATTTCAACCAGTATAAACTCACAATGTGTGTGAATAATACAGTTTGCGGATGATTTAAATGAAAGCCCCATTTTACACGTCCTAACAACAATAATAATGATAAGGAAATAATGAAAAACATGAAAATTCACTTCTACTTAAAGTATGTATCCATTAATTAACAGATCACTGCAAATAATGTAAAAAATTACTACCTACGCAATACCCCAGCACTAACTTATGCACTATTTTGCCAAGCGAAATGTGTAAATAAAAAGATTCTGAAACGGTTTCTTAACACGTTCAGTGCGTCTCGATGGACAGGTCATCAAACCGTTTTACTCGTGGTGCGTCTCGATGGACAGGTAATCAGATACGGAGAGCGACCGACGTCCGAAATTCGGTCTCTAAGAAAGTTAATTGAGGACTTAAAAATCGATTCTCACCCAAAGGGAAATCCCCAGGAATGGATGGCCTCCAATACGATTTCTTCAAGTACCTTCCCACTGAGTGGATAGACATGCTAGTGAACTTCTTCAATCTTATTCTAGAGAAGAGGGAAATTCCTCCAGACTGGCCAAGTCTTGTCGCCACAATGATCTTCAAGAAGGGAGAGCGAAACGATCCCATGAATTACCGTCTCATAGCCCTCCTGAACACCTCACTGAAATTGTTCACTTCAGTCCTGCTGGCGCGTCTGGAGAGGTGGGTTGAGGACAGGAACGTTCTTCCCGAATCGCAGGCGGGCTTCAGGAGGGGGAGATCATGCGAGGAGAACTTATTCGTCGTCACCAGTGCTGCTCAACTGTGTTTCGGCCGAGACAGGACAATGTATGGAGTTGCTGTCGATTTGAGGCGAGCTTTCGATAGCCTGTGTCACTCATTGCTCTGGGAAAAGATGACTGGCCTGGGGATCAGCTCACGATTTGTCGAGGTGGTGAGAGCGATATACGAGTCAGCTTCTATGGCAGTTAGGACAAACAATATGTACTCGGAGAAAGTGAAGATCACAGCTGGAGTGTTACAGGGCGAAATTCTTTCCCCTTTACTGTTTAACATCTTCGTCTCAGACATGGGCTCCTTCCTACTGTCAAAGGGCCTCCCTGGCATAAGGATTGGCCAGAACTCGGAAATAATTACCATCGAATATGCCGATGACCAGCTGATTCTTGCAGATTCTCCTTGCGACGCCAGGAACAAGCTGAGAGCCCTTCAGGAATACTTCAGCAGGAACCAGCTCTCACTGAACACTGACAAGACCGTCGTGGTCCACTTCAACAGGTCGGGGCGAGTGCCAAGATTGAGGATTCCCTTCACCTACAATGGAGAAACAGTCAAACTGGAGAACTCGGTGAGCTACCTAGGGATTCAACTGAGTGGCTCGACTCTATTCAGCAAAGCCTGCCAATCCCGTATCAGTAAGGCTAAAGTCGCCTCTGGCATAGCTGTGGACACCCTATCCCGAGGTTCCTGCTCCTCCTGGTCGTCTATCTGTAGAATCTTCAAGGCCTCGGTGCTTGGCACCTTGCTCTACAGTTCCGCTGTCTGGGCTCTCAGATACACCAAGGAGATTGAATGCGTACAGGTTCAATATTTTAAACGCGTCCTGGGTTTGCCGCAGTGCACTCCAGGACACATGCTCAGACTCGAAATAGGGGAACCCCCACTCGCCTGTGCTGTCCTTAAACGGGCCCTCAAGTTCCTGGCAAAAGTGTTGACGATGGATGATACCCGGTACCCGAAACGCTGCCTCGTGGCACTCATTGCTCTAGACAACCAGCCAAAAAATAAAGTAAGGTTTAACTGGTTTTCGCAGCTGAAGGACCTGGCTAGCAAGTGTGCGGGACAGGGTGTCGAAATCGAAACGGAAGCAACAGCTGTCCTCGCTTCAATCCCAGCGATTCTGGACCTAGCTAGGATGAATCTTCTCGACATCGACTTGGCCAGCTTGGATAAGTCTAGATTCAGTGATGCATATTCCTTCCTCTACATCCCACGTCCAGGCCCCCAGGACTATCTGCACTTGAAGGTCCCGTTCAACCAAAAGAGGCTCATAGCTCAAATAAGAATGATGGGACAACACAGCGCCACTCTCAAGTCAGGGAAATCTAGACGTTTCAAGCTATCCCCGAAAGAAACCTGCCCGGACTGCCCTCTCCATCAAGACCAGACTCTCTTTCACGTGCTCTTCGAGTGCCCGATGTACAAAAGCGCAAGAGAAGCCACATGTCCATATCTTCTTCGTCCCGAACACGCCATTCCAATTATTCGCTCGCCAAACGAACTTGATTTACAGAGGCTTCACCATTTTGTAATTGCAGTGCTCAATATCAGAAATCTCTGTCTGTTTGACTATTAACAATTAGCTCTTAAACAGCTCTGTCAGCTTGTATTGTTCAACTTGCCTCATGATCTGTAAATTTGAAGATAATTATGTACTATCTAAAGATGGGCTAAAGCGCCAAATGGCTTTAATTATCTCTCTTTATCTACTCGCATTTTACCTACTATGAGCACACAAACTTTTTAATTTTTTTTTCCCAAAGTGAATCAGTATTTTATTTTTCTTTATTTAATGAACACTTGAATGAAACTCTCGTTTCTTATTAATTTGTACAATGCAGTATACGCTTTTCCGTTTGTAACTCAGCCTGATGTCTTAAAGGACAAATAAAGGTATTTGAAATTGAATTGAATTGAATTGAAAAATCGATTCAGAGTTGAATATTACGCTTCGATATTGTATGAAGGTAGGGGTACCACTCGTTGTAGCCGCAGATTGAATACAAAATTAGAATCGATCATTGAAGTTGATATTTCGACTTTTGGGAATAAATCGATTTTCAGGCGATTATTAAATATTTCCTTATATGCTTTTGTGCTGCAACTCCTAGGGAAAACGCCCATATCATTTCCAAGTCGCCAACAACCTTTTTCCATTGGCTAACAGCATTACAGTGAAGAGGGCAGGGGCTAACCTTCACAGAAGTGGATAGGCAACCCGCAGTACAGTGGAGCCCGCAGTACAGTATGATCGGCTCCCCCCCTATTTCGGCTTTCTGGTCTGTGGTTCACGGAAAATTTTTGTTTGTTGCTATCAGCCGATCATCCTCTCTGATTCATCTCCGCACCGTTTCCACAAGAAAGTAAGTAGCAACTATTGTACCTTCCATATATTTCAATTTTGAAGAATAGCATCGAAGAATCCTGTCCTCTGAATGGTAATTTTGTGTTCTAGAATGCCTAAAGCCAAGAGGAGGAGGAGACTCCTCTACGAATGTTGTTCTCCAGAAGGTACCACCCTACGTATAAATAATGTAATTTTAGGTACATATCTACAAAAACCTGTTTTCAAGTACCGGACTATGTATTTACATATATATAGGCAGAGGGTAAGACTTTTATTATTTTTTTACAGGAGAGATTTTGTTTTGTGCACTTTTGTATGTGTAAGCAGTTTTGGCTTTTTGGCTAAATGTCATTCGAAGTATGTATCATATATGTAACACCTTTTTTAGGCCAAGCAATTTAGCACATGTTTATTTCCTTTTCAATCTTTCATTTCCAAGTGTTGCAATTTTTTTACTGACAATGAGTCCTTTTTATCACTAGATATGCTATCGGTTTTTTTATGTAACGCACATTCGGCGTATCATGTTTTCCTTACATCCTTTGTACCTGCTTGTTTTTCTGTGGTGGAATAAAATTGCTATTTGCATAAATTGTAATTCGAATAAAATTGTAAAATCGAATTGTGATTACAACTGGTAATTACCAAAGAGTCAGATAATGTTTTTCATTGTTATTATGAATTGAATGTTAGGTACATAACTTTGGATGTTCTGTTGGTTGAAAATAAAGTTATTTGGTTTGAAGACTATTGATTTACTCCGTAATATTCCTCTGACCGAATTGAAGCTGTACACGTACGAATAATTTACAAGTAATCAAATAATTCCTAGAGTAAAGCCGAGAAAATCAGTCTGACATCGCAGAACGGTAGAGGCTGGCGAGCGCTGCATTGCGGGTCTAGTCTAGACGCGCCTTCGGCCCACCCACCACCCCCAACGCGAGGGAGGCAAGAAAAAAATTTTCGCCTGGTGCGTTTGATGGACTGGTAATAAAAAAAAAAAAAAATTAAGAGAAAAATCAAATTTTTTGACGGTTTCCGTTTATTCATGATTTTTAGAGATGGGAAAACCACAATATATAATAAGGGTTCTCAAAATTCCTTTCAGGCCCACGAGAAGTTCGGTTTTCTGGAGACGCAGGGAACGTGTTAAAGTAGTGACGGTCAGGGAGTTGTGACAAAGAAAAAGCATCACTTTCGTTGTAAATTCTTATAACACTCGCCGTGAATGATCTATTATAAATACTGCTTCTGTGCAGAAGAACCTGTAGTACTCGCATGACGAGTGTTTCTTGTTTGTACGTAACACATAAAATTGAAATTCTTAACTAAATACGTTGATTTTGAGAACTTCAAAATCTTGAAAAGCACTACGGTGTTAGCAAGCTTAATTCTGTCCTGAATCTTCAACCAACCCAATGTAATACAAAAAGGTGTTCCGTGCTGATCAAATTTCAGACGATACAAAAATCTCAAAATAGCATTTTGCTTTCTGTAATAAATATATTTGTTCATTACCCTTAAAAATGCCTGAAATGGCATAACCAAAATTGAGGAGAATTAATGCCTGAACTAGTTGTAGCCTAGTTTGAAGAGGAAATTCAATTGCTATTTTACTTAACTGGTACAAACTGCTTCATACACTATTACATATCTAAGTAGCTTGTGGTGACCAAGACAGAGTTTTCTTCAAAGTTATGCAGAGATCTTAAACTTCTGTTACATACTCAACTTTTAATTCGCTGATATTCACCGAAGACAACAACTTCGGATTATAAGTGCTTTACATTTGTTCTCACTGACTTTCATCCACGATTAGCACACCAGGTAGCCATTTTTTCATTTCAACATTGACTGACTATCGTTTCATCCAACTTTAACTGCCGAATGTTAGAGAGCTCATACTTCGACTGGTGGCATTTGCGTGCGTGCGTGTGTGTGTACGCAACATCTGAAACGCCCTCAACTACCAGTTTACGGAAATGAGCTGAAATTCGGAAGGTGTATGAGGATTGTTGTTCAGATAGTCCCATATCAATTTCATTAAAGTCCAACTTTCGTCTACGCATCCACAAAAATGTGTTTTCCTTGAAAGCTTCATAACTACCCGCACTAAAGTTCCAGAAGAATTTACAACGGGAATGTGATTAAACTGATATGAGACCATCTGGACAGCAACCCGCACATACCCTTCTAATCAAGAGCTGAATCTTTCAGACTATTTTTTCGGGAAGGTAGTGATGGTTTCAAGGAAAATAAGTTTACGCATGCGTAAACGAAAGTTTTGGTCGCCGCGTAAACCCTCAAAATTCCAAGTCGCAGGACCTAGAATTAGCTGCATTTTATTTTTTTCCTCGGCACCCTTACTTGCGCCACTCCCCGGCGCCGTCGCGACACCGCAAACAACAGGTAACTACCTACAGCAAATTCCGATAGTCTAACGGGTTACTCTCAACATTTCAAGTCCCAAGACCCATTTGAGGGTCTTAATAGCTGGACAGTAAAACACACACACAGAGTGTCAACAATTATGCCCGGATCTATGTAGCTGTAGCCTCTCGTACGTTCGGCACTTAATAGAGAATACTATGAAGTGATGTAATACAAAACAAATGGTTCAACAAATTTGAATAGGAGAGTGTGATTTACTACTCCGAACGACACACTTTGAAGGACGTTGATCGAGAATATTTTGTGGAAAGAGATTATAAGCACTACTTACAGGAGGTAATGGACATAAACTGAACATACCCTTGGTATTTTTGTTACATCCATGGCCAAAATGTTTCAGAACGCGTCACGCAATATGTTGAACGTGCTTACTTATTTTAATGACTCGAATCTCTAATACTAACATAATTATTGCTTAAGATGGCCGTTTATAAGAAAAAATTTCGCATAATTTGATACAGATTTAATGAGAATCATTCAGATTATTATATTTAACACAAAGCAGCCATATAATAATATACATTCTCTGCTTGATAACAGTGACAGAAAGGTAACGGCGGTAACATCAACAACAATCAGCTGATGTGTCTTCCATCTTGGCTCCCATGGCTCCATGACAAAATGAGATGAAAACCTCCTCTCACTGCATGGACGGTTTGTTGTATTCACCATTGGTTTCATTATACATTCATCATCAAAAATCCCCAAACAACTACAACTACTATATTATAATTAATTAGAAGAGAAAAATATAACATGGAAAGTGATATGGAACATAAATATATATTAGGCGTTCAGAATCAAAAGTGGATAACTCCATTTTTTTTCAAAAACGATATTATTGTGTTTTTCACAAGTTCAGACAAGGAATTATGCTAAAAACTTCAGGTCCAAAATCAAACTCACCCAGCGAAACAAAGCATTGAAAAGTGATGTCAGTTTCAAAAGCGAATAACACCAGGTTCCAACTCGAACCGCCAGTTTCGCTGCAGTTGCGGTAGCGCTGTTACCAGGGGGTCACTGATTAGCCAGCTTATTCATCACTAGCCTCCTGTTTGTTGACTTTTTTTAGTTGATTTCTGATATTCGAGTGTTTTTTTTTCCAATTTATTATGAATTGTAAATTGTAACCCAAGAAAATGGCGACGAATCGTGGAAGAAGATGAAGCAAAACGCTGCAAAGTCCTTGTCACATGGGTTTATTATTCTACTGGACATACCTACAGAAATTTTGGCTGTTCATTTATTGTTTCTTTCATGAGTAATAATCGAAATGGTACAAGTATGTTATAGCCCCGCCAATATCGATTGTATCGATTATCTCAAATACATCGATCCTTGTGGTATCGATGACGTGTATCAGACAAGAAGGTGGGTGTACAAGAAGTTTAGTTCCCATTCCGCCGCTCGCATTGTCAAGCGATCTGGATGCTCGCTAGCGCTCGCATCTCAAAAAAGATAAACAATCCCAGAAACTATCCCGTGAATGAGCAGGTTGTTTGGGACTTCTGAATAGATGGTACAAGTATGTTATAGTCACTCTTATTTTTTGGTGTCCTTACAATGGTCTTCCCGTATTCATTTTGAAAGTTGATATCCGCACCCGGGATGTAGGCATCGGGACGCCATATTGAGCCGTCATCGATACCACAAGGATCGATGTATTTGAGATAATCGATACAATCGATATTGGCGGGGCTATAACATACTTGTACCATCGAAATAGCTATTTCTGATGGTTTCCCTCAATTGTGGCCCCTGAAACACAAATTAGGTAGGTACGCTCCTTTTTTCAGTAGTGCCATTTAATCGTCTTGATCCACGTGTTGACACTTATTCCAGTGTTACTATACAAATTGATGATGGTTTCAGACGATGTCGCAGGTTTTTGACACATAAAAAATCAATTTTGGGAGCTGAACATCTGGTACAACCTCAATTTTCTACTCCTCGGTCAATATCGACTTCATACTCGGTCTTCTCGTCCCCACATGGAAAACCTCAAAAGCTCATTTTACTACCATGTTACTAAAACACAAAAAGTACCTTTTTTTTATACACTTTTTCACCCATAACAGCCCTGGATGTATTCCGATCGGGCTGAAAAGTCTCGGGACACAACTAGGGCCCAAATGGAGCATGTGTGCGAAAGAAGAATAATTACGGGGTTTTTAACCCTACAGCTGTGTAACCAATAAAGAGTTTAAAGAGTTTAAAGAACGAATTTTCTAGACCGAAAATGAAGGCGGTACATGTGATACGGCGGACGGACATTGCAGTTTTGGAAGCTAAGCACCTTGAAACGTAAAATATAATTTTGAGGGGGTGTTGTAAAAATTTTTTGCTGAGCGAATACATAGGTGTATTATTCACAGAATAAGAAACCAAAAGGGAGCAATTCATCCTCTGGGTTCGTTCGTTGTAAGCATTCAATGAAAACAACCCAATGCTATCAAGCTGAAGATGCGAAACATTTGCATAACCTGTTTTATTCGCGAAATGAAAAACTCTGCAAAGTTCTTGTCACATGGGTTTATTATTCTAATGGACATACCTACAGAAATGTTGGCTGTTTATTTATTGTTTCTTTCATGTGAAATAATTGAAATAGCTATTTCTGATTGTTTCCACCAATTTGGGCCCCCAAAACACTAATTAGGTACGCTCCTTTTTTTAAAATTATTTTTGATCATTGGTAACGCCATTTAATTGTCTTGGTTCACCTGTTGACACTTTTTCTAGGGTTATTATACAAATTGATGGTGATTTCAGACAATTTCCCAGGTTTTTACTCACAAAAAATCAATTTTGGGAGCAGAACCTTTGGTAGAACCCCAACTTCCCACTCTTTGGTCAAAAGCGACTTCATATTCGGTCTTCTCGTCCCAAAAAACATGAAAAACAATACCTCAAAAGCTCTTGTTACTAAAAGACAAAAAATTTCTATTTTTATACCCATTTTCACTCATAACACCCCTGGGTATATTCCGATCGGGCTGCAAAGTTTCGGGACACAACTAGGGCCCAAATGGAGCCTGTGTGCGAAAGATCGAATTTTTTGGACCGAAAATGAAGCCGTTATGCAAGATACGGCGGACGGACATTGCAGTTTTGGAAGCTAAGCACCTTGAAACGTAAAATAAAGTTTTGAGGTGGTGTTGTAAAAATTTTTTGCTGAGGGAATACATAGGTGTATTATTCACAGAATAATAAACCAAAAAATATTCAGGACAGTTTTCTCATCACCTATACTGACGAGCCAGGACGAAACAAAACGATCGGCCAATATGCGAGACATCTCCATCCACTACTTTTTGCGCACTCAACAGCATAGAAAAGTAAGAGTACCTATGCCAGTAAAAAAATGTATTTTTTTTAAATGGCTATATATCTACTTTTTTAAGCGCGTTTGTGATTTTTACTTCAATGATTACCAATAAAAGCTAAAGCGATAGGTACTCTTAAGATGTTAGTAAAATTGTATTTTTTTATGGTAATACTTTACATTTTTATTTAGATGTCAGTAATTTAGTATGCCAGGCCTAAGCATGTAAGTCATTAACTTTTGCATATTTGCAACTGGTGATCTACTAAAGTGCAATACAGGTTCAAGTTTTGGTAAATAGTGGTTGTTTTATTGGCTGAATTCCTTTACCCTAAGAATAAACAAACAAAAAAACAGAATTGGTAGTTTTTCAAGCAATTCTTTAAAAAAATTAGGCAACGTGGTACCTACAGTAAGAAATGTTGAAAACCATTCTTACGTAAAAATTTGGGTAGGTATATTAGGAGTTAGTACAAGTTTTTTTGAGCGAAAGTGTGGGAAAGAATTTACATTCCGTTCATGGTGAGTATCAAAAACGGATAAACGCCATTTTCATATAGGATAAAAATTTAGATTTTTGATAATATCTCTGTGGTGTTGGTGAGTTATATTGGAGAAGTTTTGAGGGGATAAAAAAGGGCCTACCTTAGCAATAAAATGATGTACTAACGAAATTTTAAAAACGATGCTGTGAGTACCGAGAACTCCAAATGCGTTTTGGCCTCTCCTGTAAAATTTGACTTTTTGGAGTTATCCACTTTTGATTCTGAACGCCTCGTATTAAGTAAGAGCATCGTGGGGTGTACATACCTGTCGTCCAGGGATGAACTAAGACTAGTCTCTAAACTTGAGATAAATGCCGTATGTTCCTCAGTCAACAAAATTTAACCATGAAAATTAACCCCTCAACATGACTCGAAACGACTCCGTTCTTACATTAGTATCATGAAACGCAAGAAGCGTTTCAAATAAAGTAAATGAGATTAATCAATTGCTAAACAATTTGAAGGTTGACGTGGCAACAATACAAGAAACCTGGCTCTGTGAGCAAAAAACTCAAAATTCAATATTAGGTACAATATAATTAGAGCTGACAGTGTGGATAGGTAAGGCTACTGAGGTCTGGTGACACTGATAAAAAATGAAATACCATTCAACACGGTTCAGTTCAGACCTCGAAGAAATTAAGGATTTGAAATACTAATTGTTCAAGTAAACCTACCAAACAACTGTATCTCTACATAGCTAATTTATACACGCCCCCGGGCACCTCCATTCACCGGAGTTTCTGGGACGATATTTTACATTTCTTTGGCAGTAGACCTTCTATAATTGCTGGGGATTGGAATGCTCAACACGATAATTGGGGTTCATCAGATCGACAGGGCTTACAGCTCCTTCAGTCTGTAATGGATTCCTCATTCATCGTTGTTGAAAATTATATGGAAACTCGCATAACAAAGCCCAACCAATGAGCATCGGCTACAGATTTAGCCTTGGTATCTCCCACACTTTCATCTAGAACATACCTCCAAGTGCTCAACGATACACTTGTTAGTGATCACAAACCTCTTAAAATCACCATTGATAGGATTGAGAAAATTGCTCTCCCTAGAATGCATAAATGGAAAACGAAAGAGGCACAATGGGATGATTACTCACAGATTATTACCAACAAACTGTCGACATGGAATGATGTCAACCTGGATTTAACCCTTATCGCCCTGCACATAGATTTCGCGGAAGAAAAACCCTTTTTTTGTGTAATTTGTCTTAAATTAGTCCCCATAGGACATAAACAGGAATTATGGATTTACGGGCCCCTGTTCAAATTGTGGAGTTGGTGTCATAGGTATTTAACCACTTAGGACGATGGGAAAACACATCAGTTTCAAATATGACACCTCAGGACGAAATGGTAAAAATCTTACGGAGTAAAATATGACACTCTAGGATGATAGGTCAATCATATAATCAAGATCATTCATCTTCGAAAACTATTTTATTACCCATCTCATAGTAATGATGTAAAATTTACATTTAATGCAACTTCAGTTGCCATCTCTTTCATTTTGTACGTAATATGGGAACTAAGCCTATGAATTCGATCACAATCAACTGAATAAAAATCACAGAGATCGGTATACTTATTAGCGAATTTTCAAAGAAAATTCAGCTGTTGTTCTTGTCCCGTTACCCTAAAAGTGCGAAAAAATTATTTTTTAGCGAATTTTCTTGAAAATGCGGGTTTTTTTTCAAATTTCCTTCTAAATTACAATATTGCTCAGTCTGGATAGCAATTTTACTTTTTCAATTCAGTCTTAGGACTCTTAGGAAATGCTAAAACGTACCTACATAGTTCATCACTCATTCAAAGAAGAGGTAAAACTAGCTTTTTACATCATCCTAAAGCGTCAGGTATGACGAAATGACAAATACGCAGGTCTTCCCCCCCCCCCCCCCCTCCCATCATCCTGAAGGGTTAGATTCGACACCCCGACAAAACGACGGGACTTTTTATGGTCACCCTATCATCCTAAGTAGTTAAATTTGACACCCGACGAATTTCCGTGATTTGTCTTGAACAATCGATGGAAACCATAATCCAGAGTGCTTGCTAAAAACTGCAGAATGTAAGTAACACGGGGAATACTTTTTCAGATCTGGTAGTTCAAAAATAATTTAGCGACAAATGACAGACTCGCCATACCCCGACGTAAACGTCAACACGGTAGTATCAGTATTCTATGGTCAACACCTCCTAAAAACGCCGACTCGCTGCCAGTTATCAGCCGATATCAGCTTCTAGTCTACAAGAAGGATCAAGGCTCTAATGAGGCTGTATCGCGCCATTGAATTATCGATATCCCCCTCCTAAAATGCGGCATCAAATATGACACCGCAGGACGATAAGGGTTAATGTAATGTGGAATCAAAGTATATGGAATTCCAAAACATTATTCAAGAAGCCGCCTAAACACTCGAAATCGAACATCTGGTGGAACGACAAATGTGAAGCTGTCAATGAAAGAAAAAATTCCCTAGCTGCGTATTACTGCTGCAAAACTATCCACTATTTAAACAGCCGCAAAAACTCGGTAGTAAATGCTAAATTAATCATAGACACAGAAACGATAAATTCATGGCAGGATCTCTGCAAGTCTGTGACAACATCTCCTAACCAATCTAATATACCACTAGCATGGAATTTATTGAAGACAATGAGTGGGTCCACTACTAAAAACTTGTCAAGTGCTCAAGAAACTAACAAAACCAAGCATCATACTTCCTCCTGCACCTACTAACATTGTGCCAGATCTTCCATTTAGCCATAAAGAACTGGAAAATACCCTCATCAAGAGAAAAAAGTATACCTGCCCTCGATTGGACAATATCAATTATTCAATGATTTCCCATCTACCCTTTCCTGCCAAATCTATTCTCCCAATCCTACCTCTGCCAAATCCTACAATTCTTTAACATATTCTACAATCACAGCATAATCCCACATCAGTGGAAGAATGTTAGAATAATATACCTACATCCAAAAACCTAATTTCAAAGAGGTTGATGCTCAAGGAATTAGACTCCTGTCACTCGTTTCCTGTGTGGCTAAAACCATATGATCCTTGTCCGAATTGACATTATCGTTGAATCCCTTCAAATACTATCGACTCATCAGCACGGTTTTCGTAAAAAGCACTATTGTCTCACAGAACTCCAGATGAACATACTCTCAGGAAATGATGACGGCAGGAGCACTCTATGTTGCTTTCTTGATATATCCGGTGCTTTCAACTGGGGATGCTCAAAAAGAATCGATTCTTGGAAGAATCGATTCTTTTTGAAAAAATAATCGATATTTTTCGATTATTTTTTTCATTTTAAGAATCGGCCGATACGATTCTGATTTTCGAGAATCGGAAACCGATACTTTTCTGCTCTGGACAAATATTTTTGTGTTCCATTGCTCTGTAGACCAGATCCTTTTTTACAATAATACTTGTTGTTTTTCTCATAATATCTACCTACCTATTTCTGTTTAATGTGCTGAAGCTAGGTAGCAATTGGATGTACGAGTATAAGTAGTTACTGGAATTCAGGTTTCATAATGTACCTAATATTGTTTCTTCACTTTCTACTCCGACTAGATTGAGTTTTGAGAAAAAAGAATCGATTCTCAGATGTATCGATTCTTTTTGAAAAAATAATCGCGATTCTTTTCGATACTTCTCTAAAAAATCGATACGATTTAAATCGATTCATTTTGGAGAATAGGACATCCCTACTTTCAACGATGTATGCATCTCACGGTTGTTCACTATCTCCACGATCTCAACATGTCCCTATTTCTCAATCTTTGGATCTTTAATTTTTTCAATGACAAAAACTATACTTACAGATGGTGTCAATACGATACGTGGATCACAAGGCCTCGACCAAGGCAGCATTCTAAGCCCATTATTATTCAACTTATATGTACCTACCTACTAGAACTACATTACATTGTCCAGGATCTTCATACCACTATCATTTCATATGAAGACGATTTCATGATCATGGTTCAAGAAAGAAGTCCTCACCAAAAACAAAGAAAAAATTAAGCAAGTTCTGTTCAGGCTCATTGATTCATTTAAACAGCCAAAATTCAAAATCAACTTCAACAAAACATATTTGATGTCCTTCTTTGACTCCCTCCCCATGCATCAGAAACGGGATCTTCCTATTAATATAGACGACACCTCAATACTACCAGTTCCAACATGTTAATACCTTGGTATCACACTCAGTGAAAAACTGAGTGGTGTTCCACACACAATTAACATAATAAATAAATGCACTAGATATGTTCATGCACTAAAAACTATGGAGGGCTCTACATGGGGAAACCACCCAGATACGCAGGAACAGCTGGCCAAACATCTTATCCTGCCAAAAATTGATTACGGGTTGGATTTGTATGCATGGGGTAACCAAAAGAATATTAGTAAACTACAAATCCTCCAAAAAGCTGCTCTACACCAGACAGTCAGTGCTGATGACTACTCCAATACCTTCTTGACATAAAATTACCAACTCTGTGTACATGAATATATATGTCACCAATATGTCCTGATCTAGATTTCTCCTTATCCTTTTCTAAATTTAAATCTTTTTTGAGGGGTTCGCTTGACACTTATGCTTGATCTATTATCCTTTTTGCACATTCATTGATGTTCTCTGTATTTTGCACCTATCTAGTTTATTTGTGTAGGGAATTTTAACTGCATTATCCTATCTTTAATTATTGTATGTAAAATGGGTTCTACCCGTAAATTTTAAATAAATAAATGAAGCCAAGAACATCATACATAACTGAACATAATTTGCCTAGGTGTGCTGATGTATCACTCTAGCCTCGGAGGATCTGCCAGTCAGTTTATTCTACCACCAAAACAGCACAATAACCATGGCACCTACAGAAATCAAGTCTAAACAGTGATTAACCTGTTAGATGGAGAACATGTGCACTTATATACCAATGAACAAGTCGCCTTTCGGGTACTTCTGTCTCACAAACAGACTGTTGATATTCCCCACCATCCAAAACAAAAAGAGCAGTTACTGAGATCACTGACTCTTGAGCACCTACACAACCGATTTAAGGAATACCTACTCCTGCCAAATATTCACTGATGGTTCCAAAACCAGGGGCGGATCCAGAATTTTTTTCCGGAGGGGGTCACAGGGTAGAACAATATAAAAAATAACAAAATAACCAAACGAACAATACAAACCGAATTTTCAACCTTATGCCTAAACTCGTCCAATTTGTCTACTTACAAAATCGATTGTATTTATTTATAAAATTCATTGTTTATGTAAAAAATATTTTTCAATATCTATTAATTATTTAACTGATAAATGTATTTATTTTCAATTTTCTTCTAAAAAAGTGTCCAAATGTGTTTTCAAACCAATTGGCGCATTTTATGGCAGCGTAGCTAACTTCAGAGTTTGCAAATCAAAACATTGAAACCACAACAATCTATTGTTGATCTCAGTGAATTCAGTATCGTTTTTACTGAATTTGGCAGGAAAGAAAACGAGAACGAAACAAAAACAAGATAATAATTAACAAAAATAAGAAGAAATAAACAAGGTGTAATTTGACGGATACACCAAGGTAAAGTTATTGACATAATTGTATATAAAGTAACATTGGTAGGACCATGTGTACGATTATATTCGAATAATTTTGACATTTTTGATCTAATCTTTTTAGATTTTTTATAGTTCTTTTTTGTTTTCAGTTTTTTTAACACTGTCTACCGTTTGTGTAATTAGAAATTACAGTAATTAGTGGCGAGGACATTGGAATTTCAATTTGACGGATGTTTTATGGTAAATATTTACACAAGAATGAATGATTAATGATGATGAAGGATGATTTATGAAGCAAAATTGAGAAGACCATGTGGCCATTTTTGGTCGTTTGGTTTGTTTCTGGTTTTTGATTTCACATAAACTGGGTTCGTTTTCGTTTGGTTTTTTTTGTTTTCGGGTTTGTGAACAATTCGTTCAGCTCTGCTTTTTGAAATGCAGGCTGATTCTGGGGGGGGGGGGGGGGGGGTCATGACCCCTGTGACCCCCCCCCCCCTTGGATCCGCGCCTGTCCAAAACAGATAATGGCAATACAGCCTTAGTGTACTATTATGTGTCAGACCACTTGGCTGCCAGCGAAAAAAGACATCCTTCCCCTAGCATTCTCCTAGCCGAACTTGATGCCATATTATACAGCTCTCCTACATACTCTCACACATAATGATAGGTACCACAAAATCCTCATACTCTCTGATTCTCAAGCAGCCATACAGTACCTTAAAAAGCTGAAGATAGGAGACAGTCCGGACATTGTTACTCAAGAAATATTGGCTGTCATTAAACTTATACAAAACGTAACACAATAGGAAAGTTGCAGTGCAATGGATGGAGTCATGTGAACATATCTGGCAATGAAATTGCAGAGATGGCAAAATTCCAAAGCAGGTACGGTGGCAATATATTTCCTCGAAAAATACCGTATTCTGACCTGTTGGAGTTCTCAAAAAGAGGAGGGACCTGGAATGGGCTACAGAACATGCTTCACAATGCCGGCTACGTGGAGAATTGGTCAGAAGCATCATTCCACTCCCCACCACAACTCCATGGTAGGTACAGAGGGATTAATGAGGCCCTTAAATTCCCACAACACTCAACAGAACCATCTTTGGTCACGGAAACACTCCGAAAAAATTGAAAAAAATCGATTCGCCCCTCTGCACAACTTGTGATCAACAAGAAATTGCTGACATGGACCACATCCTCAACAGGTGTATCAAATTCGCAACCCAGCGGGGAAACCTATTGAATGATCAACATACGAGTATCATCAACCTCATCAAAACAGACTTCACCATTACCACTATGACGGAATTTTACAATTTTATTGACGACTGTGGCATTAATTTTTAAACTCCACAACCAATCAACACCTCTACCTATACAGCACATCATCCTGCAACCCATCCCTCCACACCCACCGAGAACCACAAATAACCGAATATCAACGATACCCGTACAACCAACATATGTTTGGCATGGCTGCGGCCAAGGCAAGTAGGTAACCGAGAAAAAGAAGAAGAAGAAAAACTCTGTCAAACATCGTTATCACTTATCACTCCACCTGTTGCTCTCTTCCAAACTTATCGGGTTTGTGTTCGTGAAGCTCTTGTTTCATGTTATTGACGAATTTAAATGCGTCCTGTGCGGGAAGTTTCCTCGCTTCACTTCAGTTCTCATCCGTAGTTTGTAGCAATTAGTGTGAAATATGGTGCTATCCTATCTACTGACAGTTCTGCTGTGTTTGGGTATTGCCGAAAGCCAGTCTGGCTGCGATGAGCCATACCAGTCGAACGAAAAGCTCGGAGAGTGTTTAAAAAAATTGGTCGTTAGTTATGGAAATTTAGCCAAGGTACAGTCCATTGGGCATTCGGTCGAGGGTAGAGATATATGGGCTCTGGAAGTGTCCCATGATGTAGGGAATCGTGCACTTTTAAAACCAATGTTCAAATATGTTGCCAACATACACGGGGATGAAACTGTCGGCCGCGAACTACTGATCAGGCTTGCGAGATACCTCCTCGAAAATTATGGTCATGATCCAGAGGTCACGGATCTGCTCAAGACTACTGATATATTTCTAGTGCCATCACTAAATCCCGATGGTTTCGCAGTTTCTCAGGTAAGTTTCTTTGTCTCACATGTTTTGGGAATTCCCCCTTCTCAACGGCTCTTACTAATCTAAAAAGCAATTTACACAAATATGTAACTTAGGAGGGTGTTGAAAACATCAATATTGTCCAGATTATCCAAATCAGTATTGATACTGGTCGGTTTTAGTAGTTCTCAAGGTATTAGTTCTTGACAAAATAATAATTTCTGACAGGCCACCCCGAAATTGAAATCTCAAGTAGGCACTCAAACAGTGAAAATTCGGAACATTATAATTATGCTGCCTCGGGTTATACTCAGGGAAGGAATAATTGACAAATGAAAAAAAAACTGCTCATTTAATAAGATTACACACACAATAATGAGGTCACAATAAGATTAATTATTCAACTCCTAGAATATTAAACTTATACTAAGCAAACTTCTATGTAGGTAATAGGTAGGTATTCTACATGAGTGTGAATGTATTAGAAGAATATGGAGCATTCAGGTGCAATCGTTAGAACAATAAGGTGCGTAATATTAGAAAATTATTGTTAGACACTACCACGGCACACCTACAACTTGGCATCTTCAGTAGGTACGCAGGGAATACGTTCTGCACATATAAAACCCTTCGGACAAAAAAAACCCCAGAGAAATGAAAGCGCAAGTACTAGGCAATAAAATAGGTAGAGCCAGCTGGGACGGGGCCCCCGTGACGTCACGCTTCCCCTCCAGGTAGCATGAGCACACCTCTCTCTACACGCTTTCGTGTGGACCAAAGGAACTAGCTGCTAAGCAGTATTGCAATCCAAAGTTTCTAGATCACTCTTAAAAAAAAATGAATGACCAGTTTTCCAGGTTGATTTATAGGAGTTTTTCTATGATTCATGATTCTTAAGCCGTTTGGCATGATTAGGTACACAGAGTTTGCTCTTTGCATCAGCCTTGGGTGGCGAATCTTTAATGTTGTAGACACTTCTTCAACCCAAATCTAGCTTTGCAGATTATGAACCCTCCCCAGACTATATGAATAAGTAAGTAAGTATCTTGGAAGTATTGTTGACTCTTCTGTTTCCATAGTGCTTCAGATTTAATGCGTTGCCTCACCGAATGGCCTGTGGTTGTAAAGTGTTTGATGCACTAGTCCACACCTCCATGGATGTCTGTTTAGATGTGACAGGTGATACCAACCCAGAGGAGCAAGGTTAGATAAGCACAGTTGTCACAGAATTGGTTAGCCTAACTAGGCATGGTCCAGTGAGAGCTGAGGAGGGGCTCTGTAACCCGCCACCTGTCTTCTGTCAGCCACCCATCTCCCACTTTATCACCCCCCAAACCACCAATCCCTCTTGGGGTTAATTATTAAAGCTGTAATTATTAATGGTAATTAACGATATGATGGGCTAAGACCCGAAACCGATCCCTAACTTTATATTATACCACCTAATAAACCATGTGATCAGACAATGCCCACTTTCTATCCTGATTTTTGATAGAGATTACACAACCCCAGGACTCAGATCATCGTAACGATAACTGTTTATTGAAAGAAACATTGTTATTTGGAGATGGCTGGAGAATAAAGAAGGAGGGAACGGGGACATACGAGCCCTCAGGTGGTGAAGGGAAGGGGCACAGGTGTGAGGGGACTGACTGGTGGTCTTGCCCCGTGTCTGGGGTTTTCTACGAGAGGGAAAGTCCGTATATGGGTATAGGGACACTTAAGTTCACCAAAATACAACTATCCCTCTCACAGCATGTGCGTTGATCAAGGCGTGGAGATATTGTGATGCAGTGGGCTGTGGACAGGAGTAGTGGAAGGGGGCTCGTAGAAGTCCCCAAACCCACCTTGATAGAAAACTAATTTTTAAGACACCACTACCTGCTGGTGAAGAAGTATTAGACACCCATAGCTGTAGGGTAAATGCTACACGGCATTTACCCATTTAATTCAACCTTTTACATATTTAATTCAATGTTAAAAAAATGAATTTAAGCCTCTTTCAAATACAGTTCAACTTTTTACAAATTAAATTCAACTTTTTACTGATGCAATTCAACTTTTTACAAACTCAGTTCATCCCTCCACCAATTCAACCTAAACCATCAAACTGATCTGTTGTAAGTATTCTTTTTGCTGTATTCAATTTGATGCCTGATTTTGACGCAGCTTCCTTGGCAGTAAATCCATCGTCATACAGCTTCACAAAGAACTTCTTTTTTCGACAAATAAGAACTCATATTTCCCACATCTTGTTCCAGTATTGCGTGGAGGGACAGATGGACCTCGCTATTCTTTTAATTTCCCATTGATTTGAGTGGGATGTATTGGTAACTGTTTTCTATGGACTAAGATGTATTGATAACTTTTTTTTTTTTTTTTTAAATGAAGTGGGTTCTAACAGTTATTATGGATGAGATAGTTATATTAATATCCATTCTATGTCACTAACAGGTTCAGATAGTGGTTACATTTATCTGTCGTCTTTCCAGGAAGGATTCTGTGAGTCTATAGAAGTTGTGGACTATAAACCTTATCTGAAAGGAAGAAGCAACATCCATGGGGTGGATTTGAATCGCGATTTTCCTGAACGACTCAGCAGACACACTGGTGATTTATTTCGAGGAAGGCAGATAGAAACAACGTATATAATGAAATGGATTATGGCTAATCCTTTTGTACTGTCTGCTAGTCTCCATGGAGGTTCAGTTGTTGCCAGTTATCCCTATGATTCGGGGTTAGTATTTTCATTGCAAAAAAAAAAAAAAACCCCTTTCTCCTGTATTCAAAAAAAATATTTCTTATAGATTTGATTGCCTGTAAAATTTATTAATATTAACACTAGATTATGGTCGTCTAATCCTATAATTAATTATTGAGGCGGGTTAGATGTCATTTGGTGTGAGTCTTTTGATTAGAGGAGATATTTGAAATAGAAATCCACCCAAATCAGGTCTTTTTAGTGGTGCAATTGTTTATGCTGTGTTCGGGAAGATAAGTGGGCTCACGTCACATCTATTGTGACACTTTGATTACGGAGCAGCATATATGCATCATAGATTCTTCGAGTGTGAACGAAGAGCACTGAACAGATATAACATTTGGAACAGTTATCTTCTCTGTATTATATATAATAATAACTGTAATAATTATTATATATAATAATAATAACTGTAATATATAACTTGGAAATATTTGCTACTGGAATAACATCGCTTAGGGATTTATTGGACTTGATCCTGGTGGAAAATACCCAAAACGCTCATAATGCTGTAAATGTCGGTAGAGGGAGTTCGACCTTGGAGCTGATTCATGACGTCATGACGCATATTCTGCATCATTTCTTGAGGTTGGTAGCAGTATGATTTGGTATCTGACGGTATACGGAAATCCCATCCAATTTTGTATTTTATTCAGGTCTAGTCACTCAAGTCAGCAATAAAATGTGAACATTCTTCTTTAGCTGTAGAGCTCTTGCCAGTTGAGCTATGAAGCCAGCGGCTGTTAAAAGCTGCCCGTAATCTATCTTTTTTACAAATATCATCAGGTCACTTTCTCATTTATCTGATTAGCACTTTCCAGCAGAACTGTTGCCAACTGTAGCATAGTTCAATCAAGTAGTAGGTTAGGTTATCTTTTGGCGTCGTAGTGCTTCTTTTCCATAAAATATAAAATCCTTGGCTTTACAACAATACTTCATGAAACTAATGAAACTAAACGAAACCTATTTTGATAGGGTGCATAGAAACTGCGTTTCATTTCAAAGATTGAATCTATATTAATAAATGAAATACTGTTATTCTAGTGTTACTGATGAAACAGATAGTAAAACCCCTGATGATGATGTGTTCCGTGAGCTGGCTCATGTTTATGCTGATAACCACAAATACATGCACCAAGGAAGCATTTGTAAAAATGACAATTTTACTCTAAATAGAGGAATAACTAATGGAAACCAGTGGTACAAAGTAACTGGTGAGTTTATGTCGAGTTCATGTTTCATTATTTCCTGACATTACTATAGTCACTTGTCTTGTAGTGCTGATTACTATTATTGACACTATCAACACCTTTGTATTAGGTAGGAAAAGGTCCTGCCACATACATATCTAGGTACATATCCTGCCATATACATACAGAAAATAATGTACATAAGTATTTGAAATGGTGTAGTTCAACTGTCGGAATGGCAATTCGTATTGGGGGCAGATATAGTAAACTAAAAAAATTATAGGTATAGTAGTAACCTACTACTATACCTATAATTTTTTTTATTTTACTATATCTGCCCCCAATACGAATTGCCATTCCGATAGTTGAACTACACCATTTCAAATACTTATGTACATTAAAAAATTATTATACCACTATATATTTATATACATAAAATCTCTCTCTATATATTTATATACATAACAAATTATTATACCTTATATTTCTATACCTATAAAAAAATTATAGGTCTAGTAGTAACCTACTACTATACCTATAATTTTTTTATTTTACTATATCTACCCCCAATACGAATTGCCATTCCGATAAGTATTTGAAATGGTGTAGTTCAACTGTCGGAATGGCAATTCGTATTGGGGGCAGATATAGTAAAATACACCATTTCAAATAATTATGTACATTATTTTCTGTATGTATATGGCAGGATATGTACCTAGATATGTATGTGGCAGGACCTTTTCTTGCAAGAAAAATATATTTGGAAACTTGTTTACGTTTTTCTGTTCTCTCTTTACGTTCTTCTGTATGTCTCTCTGTTTTTCACAAATTTGAATTTTGTTGTTGACAAAACGACGAAATATATACTGTTGTTACCTACTGATGATACATAAAAATGAGCTGTTACGTCCAGAAGTTCCAGGTGTCTCAGTCAAGTTAGCTTAAAAACTTGATATCTCTCTATCAGCTCAGATCCCAGTTGCTGTCACAGCTGGTTCCTTGAATCTAGTAGAATATAGAATTGAGAAGGTTGACAATGAGGAGTACCCATGACTTCTTTTTATACTACATTCCCATTTTTAAAAGAAATTAGGTTCCATTCTGAAGCATTTGAGACCAGCCGCACTCTCCTACGGTGAATAGTTCATTTCCTATGAGCTTCCAAAGTTTCGGCAAGAAATGACGTCATTGCACTTCTCCTGCCTAGTCAGGACCCCCTTGCCCACTGTGACGTTACTTGTTGCCGAAACTTTGAAAGCTCATAGAAAAATAACTATTTATTGTAGGAGAATGTGGTTGGTCTCATAATTCTTAGAATGGAACGAACGTACTTTCATTTAAAAATATAACCAGAAGTCATGGGGACTCCTCATTCCACGTCGGTACTCATCTTGGATCAGCCGTAGCTTGTAATAGTAAGGGCCGGTAACTAGAACACAGGTTAGCGGTTATCGTCTGACCAGATGCTTGTGAGGCGTAACAAGAATCAAGGTTATCGCCTGATCAGACGATAACCTCTAACCAGCCGTGCATGGGCGGTTAACCGGAGGTATAAGCAATCTGATTGGCTTACCGCGCCTTGCCGGGAAGCGGGGCTGCCAACTGAAGCAGCTTGTCTTTTTCAATGCTTTTGCTTCCGAGTCTGCGAAGCAGCGGAAGCCTTGTGTTCACTTTCGTGAGCCAAAAAATTTTTGTCTTCAGAAATCAAAATTTCCACTTGCATTTTGCATCTCAAAGCCTACTGAACAAATTTGGTTCCGTGTCTGTCGGTCTGTGAGTCTGTCCGCATTTCCTTGTTACAGCCATAACTTCCACGATTTTGAATTGATTCAGCTCAAATTTTGAGGGATGGTGCGGATAAGGCCCCTTGAGGTCCCATACAAATTTCAACATGATTGATCCAGCGGTACGCCCTGCTCATACGCTAACGTTAAATTCAACAAACACGCATAACTTTCACAATTTTGATTCAATTTCGCTCAAATTTTCAAGGGTTGTTTGGACAAGGCCTAGTGAGCTCCAGTATGAATTTCAGCATGATCGGACCCTCGGTGCGCTCTGCGCATGCGCTGGCGTGAAATAGATTCAATTTTCTTGTTACAGCCGTAGTAACCAAAGATTTCACCCAATTTCAATGTAATTCTCAGGGATTAAGCGGGTAGGGCCCATTGAGGTCCCATATAAATTTCAACATGATAGAGCCAGCGGTTCGCCCTGCGCATGCACTAACGTGAAATTCTTCAAACACGCATAACTTTCGCAATTATGTATAATGGACGTAATGTATTATGGACGTCATGTTATGTAATATGTATATTTCATGTAATGTTATGCAATGTCATGTTATGTAATGTAATGTTATGTAATATGTATATTTCACGTTATGTAATGTAATGTAATGTAATGTAATGTTGAGTAATGTTATGTAATGTTATGTTATTTTGCTTCCGAGTCTGTTCTATTTTATAATGGGTCACTCTGATTGTGACGAGGAAGCTCCTGTGCCATCACCTTGGCAGTGTATTTTCTTTGCGTTGAAAAGAAAGGAAACATGTCTGCTTCGTGTATCTCTACTTCGTGAGAGGAATGCTATGGTAGTGTTACCTAGCAACCCTGCGCTCAACCTCAGGTTAGCTTGACCTAACCACGGAATGCGTTCTAGTTACGCTCCACTGATAAGAAAGCGGTCAGCGGTTACCGCCTGTTTAAACTGAGGTTAACTATCGTGAGGTTATCGTCGGTTCTAGTTACTGGCCCTAACAGTGATAGACTTGTAACAGTGTGGCTGTTCTCGATACATTTTTTCTTCCGGTGGAGACGGGATCGGTGAGCGGAAGCCTAATTGATATCCCTTCTTAACGGTTGATAATCTCGCTGGCCTAGGAGGGGGACTGTCGAGGGTCCACCCCCACTGTTACACTCTGTTACATATTAGCAGATCGTGGTTTGGTAGTATGCGCTGAGCAACTCACCATACTCCGTCCACTTTTTGTGAGCTTACCAGAAGGATAAGCCCAAAGGTTTCCCAGATGGATTCCTTTACTAACAACCGGTCCCTTTGATAATAAATACATCTATTGGCTTCCCGACCCCCTTTCCCCCCCTTTAGAGTGTGAGTATAATTAAACTATACTGAGCTCATTAGAAGGCGGTTGATGCCGATTCCCAATTGACAAGTCCCAATAGTTGTTCCATCCTGACGATGGAGGTTGATCACCTAGAGGTTGCCCAGATGAGCACAATTCACTGGCCAAAAGCTCTGACAAATTATCCACCAATACTCGTATGTAGGAGCTTTGTTCTCCATCAAGGTTAGTCACCTTGAAGTTGTTCATATGTCGTTTCCTGAACCAGAGCTTCATACTACTTTTCATTCCCCCTTTTCCCTCTCATACTTCTGCTACCCAGAAGTATATCATGAGGGGAGGAGTGTAACAGTGTGGCTGTTCTCGATAAATTTTTTTCTTCCGGTGGATACAGGATCGGTGAACGGAAGCCTAATCTATATCCCTTCTTAACCGGTGATAATCTCACTGGTCGGGGGGGGGGGGGGGGGCTGTCGAGGGTCCATCCCCACTGTTACTCTGTGTCACAGACTGCAAAATTATACTGGGAAACCAGTATCCTTCGCATTTTATTTCAAGACTCTTGGTCGTTTACAATATTAGTTAGGTGCGTCTGGTGCAAATGAAGAGATCTAAATGATACTTGAAAATTGGGATATTTTTAGAGTTCTAAAAGCTTACTGGATTCAGTGATTGGGGCACCTCAAGAGAATGACTTATGGAATACACTCTCAGATGATTTTAGGGCAAATATTGAGAAAAGAAGGTCAGAGGCGACCATTGAGTAAATGGATGTTTATGAATGTGTTCGTATTTCAGCAATGTCTACTTGTTGCTAAATTTGTGGCCATTGTAACCTATTTTATCTATGCAGGTGGGATGCAAGATTTCAATTATGAACATTCCAACTGTTACGAGATTACACTTGAATTGAGTTGTTGCAAGTACCCCAACAGAACTGAATTGCAGGCAGAATGGAATAATAATCGTCGAAGTTTAATCTCATTCATAAAGAAAGTTCATATGGGTGTGAAAGGTAAGCTCTTGAACTAAACCTATTGCTTTGAGATAAGAATGTTATTTTTTGTTTCTCTGCTCAACATATTCATTGGTGGTTCCTATTGCATATGTCACATGCAGGTAGCCATGATGCTACTCCGGTCGTATCGCTGTTTGCCGTTATGAGTTAGCCTGCTCGTCACTGTATTTTGAGGGATCATGGAGTTTTTGCATCATCTTGAAAAAATTGTTCGTGGTTCCAGTTTAGCAAGTTTTTATGAATTTTTCTGACTGATTTTGAATCTATAGAAGTGCTATTGTCAGATTTAGACATCGAAATTTGACAATTCCTTCTTCATTTTGAAGAATATTCAGTAGTTGGGCCTCAGTCCACATCCGTTTCGACATGCTCACAAAAAGAGAAAAACCACAAAAACATAAGAATATAGAAGCTAGGATACGATATCAAGAAGTGAAAGAAATATCCCAAAGATACGAAATCAATGATAATACTAAGGCGAAATCGAAAAATCTCATATGAATAAGCTTCCCATCTGGATACCTAACTTTCAGCTCTGAATAAACCCCCAAAAAAAATCAAGCACGTCAATTTTTGAAGCTTTTTGTTCCATAGGTAGTGTAGATGGGGAAAATTGCCAATAAATAATTATTAGATGCGTAGAAAGAAAATATTGAAGCTTAAAGTGGCTGCATGTGACACATGCACTACGACCAGATCCAAAGGACAGCAAGTGCATGTGGCACATGCACTGTGACCGGAAAGCATTCAACAGGCGCAGTGACTAACAACTAGTAGGATATCACCGGTCAGGCTGCATGTGACACACTAAGACCGAAAATATGCCCAATTATTATATTAACTGGCAGAGTTTTAGAAGTGTTGAAGTTGTATTACTTGTTGTAGGGAGATCCTTAGCATTTTAAATAAGTGCGACAAGAATTTATTTGATCATTATGTATATTGTCGTGTTCATAGGCGTTGTTTCTTTGGAAAATGGAGCTGCTGTGGCTCAAGCAGTAGTTGAGGTCACTGGAAATGATCATAAAATTCTTACGACAGATAGAGGTGAATACTGGAGGCTATTAACCCCCGGACAATATAAATTGAAGGTATCTGCTCCAAGGTATGCCTCCAACAATGTTACTTTGGTTTCTTGTAAATAAATTTGTTATTTATATACTTTTAAGTTATTATAGAAAAAGTTTGAGTTTTGTTTAAACTGATAGTGCCATGTGCCAATTTGGTGTGTTGTTGACCACACATTATTTCAGAGTGGTTAGAATAACTGCAGGCTGTGATTTTCAAGGTTTAGAAAAATTGTTATTGAAGTTAAATTTTGGTTCTAAAGGAAGCAGTATGTCAACCTCTTGTTTTGACCCTCAGAATGCTCTTGAAGATTTCTCTCAATTGGAGGGTTCTCTCAATTGGTGTGCATGCGTCGCAAAAGAACAGTGCTGCAGCACCGCTAACAGCTTGGGGTGGTCAGCCATGCCTTGATACCTGCTAAGAAAGTCCAATAGCGGACGAATGAATACTAAATTGTGATCCTGGGGTTTTTTGGTGGCTTGATAAATAGGTATCTGAGGTTTGCTTTGTACTACCACTCCTGGGTTTTGAGATATGAACCAGTTTTTTGTGCTTAATAAACCGTTCCTAATTCGCCTTCGTTTCCTGATTCGCCAACATATGATTCTTGGGATTCAAATAGCAAAAGCTAGAAGGCGGGCATGACCTTTCAGTTGGTACGATACTTCGAAAGCGGGCTCATATTCTCATAACTCTTGTTTTGACCCTCCAAACGGCTATGAAAGCTAGAAAAATTGAGTTCTTGTATAAGGCCTCCAAGCAGCTTTTCAACACCTGGTGAACTGGTTCATATCCAGAATCTTCGAGTGATGGAGTCAAAATAACCCCACAGGTCGAAATATTGTTTACAGTGAACCACTATTGAACACTTTCTGGAGGTTTTTAGGCGTTTCCGACCACTGCACGCCATTAGTGGTGCCTCAGCGACTTTTTTATTATGACGTATAAGGAGGTTAGTGGACGAGTGTTTATCGGTGGGAGGGGGGGATTCAACAAGTATAACCTCCAATTTGCAAGTCTTCATTAAATTCCGAGGGTTAATACGCGAGTTCGAGTTTTAGTTCTTGAGTAGACAAATAAAATTCAAGAAATAGGATGTACCTTTTTTCTTTTAAGTTGAAAAAATCAAACCCAAATATTGTAATTTTCGAATAAAAAATTGAAAATCAGAGAATGATTTTTGATCTCTGATTTCTAAAATCCGATCAGGTTTAAGTGAAACTAAAAATGAGCTTTTTGATTAAATTCTGAACATTATATTTATAATTCAGGGTTAATACTCAGATCATGATTTTATTTATTTAGCAAAAAAAAAAAACATAAATTTCATCCTCTGGGTTTTTCACAGTGAGGAGTACCCATGACTTCTGTTTAACCGCACTTTCCTATGGTGAATAGTTCTTTTTCTGTGAGCTTTCTAAGTTTTGGCAACGAGTGACTTCACTATTTACCATAGGAGAGTGTGATTGGTCTCGAAAGTCTTAGAATGGAACCTACTTTTATTAAAAAATACTAACAGAAGTCATGGGTTCTCATTGTTCTAGTTTTCAGAAGTGTTGGCTGTTTTTGTGTAAAAAAATTTTGAATCATTGTTATGCTTTTTTATAGATGTGATGATGTGATTGTGCCTTTTACCGTTACTAGTGATTCGACTTCTTTACTCAATGTAACACTGAAAGTTTCCCATGGGTCTCAAGGTATAGTATGGTTTGGCTATGCCGTTCTGGAACTTGAAATGTAGTTTACGTTACTGTTGCCATTATTGTAGTTGTGTGAATGCTGCTTTAAGAAAAAATGCCAATTGCCCTTCATTCTACGTCTTATTTGTACTGGAGATGGTAAAATATGCTGGAAAATTACTTCATAACTTGTTGGAAAAATTTACCTTTCAGCGAATTCTTTATGAAAACGTACTTTTGCAGTGGGTCTGTATTACTTGAAATTTTGAAACAAATTTCGAGTCAAATCAGTTTCAAAACATTCTGAATGCCTGAATCCCTGAATTTCAACATTATATAAATATAATGCCTATATTATTAAAATTGCAAATCTATCTGCCTGTACGTTGATTAGAATAATTTAATCTCATTTTTTTCTACCTGTATTTTGCTATATGTAGACGATCGGCAACATTATCCGAATTTTTCATTGCCAGAGTGTCTTTATAATAAGCTGCTTATCTCGGTGAAACGGCTCAGTCGAATTGAATGAAACTTGCTTAATATTCGGGGGTGGTTCAACTCGCCCAAGTGCCCAAAATCGGAATAAATTCAGCAAAAGGAACAAAATGGAGTTATGGCAGTTTGTCCCAAAAACTATTTTGAATTTGTAACAACACGTTTGAACGCTAAAGCATGTTCAAGTTAGATAGTTTAAATTTATGATTTCGTTGAAATTTGCTCATATGGTCTTGCTGGATGGCTGGAATTCATTGAGACAGATTTCCCACTGCTGCTCCAACCCAGGTTATGCAAGCCTCGGTACCCCCTCGGTAGTCTCGGTGCTTATGGCATGAATTAATTTAAAAACTGATGGCGCGAGCCATTGGTTACATTTAATTTGTTCACCTACAATTCTCGTCTGATGGGCACAAATCACAAAACTTCGAGGATTCGTTCTTCATTAATTTAATGAATGCTCTGTTCAACTGTCTCAGTATTTGCCATAGGTACCTACTTTAGAAATGATGATCATAAATGCCATAGTGCCACTAAACAGGCAGTACTTAGTTCTGTGCAGGATTTTATTCTACTGATAGAAAAGTCCAACCAGCAGTATATAAATTAATGAACCGATCTGCTAACTTGGTAGACTCAGAATCAAAATAAACATATCTGGTTCTAGAAAGAGACAAAAATTACCTATGTTATTTCAGTACCTACAATGAAATGAAAAACGCTGAAAGCCCTTGTAACATGGGTTTATTGTGCTATTGGACTTACCCACAGGAATGTTGGCTGTTCATTTATTGTTTCTCAGAAACACGAATTAGCCTATTTTTTTATTTTATTTTTTTAACAAATTATCTTTGATCATTGATGTATTGATTAAACGAACTTACCTAAGTGAAGTTCAGTCAGAATTATTCCTGTTAAACACTCTAATATGTATACAAAGTAGTAGTATTCCATGCTACGCCACTTATACAGCAAATAAAAAGGATATAGAGAAAAAAGTGTCCTACCTTGCCCGTATTTCTTAAGCATGCATCCCGTGTCATCATCTATGAAAAGAGTCCTGAGCCGCTACCAGGGACAGGCAACGCCCGGGTGGGATGCTGTACATATTAGAGTGTTTAATAGGAATAATTCTGATTGAACTTCACTTAGGTAAGTTCGTTTAATCAATACCTTATTCCACATACAACACTCTAATATGTACACAAAGTAGCTTGAAAAGACTTCACACTACGAAAGGTAGCGGTTGCAAGGCCCCCACAAGAGGGAGGGGGTGACCACCCTCTCCTAAGAGGTGCTGTCACCCCCCTAAGCACCCTGCGTGATAGGGGTTCCATCAAGCATTAATTTCGAAAAGACCATTATAAACAAATTATGAAAAACGAACGCTTTAGTACTCATTTTGGTATGTAAAAGATGCAAATCTACAGAAAATCTTGAAAAACTGCCTGCATAAGGGTTCTATCTGACAGTGGTCGATTGAAAAACTTTGCAAATGTCTCTGACCTCGTAGACCAGCCAGCATACTTGCAGATTGTATCTACGGAGAATCCACCTCTGAGAGCTGGTGACGAGGCTGCATGTCTAGTTGAATGAGGTCGGAAAATAGATGTGTCGATACCTGACCTCTTCAGAGTTGATGACACTCATCTAGAGAGTGTGGCCCTGGAGGCAATCATATGTGGTCGTTTGTGGGTAATGAAGAGAAGGACTCTCCTTCTGGTCGTAGGGTGGAGGTGTCCGATAAGTAGCGCTGCACCAACGAGGCCACACACAGGTGAGGTTTCTGCTGAAAAAACGGAAGTTTTAACACAGGTTGATATTTATTTGGCCCAGAAGTTTTAATGAAGTCTGGTATCTTTATCTCCATTATTACCCCCGGTATTACTAGAATCTGATCAACGAAATAGTCTGCAGGCGCTGACCCATCGCCAGGAGGATAAGGGTAACTACTTTCTCAGACAGGCCTTCAAGATCATTGATCTCCTTGTCCAGGAATGACAGCACTATTTGTGGGTCCCATGTTTGGTCATACCTGGGAGTCGGAGGTCGGAGTTTATAAACTCCTTTGAGAAATCTAGCGACTAAAGGATGAGTACCAACAGGCTCTGTAGCCAATAATGCGAGGGCCGACCTAAATGAATTTACTGACTTATAGGATACCTGTGACGTGTCAAGAACATGTTGAAGAAAAACGATGACAGATTTGGGGGAGGGGCACCAAGGATCAGAGTCGTTTTGGTGACTGAAAAACCACCATCTTCTGTAGCAGGACATATACTGCGCCATAGTCGACTTAGACAACGTCACAATCAACGTTGAGATGGTGTGGTCTGGTAGCCCCTTCATCCTGAATGCCTGGCTGATAAAATCCCGACCATTAGTTGCAGGGAGGTCGACAGTGGGTGTGCCTCGGAGCTGAAATGAGAAGTTAACAAAGTTGGGTTAGGACCGAAGGTTAGTAATTCTGAATCAAGAGGAGACATAAAGAGGGGGTACCAGGGCTGAACACCCCACCGAGGGGCTACGACTACCCCTCTGGCCCCATCATCCTGAATCTTTCGTAAAGTCCTAAGTATGAGGGGAAATGGCGGGAAGGCATAGAATTTGAGACCGCCCAGGATAAGGAGAAGGGGTCTACAGCAAACGCCTGAGGATCAGGTACCCAGGATACATAAGTGGGGCACTTGGTTGACGCTGAGGATGCGAACAAGTCAATTGAAGGTTCCCCAAAATGTTCAATGATACTAAGGAAATTAGTTGGGTTCAAGGACCACTCAGCTCCCTCTGGACACCTTCTAGAAGCCTCATCCGCCCTAAAATTATCTTTTGAGGTAAAGTAGGTGGCACGAAGGAATATGTTCTTTGACTCCCACCACTCCCATAGTTGTCTAGATGTTGACAGTAAGGACTCTGAGCGAACTGTGCCCTATTGACACAGGCAATAGCCATACTATTATCGGCTCTAAAGATGACATTGCAATGACTTAGGTTGAAGGCAAAATGTTGAAGTCCTAAAAGGGTGGCTTGAAGCTCTAGAATATTTATGTGAAGTCGTTTCTCCTCTTCAGACCACCAGCCACTGATCACTTCACCTCCTGACACTGCCCCCCAGCCTGTCAAGGAACTATCAGAGTCAAATGAGAGAGAGAAAGAGTCTCTCCACAGTGTATCGGCAAGGTTATTCACCTGAGAGGACCACCACTCTAAATCTGGGAGAACATAGTCGGATATATACATTCCCGCATTGTAGTCATTATTATAGATATGTAACATTTGAGATTTTTCTTTCTCCGCCCCTTTAACATGAATCCATCCATACGGGCTTGCCGGGCATAAGGAAACCAGATTACCAATCAACCTTGCAGACTCCCTCATGGAACATGATCTGTTGGCAATAAAGAAGTCAATTAGGTGTTTAGTTCTCTCTGCGTTAGGGTAGGGACATTAACATCCTCTCAGAATCAAATAGAAACCCCAAGTAAGAGAAAGATGTTGATGGTGTAAGACGACATTTATCTACATTAATATTAAAACCCAGGAAAGTAAGCAATTTAACAAGTTTACTAGCGTGTGCTGAACAAATGGCCACAGAATGGCCTAAGATCACAAAATCGTCGAGGTAGTTAGCAAGTGTCACACCTTGTGAACGTAAATGTGCCAGTATGGGCTTCATGAGCTTAACAAAAGTATATGGGGCTGACGATAAACCGAACGGTAGGCATTTGAACTGAAAAAGGTGATTTACCACCATAAAGCGTAAGTACTACCTGTGTTCACGCATCACGTTTACTGCATAATAAGCATCAGAGATATCCACCACAGCACCGTATGCCCCTTGCCAAACAAGCTGTCGAACGGTGCGGTGATCCTCTAACCTAAATGGAAGGGCTGAAACGAATTCATTCAATTTCTTAAGATTTAAAATTAGTCGCTTGCCTCCTGACGGTTTGTGCACTAGGAAAATAGGAGACAGAAATTGGCCTTCCGTGTAACTGCAACGTTCAATGGCCCCAGACATTTCTAGGTTAGCCACTAACTCCTTAATATATGCTAAATCCTTGGTTGGGAATAGCATCCTTTTCCCCGAGGACTGAGTGAGGGGGGGGGGGGGGGGCTAAAAAGAATTCTGTACCCTAATACCCAGCTCAAAACAGTGTAATTGTCGGTGATGGAACACCAGTTCTTGAAATGATATTTTAAGGAGGCATGACGCCTAGTTGGAGTTCTTACCTCCGTTATTTCTGATATCTCGACCTGTGGTTGTTGCTGCAGTTGTTTAGGTAGCGCTTCTTGTTGTTTTTGGGTCCTTGATTCCGGGGTTGGGCCGAGGTGTATGCTGCCCCCCCCCCTTTTGGTAGGAGCCGGCCGCCTGGAGTTTAAATGGTTTGATGCTGAGGGTTGTAGCTGACGTTGTTGTTGGTGTGAAGCTTACACAGGTTTGGGAAGTAGGTCCTTAGCAAATGAGGAAATGCCCTGTTGGTCCCGTACCATGGACCTAAGGTCATCCCCATCAGAAATTTCGAGGGTACCGCCTTAGCCGATACCGAGCGTAGCGGTCCCGGTAAGGCGTCACAAATGGCCTTCTTACGAAAACGTGAGATGTCGCAGTGTAAGGCAACAAGGGATCTCCCCACATCCCAAAGTGGGCTAAAAACGAGCTCGTCGTCCGCTGCGCGATTCATTAGCATGGTAAGTGCAGTACCCGTGGCTGTGAGAGCCGTCGCCACCTGACGCTGAAAGGTTGTAAAGTGGTCATCACGTTTCTTATGAAACAGGCTTAGGGACTCAACCAGCTCCGGGTTGAGTAACGGCGGAGTGACCACATCCAGGTTGGCAGGTGGTGGGTACCTTTCTTTCACTTCCGTGTATTCGTTTAGGGGACACCTTCCCGCAGCCAAATGGACCACCTATCTGTCCTATCTGTCAAGCTACTGTGTAGGTTGACTTCCGATGGTTTAGTTGAGGCTGGATTCTCACCCAATATCTCACGTATCTTAGGCGGCAGGTGGCTTTCCGAATAGTCCCCATCTGCCGACTGCGGGTTCTGGAAACCCTTGAAAACGGGAGACTCGTGCCCCTGGCGTTCACCCGAAATCGGATGAGCCGAGAGGGCACCCGGCAGTTCAGGGGCGTTGACTGAGTCTCCCGAGCGATCTTCAGCTGACCTAGGAACACAGTCCCGAAAAACCACACCCGGTTTCCCGGTGTTTGTTTGGTACGGTCCCACGGACAGACCGGCACGATCGCATGAACGAGAAAACGGGCGTTGCCCGATGTCTGGTGAGGATGAAACAGAGGTATAGTCAGATGACGACGATCTGCGATTTTGGTGACAGAAATGATGTCGACGGGACATGCGAGAAAACTCCGTAAACATCTTTTCCAAAAACGACGGTGACGGAGAAGGAACACGAGGTCTGCGACCATGAGAAGACCGCGATCGGCTTCTGGACCGCCTGCGTTGTGACTGATGTGAAGGTTCCATCGGGACACGAAGGATCAAAAACTAAAGCGAATAGGTAACAAGTTATACCAATCTCTGTAAAGGAGATACGTTTAAGAAAAAATAGATAGTCTATATTAAATTAACGTAATTAGAACGGGCTTACTTAATAATGCGTGTAATCATGGTGACAGCAAGAAAAAATATGAGGTAACCTAACCTGCACACGGGGAGGTGACACGGGATGCATTGTTAAGAAATTCGGGCAAGGTAGGACACTTTTTTCTCTATATCCTTTTTATTTGCTGTAAAAGTGGCGTAGCATGGAATACTACTACTTTGTGTACATATTAGAGTGTTGTATGTGGAATAATAGTGCTATTTAATTGTCTTGATTCACCTGTTGATACTACTTCTAGTATCATTATTCAAATGTATGGTGATTTCAGACAATTACCCAGGTTTTTGACCCATAAAAAATTAATATTGGGAGCTGAAACTTCGTTAGAACCTCAATTTTACACTCTGGTCAAAATCGACTTCATATTCGGTCTCTTCTTCTTAAAAAAATATGGAAAACCATGCCTCACAAGTTACTAGAACACCAAAAAATCCTATTTTTACACCCATTTTTCACCCATAACACCCTTGGGTATATTCCGATCGGGCTGCAAAGTTTTGGGACACAACTAGGGCCCAAATGGAGCTTATGTGCGAAAGAACGAATATTTTAGACCGAAAATGAAGTACATATGGATGGTACGACGGACTGACATTGCCTTTCTGGAATCTACGCAACTTGAAACACAGAAGAAAAAATTTTGAGAGGGTGTTCTAAAAATTGTTTGCTGAGTGAATGCATAGGTGTATTATTCACAGAATTATAAACCAAAAGAAACACAGTAACGTAAACAGGTAGTATAAGACCTCAGTGTAGCAGCAGGGATCCTTACACGATTACTGAAGGACAGCAAGATAATAAATATTGGTATTGTTGCGGTTCAGCCACATGTTAAGGAAGCAAGAAGAATGTCACATTTCCTTCATAATTATTGCTTCCTCACTGCGAAAGGAGAGATGCCGGTGGGGGGGGGGGGGGGGGCTTATGTTCATGCAAGAAGTAACAGAAACAATTGTCCCCCAAAAACCAAACTTCCTGTTGCTTTTTGCATTTCAAAGCTTTCTGAACAATTTTGGTTCTGTGTCTGTCTGTGGTGAGTTCCTTGTCCCGAGCAAAACTATACGAAATTATGGTCTGATTTTGGTGAAATTTCCAGGGCCCCTAGACCCCCTAGACGACTCCTTATGAATTTCATCACCGTCTGACAATGGTAGCAATATGCGCATGCATAAACGTGAATTATATGGTGGTAATTTTCGGAAGAGATTGTTTACTGGCAGCAGCGCTCCTAGTGCGGAAGTTCGGAATTTTTTCAAAGAAAAACTGAAAACTAAAGTTTTTCGCGTGGTTATGTTGGTTCTTCTGTGGCCCCCCGGTCCTCCACTCCCACTCTCCTTCATGACGCCATTGTTCGTTCCGCGTGCGAAGTTTTCGGATATCTGTTGTTGGTTCTCACTTTTTAGTTTTTCAAAACCTTTAAAACAGTGTTAAAAGTGGTGTTTTTTCGTTGATAATTGGTTGTTCTTCGTGTTTTCGACGTTTTTCGTTCGTACGCAAGTGTCGATGTCGGATTCCGAGCGTGTCTCGGCTCGCGTTAGTTCGCGTCCGGATCGGCGTGTGTCCCCCGACCAACGGGTTGGGGCTTTGGTTTCCTCTCATAATCAGGGGAAACGACGACGCACAGGTTCCGGCCCATTGGCGGAATCAGGAAATCCCAATAGGGATAAATTTTCAGTCCCGGGTACTTCTAAAAAGGGTACTTCCGAAGCGGCCATCCCGCCTATGTGGTGCCGACCGCGGTTGTCCGATTTCGCACCAACTTTAGATTCGGTGTCGAGAGACAACCCACACCAATCAGGGGAACGACGACGCACAGGTTCCGGCCCATTGGCGGAATCAGGAAATCCCAATAGGGATAAATTTTCAGTCCCGGGTACTTCTAAAAAGGGTACTTCCGAAGCGGCCATCCCGCCTATGTGGTGCCGACCGCGGTTGTCCGATTTCGCACCAACTTTAGATTCGGTGTCGAGAGACAACCTACACCAACCGATCTCGGACGTTGATATTTCCGATGATGATGATGTATCATCAACCTCTTCCTTTGGGTTTGAGGGCTCTCCCGATGGCGAGATGTCCGATTTTTCAGTCGGCATTGGTCCCAAAGAGGACGATGATGAGCCCGTCGAACATAGCCGCCATGAGGTACCGCCGTTGCCGGAGACGCTGCAACGTATTATGGATAAAGCCAAAAAGGCGGAACCTCAACTCGTAAGTATTCACCCGAGCATTGCCTCCACCTGGGAGTCCCAGATGAGGCAGGGTCTCGATCTTGAGTTTTATAAACGGGTTAATGAACAATAAAACCCGAATTTTCATTGCCCATCTCTGGCGCCCCCCAAATTGAATGAGGTTGTTGAGGAAGTAATGACTAGCGTCACCGAGAATGCGGATAAGTCCATGGCGACTACCCATAGTTTTGTCTCGAAGGCCTTAGTTGGCATGGGCGAGGCCATGACGTTACTCATTGAAAATCAAAATGTGGATCGCCCGAATTTCCGAGACAAAATATTTGATGTTCTCTGGGATACGTCCTCCCTTTTGTGTGCAGGTTTTTTCAGAACCTCGATGACCAGGAGGTCGAGAGTCACGACCTGTTTCAAAGGTAAATACAAACAGTTGGCTTCTCGCTCTAAAGTGGGCCCGCTATATTTATTTGATGAAAAGGCGGAGGGGTGGATCCGTCGGGCCCAGGATGCGTCAAAAGCGGCCCAAATGGTTTACAGACCGCGTCAAAACACGTCCACTGGACGTTTTGAACCCACATAACCCAGGTAAGACATGCGGGCCGTTTGGCTCTTTTTGCAGATAGGTGGTTGTCAACCCCAGCTTCACAGCCAGTTTTGGACTGGGTTAAAGGGTATAGAATTCCCTTTTCAGTCATCCCGCCACTTTGTGAGGGCATTGCTGTTCGGCTTGCCAGTCAGATGTATGACATGGACGCCATGCATAAAAAAATTCAGGAGCTGTTGGGGGCAATTTCAGAAATCTCTGGGCGTGATAACGTTTTTTCTCTCGCCGATTTTTCTGGTTCCCAAACCTAATGGGTCATCACGTTTCATTTTAAATTAAAAAAAAAAAAAAAAAAATTTAAATGAATATGTGGTTGTTAACCATTTTAAGCTTGAAGACTACAGGTCGGTGTTACATCTGTTGGAACCCAATATGTGTGGGGCTTCGGTGGATCTTAAGGATGCTTATTATTTAATCCCAATTGTGCCAGAGGATAGAAAATTCCTAGCGTTTAGATTTCAAGATGCGTTTTATGGCATGAACGCTCTACCTATGGGGCTTGCGTCTGCTCCATTTTGCTTTCATAAAGTTTTACGTCCTGTCATGGCTATGTTGAGAGAGCGTAATATACCAATTGTTAACTACCTCGACGATTGTCTCCTGCTCGCGCCCACCCATGACGAATGTGTGCGCGCTCTAGCTTCAACTGCCAGTCTGTTGACAAGCCTAGGTTTTGTTATTAATGATGAAAAAAGTGTCTTTGAACCGTCCCGCAATTTTGTTTCCTTGGTTTTCTCTTTGATTCAGTAAACATGACTATAGGCCTTCCCGTCGACAGGAACCTGAGGGGACTATTCGAAATTTAGCATCGTTGATAGGGACGTTGATAGCTTGTATGCCCGCCATCCCCTATAGTCAGTTGTATATTAGGTCGTTCGAAAGGGATAGGTATCTCGCATTATTGAATCATAACGATAATTATAACGGGACTTGTTCTATATCCAATCAATCGCGCGACGATTTAATCTGGTGGACCGTTGCCTTTGAAAAGCCTCCATCTAAAATTCGATCGGATACTTATGATTATGTAATGTTTTCGGATGCGTCTGATACAGGATGGGGGGCGGCATGGGAGTCAGAACGTTCCTGTGGATGGTGGAAGGAACGCGAAAAAGGTCTCCACATTGATGAAAAAGAATTACTAGCGGTGAAACATGCTCTGGAGGGGTTTGCCAGGAACTGGCGGGGACGGTCCATTCTCCTTAGGGTTGACAATGGGACGGCGGTAGCGGTGTTAAATAAATTTGGCAGTGTCCGATTTCCTCACCTTTATACCGCGGCTCGAGCCATATGGCTTTGTTGTGAATCTAGGGGGTTGTGGATAAAAGCCTCTTATATTAACACAAAAGATAATGTGGAGGCGGACGCTGAGTCACGCCGTAAACTTTCAAGTGGGGAGTGGGGATTGTCACCTCAATATTTTCAAACGATTGTACGGACGTTTGGAATAGCTGAAGTCGACTTGTTTTATCGGATGACCTACATCAGTGTCCCCAATTTTTCTCTTGGCGGCCTCAGGCGGGAGCTGCAGGGGTGGATGCATTTACCTTTTGCTGGAAGAAATATTTCTTCTACGCTTTTCCCCCTTTTCGCTACTCTCCCGTGTACTACAAAAAGTCAGGGAGGACCAAGCTACGGGAATCGTGGTGGCCCCATTGTGGCCTACACAACCATGGTTTTCAGGTTTCATGAAGTTGGCTAGTTCACAAATATTATGCCTTGGCCCTAATGAAACCTTATTGATGGTGGCAATCTTATCCGGAGAAGTTTCATGAAAAAAGGTAACCCACTTGATGTTATTGGGACTCTTCATAGTTCTTTTGCTCAGACCACGCTTAAGCAATACGCGTCTTCCTACAATTTGTGGATCAACCTCTGTAATAGGAAGCATACAGACCCACTTACCTTTACGACCGCTGACGTTTTACGCTTCTTCCAACACCTGTTGGACGAGACACCTCAGTCATATAATGCTTTCAATACGCATCGGTCTGCCCTTGCGCTGGTAGCCGATTTTGACTTATCACAAGATTACTTAGTGAAGAGATTTCTTAAGTACACTTCCACTTGGGACCCCCAACTAGTATTACAGTACTTACAGTATTACAGTAACTAGTATTACAGTATTTTATGTCGGCTTCGGATGACTCCTTGTCCTTTAGAGCTAAAAAATTGGTGGTACTTTTGTTACTGGCGTCTGGTCAACGGATGCAAATGATTTGGTCAATTGAACGGTCGCATATCGTGTTCTCGGATTCTGACGTTCGGATTTATATACCGAGGTTGCTAAAAACGTCTAGGCCCTTCCATAACCATCCCCTTTTTACCCTCTCGTCCGGCCATTTGCGTAGCCTCCAATTTAAAACGATATCTGGCGGACACGGTTGATGTGCAGGGGTCGGCATTGTTTGTTGCTCTTCGGCAGCCCTTTTCGGCCTGTGACAGTACCTACACTAAGTCGGTGGGTAAGAAATATTATTGGGGCTGCGGGTATAGATTTAAGTATTTTTTCGGCACACTCTACGCGGCACGCTGCTGTTTCATCGGCGGCTCGCCATGGAGTGTCCATCAATGCGATTTTTCGAGCGGCAGGATGGTCGCAAAACTCTAATATGTTTCGCGCAGTTTACAATCGCCCATTGTGTTCACAGGCGGACTTTGCGACGGCGGTGTTGTCCTCCGTTTAATTCAGAGCTGCAGCCCTTTGGTGACAAATTGGATGCCCATTGGATGGCCGACTTACCATTTATTTTTGTTTTGATGCCTATCTTGATGCCTATTTTGTTTTTGATGCCTAACTGATGGCCGAATTACCATTTATATTGCCTTTTATATTGACGTTTCTATTGACATCTTCTTATAGGGATCATGTGTTCACTCGGCGCTCTAACCTTGACACGTTGTCATAATTTAGATATGTTCGCCTATTGGCAATCTTATACCATTTCTCTCTGACATTAATATATGTTTCTTGATAGTTGATAGTTGTTATCTAACATTGGTTACTTTCATACCATTAATTGCTCTTTCGCGGCTGTCCGTGCAACTGAACTGCTGTTTTCGTTCCTGCATAAAATGCTACAAGATGTCTCCTGTCTGTTCTCGGTCCATGGTTTCCTAGCTGTCTTCCTATGTGTTCTCCGTTACTGGCGTTTGTTTAATCTTTTCGTTCATGGAAAAGGGGAGGGGGCGTGCTCGACATGAGTCCGACGCCTAGGACGTGGCCATGAATGATACGACTGCCTACCATTCCTCATGTCTAAATGGGTGCCTTTTTTCTTTTCTCAGTGCCCTGGGGAGCTGGTGGAGGAATCTTTGAACAGCTGCCAGTAAACAATCTCTTCCGAAAATTACCGCCATATAATTGTACAATCAACTTACCTTCTGGGAAAGTCGATTGAAATTATATATAGGTAATTGGAGGAAGAGATTGTTACACTCCCACCTGTGAAGTCTGGTTGGGGGACTTCACCACCCTACCCATGCCTCCACCAGCATGTCTTCGAACTTCAATGGCGTCATGAAGGAGAGTGGGAGTGGAGGACCGGGGGGCCACAGAAGAACCAACATAACCACGCGAAAAACTTTAGTTTTCAGTTTTTCTTTGAAAAAATTCCGAACTTCCGCACTAGGAGCGCTGCTGCCAGTAAACAATCTCTTCCTCCAATTACCTATATATAATTTCAATCGACTTTCCCAGAAGGTAAGTTGATTGTACAATTTCATGAAACAACAATTTCTCAGTTCCTAATCGGCCGATCTCGCTCAAATTCGGAGGGTGATTGGGGGCTGGCTCCAAGATGATTCCATATGAAATTCGTTGGGGTTGGATCAGTAATAACCACAGCACATGCGCAAACGTGAACATCATGGAACAGTGATTTCTAAGTTCCTAATGGACCAATTTCACTCAAATTTGGGGGGTAGTTGGGGGTGGCTTCAAGACGAATGCCTATGAATTTCTTCGCATGTGAATCAATAATGATCACTGCCCATGCGCAAACTTGAAATTTGTCATCTCTTGCAAAACTCCACGACTGACCACCTATGGGAAATTCTTGTGGGCTACAAATTCTCCTTTTTTTGGCCAAATTCTGTTCAGTAACGGAAATTAACACTTACTGACCACATAATGAGGTGTTTATTTCGGAAAGTCTAAGCATAAAACGAGTGTGAAATTTGATTTTCTGAGTTCCCACTAAAAATTACTCAGGTTAATTTTCAATAATTCAACTCAAATCCTGCTTAGTGCTATTACATCACTTCAAACGATTGTGCAGAACTGCAATGGATGGATGGATGGAACTGCAAAATAAATAAAAACACGTCCTCAAAATTAAACCGAGGCTAGGGGTTCACAGGAAGGTTTCTTGAAGGTTGCCATTTCTAATGTTAGGTTGCTGGCAGCATTGAGAACCTTCGCCTCTGAGGCTTTTCTCCGCCTCCCTGGGTCAACAGCTAATTAAATTGCAATAGACCTGGTATTTCATTTCTTGCAGCAATTTACTTTTGATCATTCAAAAAATAACGCTTATTTTTGAAAATTGGCTTCAAACTACCTTTTTTCCATGAGTTCTGAATATTTTTTGTAAAAAAAAGTGACGAAAATTCCACATTTTAGTAAAATTTTCAGGACAACTATTTAAAACACTAATATTGATTCCTATAATCCTATTACGCATATTAGGTCATTTATTACTACTCTGTTTATTGCTGTTCAATCAGTTTGACTCATTATTTTTTTCTAGCTGATACTGTATGTCCATGTTACAATAAGTGAGGAAGCTTTACTGCCCACCCAACTTGGCAGACGCTTTATATTGATACAAGGTTTTGGGCTAAACTTAGCCCATCACATGAAACCTGTGATCAACCCGTGGAAAGAAGTTTGTGGAGTATTGGTTGCTCAAGGTTTCACCTGAAGATGGTTCAAGTTTGGCCCGAAACGTATCAATATAAAATTTATGAAGGAAATTTGAGGTTCTTCTTGCTTCCTTCCCATGTGGCTGAACCCCGACAATACTTACATCAACAACACTTTGCAGCTGACTGTTCCAACCTCTTCTAAGAAAAATGAAAGAAGACGAGAGGAAAATTTCATAAAACCAGGAGCAACAGAAGGGACTGGGCCAGTTCCTTCAGTCGCTTCTGGTTTTATGAAATTTTTCTCTCATCTTCCTTTATTTTTCTTGTCCTTCGGTAATTCGTGTAAGGATCCCTGTTGCTAAATTAGGGTCTTACAGTAGGTGCCCAGTAACGATTCTTATGATTGCTGTACATAGCTACTCATAGATAATAGTTATCTGATTTACTCGTGAATCTGGCCGTTCTTGATTACAATTCATTCAATACATAAAATCGAAGGGGGATATTCACGGAATGTAAAAATCTCTGATGAGAGTGATGATGAGTAGAAAAACGTCTGATGCACACGTCTGGCAGGTCGAACAAGTTTTGAACCTCGAAGATAATTATGAGGAACGAGGTTGAACTGAGTTCTTCCACCATAGGTGAGGCCCCCCTCTCTCCCCACCAGTCTCTATTTACTTTCATGGGGCGGTAGAGAGCCACCTGATGGACGAGACTGCAGACTCTCATTTCCGCTATTTTCAAAAATATGACGCCTATTGTTGTTTCATCTTTTGGATCACAACTGATTTGAATGAAGCTAGGTGGAATCAGCATAATTGAGGTGCCTAGAAATTTTAGTGTTGATAATTTTTCAAGGCACAAATTTATGTTAAGCTATTCCACACGAAAAAATCAGCAACATTTCAGTGTTCAAAAACAAACAAATATTAATTCGGTGGAGTACTACGTGAGCTTTAGGAGAAACAGTGTATTCCGTAGCACGTTAACAGATTTTTGACTCATCAAATCTCAAGTGTGATCTCTTTTCATATTATCGAATTGATGATCTTTGATTCTTCTTGCTTTTGCATTTATTGGAATTCAGAAAAATTAGTTTAAACATATTGAAGAGACCATCACTGATATTTAAAAATGTTTGAAATCTAGGGTTTTGATCAGGGTCCCCTTGAATGGGTTGGTTTGGGAAAACTTGAAAACTCAGGTACTGAGCTTAGAGGTGGGGATTTAGGGCCTATGTCAATAACTTACTATTCTTCAATAAATTCCTTAATGCTATGGATGATAATGACATTGCTATGGAATGAGAATAACATTATTTAAAGGTCGAAGTTCTCATAATGTGTCTCCTTCAACATAACTGTAGTAGTGACGCTCTGGTATGGCTCAGGTCCTTTATCAACACTTTTCCCCAGTTGCTCCTGACCTGCTGTCCAATCATTTAGCTACATTCCCCACTGACATAATATATACATGTAAAGCTGTCCCAAACGGGTTAATGTAAAGGAACGAGCATACTTATATTGATACTTTTTTCAGAAGACCCTGAATCCCTGAATTGTACCTACTAATATTTTCATGAAATATTCTCTTACTCTAGGCCATGTTGTTAGTGAAAATCTTGGAGAAGATACATATGGATTCTTGATACCAGCCGAATTTTCTCATCATCATTATGAGGAAATGGAAAAAGTGCTCATAGACCTGAGCAAGAACTATCCTTCAATTACAAGACTTTACAGCATAGGCCAGAGTGTTCAGAAGAGAAATTTGTACGTATTGGAAATATCTGATAACCCCGGAAAGCATGAAAAAGGTAATTTTTTGTATGTGTAGCTTGAAATGAAGTTGATAACATCTTAAGACCACTATCTACTCGTAATTGACCACAGAATTTCCTTCGAAGAAGATGTGGTATATGTTTTTGTTGTTCAGGCAATTACACCTTCTACAGGGATGTAGCACTATTAGCACAGTAAAACTATATTAAAACCCGAACATCCACAAAAAAAAAAAAATTTCTCAAACCAATGTGCCAAATTGTTCCAAGTCCACTCCGTAGTAACTAGAAAGAAGTTATACAACCTCGAAAAGAGGGTGAAATGGTAACTTTTCACAGTTTTATTGTAAATATCTCGAAAATAACCAGGTTTAGTGCAAACTTCACCCTATACGAAAATGATCTACATTGAATTCCGAACAAAAATGGTCTTACACATGTTATGCTAAAGTGAACGGTTTTGGTGATATGGAGGGGGTAAAAATGCTATTTTTAAAAATTTGCTTGGAATTTCTCGAAAAATCCTGAAACTATTACAATATAAATAGTAGCGTCTCATAATATCCCTATATAAATAAAATATATGCATCCATGTATAGAGACATAATTACACTCCTAGTTTGTCATTTGCCACGATATAATATTCAGTTCACCTCACAGGTATATGATTGTAAATATGTCCAATACAAGTTACCCACAGTTCACAGTACGTACTTTCTCCCCCAGTTTATCATACTTATCTGTTTACTATTCGCTTTATTATGTCAGATCATTCTAAAGATTGTCCTTAATTCGTTAAAAATAGAATTCATAAATAGGAACATCATGTGAAAAAACAATGAAATACCTTTATAATAAAAATCTGTATAAAAAAGGGGAATTCAATACAATACAATTACAATCTTGAATGAAATAATTAATTTCATGAGTAAATCAATATTTTATCATCAGTCAGCAGCCAATAGTTCATTCTGGTGTTAGGAAACGTAACATTCTCTTTGCCCAGTTGAATATCATCATCCACATCATTGTCGATGATAAGCATGTCTTTGTTGACGTCCTGAGTAATTGCTGCACATGATTGAACAGCTGAGACCACTCCTTCGACACTCGCAGTTTTGGAGGCATTCATCTTCGCAGGAGCAAACGATGAGGGACAGTGAGTCTTTGGGTGCAGCAGCATGTGTAGTCGTAATATGATGAAGATGACCACCAATCGCTTTCCAACACCACTTCATTAGATCTTTTTGTTCATTAAGCTATAGCTGCACTTGGTGATAAGCTCTAGATAGGACTTTCACTTCAAAAGTAGAAGAGCAGTTCGTTATCTGCACAAGTGTTCTTCATCTTTTATGCTGTGTTCTTCCTTAGAAGAACACAAGAAGAATGTTTTCTTCTACATCTCTTTCTATGCTACCATTCAGGAGGTTTTGAAAAAGGAATGTCCCTCAAGCCAAGAAATGAATGTTTGCAAGTCTTTGGAATTCTGCTTCTGATTCATCTTTAGCAGCTCTACATACTGATCTGAAGAGATGCTGCGAGCTCCTGCAAATTCTTCCATCACTTCAACTATCTGGGAACAGGTTGGCATGGATTTAATCCACGTTGCAACAGTTAACGCTGTGATTCCTCTCCCAGAGTCAATCCTCCACTACTGCTCAGAGATCTCGTGAGAACCTGCTCGATCGTCATGTCACTCCAGACTCCAGACCAAAACTTCTCAGTGCGCCGGTGGTGAAATATCCAAGAGTAATGAACAAATCGTATTCTGCAGTGTTCAATGAAGTTAGAAGTTTCAAACAGTATAAGAAGATGTAGACGAATAAAACAGGTGCCTGCTTGACCCCCCCCCCCCTTCCACAGTTTCACCGTACAGTTGTACAGAGCGAAGCTTTGCCCTTTGAGTTGAGGCAATCGCCGAACGCCGATTGCCTCAGCAACTCAGCACCTACAAAGCAAACCCCTTGCTGTGTCGCCTCCCTCTAGAACGTCTTGACCGACCCCTATGGAATAGGTATGAGCGTTTCAAATCCTCCTAGTACCGTTGGGGTGTTACACGGTTACCGTTGGACTTCTGTACTACACGACTGCAGCCTAGTAATAGGTATAAAAAGACGCAAAAGTATGATTTCATACTGTGTCATAGCTGTTTCTTGTTGATCTGGGAAATTATGTCATGTTTACCCCCTCTATATCTCCGTAACCATTCATTTCAGCATAATTATGTAATAACAATGATTGTTAAGAGTTTAATGTAAATCATTTTCGTGTAGGGTGAAGTTTGTGTTAAACCTTATAGGTTCCGAGATATTTGCGAACAACTGTGAACAATTACATTTCACCCTCTTTTCACCCCCTTCCCCCGAAACCCGACGCTGGAGATCGTGTAACTTTTTACCACTTACTACGGGGAGGGTCTGGAACAATTTTGGGCTGCAGAGAACTTTTTTTTTATGTTTATGTCATGTAACTTTTTTTATGTTTTTTTTTTATGTCATGTTTACCCCCTCTATATCTCCGTAACCATTCATTTCAGCATAATTATGTAATAACAATGATTGTTTAGAGTTTAATGTAAATCATTTTCGTGTAGGGTGAAGTTTGCGTTAAACCTTATAGGTTCCGAGATATTTGCGAACAACTGTGAACAATTACATTTCACCCTCTTTTCACCCCCTTCCCCCGAAACCCGACGCTGGAGATCGTGTAACTTTTTACCACTTACTACGGGGAGGGTCTGGAACAATTTTGGGCTGCAGAGAACTTTTTTTTTTATGTTTAGGTTTGGGTGATTTTTGGGCTAGTTTTACTGTACTATATTCTAAAATAGAAAAACAGGCGCTTATCTACTTTTTAGGCTCACCCCCTCAGAAGTGGCCAAGGCCTTACTTTTTTAGTTTTTACAATTTTTATACAATTTTCATTATTTTGAGTGGCTGGGGGGGGGGGGGGGGGCAGGGTTTCCCATTTTCGACCACGCTGAACTCGAATCCATCGATTAAAAAAAAGTAAATTTCAGCTCCTTCAGGTAGTTGAGTATGTGTGTGGTAACTTCTGTGAACTGCTATCACTAATGTCCCAATGGTAAAAATTGGCTCAAATTTTGGAGGTAGTTCGGGGTTTCATCGCATTCGTATCAGCTCAGTAGCTACTGCACATGCGCAAACGTGAAAACCGTTGAACCCACATAATTTATGATCCAGTGATCCAAAGTGGCTCAAGTTTTGATAGACGTTCAGGGTTAAATCCTAGTTCGCCCCATATGAATTTCGTCACATTCGTATAAGTAATAGCAACTGCAGATGCCCAAAAATAAAAACCATTGAACCACCATTACCCACAACTCAATGGTCCAAACAAACCATCTTTTTTTAATCTGTCCAGTAGTTTGTAACTAACTAAGTAAATGGCGATACAGCCCAGGTTGGGCCTTAGCCTCCAAGGACATCTTTCCAGCTAGAACTGTATTGTGCCGTCATCATCCAGTCGTAGCACCCGAGACGTGCCGTGTCTTCTACATCTTTGCTCCATCTCATCGTGGCCTTCCTCTTTTTCTTGTACCACTCGGACGTGTCAGTAGGAGCTGCTTAGTTGGATCATTTTCATCCCTTTGGAGAAAATGCTGGCCCACCTTGACCTCCCCAACTTCACGAACTTGACTACCTCAAAATCATTGTATAGCTGGTAGCTGGCTTCATTGGGGGGGGGGGGGGGGGGGGACGTATCCATTGTCCATGCTCTAACACAGGACCCAGGATTGTCCAAAGGATTTTTCTTTCAAAAATTCCAAGATCATTCTTCGATTGCTTGGTCATCACCATGCATGATTCAGGACGGGGCGAATTATCGCCTTTTTCAAGTAAGTTTCACTCTCCTAGCCAGTTCTCAGGTTTTCAGGAGCGAAAGTAGTCCAAAATAGCACTGGTTGGCAGCTAGTTCTAGCTTTCGTTTATGTTGTACAACATTATTTGCATGCACAGTAGAACCAAGGTATTTAAAGATATTGTTATGCAATTACGTCTCCGCTCGGTTATTGACAACACACACATGTGGAATCTATTGTTATTCAGTTGTTATACAGTAAAAGTATAAGTTGAGTTATTGTTTGACGATCGAACTAACAGGTTGCCCTATTTATTGTTGTTGTTTACTCTTATCACTAAACCTATTTCACAACAGTATTCTCCCTTTCAAACCTGTAAGGGCCCAGGAGAATGTTCGGTGTTCTGCTTTCATAGGCATTGTTACTGGAGACCATATACTTCGTTTACTTTGGTTAATGGTTAGCCCCGTAGTTGCCACTGCCAATATGAGCGAAGAGAAAGCCCTTCCCAGGTCCCTCACAATTCTAGACATGAGATTCATATCATCTGCATAGGCCAGAAGCTTTTGGGGTGACAGAAGATGGTATCATTATTTCGTAAATGGGTGTCTGTCACTACTTTTCAAGAGCTATGTTCAAGAGCAGGCAAGTTCGGGCATCACCTTGTCTTCAGGCCAGCCTTTGTTTTAAACAGCTCAGCCAGCATCCCTGGGATCCGAACTCGGCAATGTGTGCTTCTCATGGTAAGCTCCACCGTCCTACACAGTTTATCAGGCACTCCGAACTCCCTCATCTCAGTGTGGAGCCTTTCCCTGATGACTGTGTTGTATGTAAATCTGAAGTCTATGAACAAGTGGTGGACTGTTACCTGAAATTCCACACTCTTTTCCAGTACTTGCCTCACGGAGGGAACCTGGTCAATGGGCTATTTGCTTGAGTCACAAAAGCGGTTTTTATTATTTTTTAAATGAAAGTAGATTCCATCTTGAGAATTTTGACACCAGCCGCACGCTCCTACCATAAGCAATTTTTTTTCTGTGCGTTTTCAAAGATTCCAGATGTTCCCAAGTCATTGCACCCCTCTGGGCGGGACCCCCCCCCCCCCTGCCCACTGTAACATAGGAACGGCTGGAAACTTTGAAAAATCATCGTGCTGTTGGTCTCAAAATTCTCAGGATGGGATCTACTTTCATTAAAAAAGAAAAAAAAAATTAATATGTGCATGAAGTAGCCCATTGTTGACTTTCCAGACACGAAACCCCGCTGATAGTTCCCCACTGTACTAGTAGGGTGTGCGTAGTAGACGTGGGAAAAACAAAAACAAAAAAAAACGGAGTTACTGAAAGTTTTTGTATTTCCACTGATACACGGAAAATACCCTGTTATACAGGTTTCGGTGATCAAACCGGTTGTTGTTTGTTACTGACAATAGTTGAATCACCAAGACCGGTATATCAGTGCAGGTTTTTTCGTGTATTACTTAGTGGAAATAGACAACTTTCAGTAGCTCCAGTTTTATTTTTTGAAATGGGTTTCCACGATTTCATCGTGTGTGATTTAGTTGGCGCAAACAGTATGTTAGATAAACCCTTGTACTTAAGCGAGGTTGAGCAATGTTATCTCTCTATGATTGCTATATTTCAAGGGGTCTCCTTTTTTGTAAGTGACACAGATAACACTCTCGTTCCATTCCTGGGGGATTTCTTCCTTAATCCAGATATTTGTGATTAGAATGTGCAACCAGGATAGAAGCTTTTCGCCACCTGCTTTAACCATTTCAGCGGAAATCACATCGCTCCCCGAGGCCTTATTATTTTTGAGGCAGGCTATGGCACGAACTTCTTCCATCGAGGGTGGAACCGGAACTTCCTTATGCCGAATTGCGCACACGATCACTTCAAGCCCAGTAGAGTCGGCTGGGAATGTAGTACTGGAAGTATTCATTCCACCTGCGTAGTATTTCATTTCTCGTCCTTGAATATGTTGATCATCGGTTGGAATCCTTTACATTTTCAGTTGGTACCTTTGTAGGTTCCCTATCCCATTCGCTTGATATAATCATCTTGCAGATCATCGATCTCCTTCTTATCCAGTTCCTGCTCCTTGCATCTAAGAATCTTTTGCGCCTGCCTACGTCTATCTTCGTATTCTCGCTGGACACCTATTGTACGACTTCCCTGGATCATCTTCTGATATGCCTTGTTTTTTATGGTTGCTCGAGCACACTCTTCATCAAACCATTCATTCCGTACATTGGGATGGGACCCAATAGTCTTTAGTGTTTCATATATTTAGATTATTGTTTGAACCTTGTCATTACAGGCAATGTCCTTTCTTAATTTTATTTCCTAGTGGTCCGGATTGTTAATTGAAAAATCCTCTTTCAAACTACCCAAGAAAATATCCTACAAACTACTTCGTATTATTGAACACGGACAACTAATTCCACCCATACTACCAAGGCCGAGCCATGTAATACTTCTAGACCATATGTTAGTTCCGTCTCATCCGTCAGAATACCAGTAGTTTCAGTTTATATTTTCCATTATAATTGCTATTGGAAAAACATACAAAAACATACAGTATAAAATATTCTGTGATATGAATCTTCTCAAGTGGATAGGTACCTACTTATTTCGATATCATAGTGCAACTTCTGTTTTTTTTAAGCAAGATTTTCCTGTTTTTTTGTCATGTAGGGGAACCAGAATTCAAGTATGTGGCCAATATGCATGGCAATGAAGTTGTTGGGAAGGAAATGTTATTGCTCCTGGCTCGTTACATTTGTCAACACTATGGTCAAAGTGAACGTATTACTAAATTGGTGAATTCCACAAGAATCCATTTTCTACCGTCATTGAATCCAGATGGTTACGAGATTTCCAAAGAAGGTGAGACAACCATAGGTATATTTTAGTCTGATATTTACAGATTGGTAAGAACTAGGTAGGTACATACTCACGTTCTCATTGCATTGATAAGACGTTCTATTTGTACATAATTCTCCAGCTGCCCATCTATTGGTTCATCTTAAATTCTTTCATTGGAGTATTTCTGTGTTTACAGAGAATGTTCTGTGGTTCAATAGGTCATTTGTTCTGTGCTACATCATGACGACTCCTGAAATTAAGACTTACACTGTTTCAAAGCAGTATTGATCTGGTGAAGATCCCTACAATGAGGATTTTTGCATTTCCGACCATAACATGTGCAGTAAAATTTGACTAAATTTAAAATTGTTGGTGATCATTGAACGCAGAATTGAAGTATACAACTTTTATAAACTTTTTCCAAATCACTTGATACAAATTTGTTGTGTCATATCAAGTGCACATGCATACATACATTTTATCAATGTCGAAGTCAAGGGTGTAATTCGACGCAGAACTTAATGATCTTTATTTAATGCTCTTTTGAATGTTCAATAAAAAGCTTGGTTTAGGAAAAATATTTAAAAAAACAAAATAGAACTGAAAAAGTGTGAACAAATTGTTTAGTTATAGTTCTATAACGAAACAAACTTAATTTTTAACTACTTGCATTATTTTAATTACTTGTATCCTAACAATATGTCAACAAATAAGAACTAATCAGTCTTTTGCGCAAGTGAATGTATACAGTGTGTCGTTGTACCCCTTTACAATATACCATTCTTGTACATATATCTTAGATTATTTCCAGTAAACTAAGGGAAAGGTGGGCCTATGTGACTCGGGGGAGCGCAACTAGGTCGGCTCCCTCCACCGGCTCCAACGGCCGTTTGAAGGACTGGGGGAGGGTGGAAAGATGCCAATAAAATGTGCTCCCCCTACCCGGCTCACCATTCTACCTCCTGCACTCAAGTCGATGACTTCTCTCTCTCACACCTTATCTTCCTCCTCAAAACTCTCCCAGGTGGCAACCTTTCCGGCTCAGCCAATGTGGTGGAACCTTCCGGGCACAACCTCCTAGCATTCGAAGTGATGGTAACGTTCCTGGCCCAGCCATAGGTGTAACCTTTCGTAATGCTATTCACCTCACCCCTCAAGCTCTCCATCTCATCCTCCTAGCAATCAAAGTGGTGGAAACCTTCCTGGCCTCGCCATAGGAGCAACCTTTCTGTTTGCTAGTCGCTCCATCCAAAAACTCACCTATCCAGGCCTACCTTCGAATTTCTGTCACCACAGTAGTGCACCCGACATTCCAGCCAAAAATGCAAGATGGACCGCAACCCCCCACCGACATCATGACGGCCTCCACCACCATCCCTCTCACACTGTCCCCCTTCTACAACCATGACCCCACCCTCTGGTTTTTCCAGCTGAACGCTGCGTTTTTGGCCGCCAACCTCCACGCTCAAATGAATCTCTGTTCAGACAATCTCCCTCCTCCCCTACTACATCCTCCTTCAAACTGCAGAAATTTCACTCGACTCCCCTACTACCTATGACAATCTTCACAGCCGCCTCATCGCCCACTACCAACCATCAAAAATTACCAGGATCTCTGCCCTCTCTCACCCCCAGCATTTGGAAAACCTCAACCCCTCCCACCTCTTCCGTCGGCTGCGTCACCAGCTGCAGGACGTGCTTACCTCCGACATCACCACAACCTTCTCGTTAAAGGCCCTCCCAGCTCCCATCCAGCTCACCCTCGCAGCCCACCTGGACGCTGATGACGAGACCCTGCTCTGCCTCTCCAACACCGCCTAAGATCTCAATGCAACCACCCCCTTCACGAGGTTCGACCCCAAACCAGCCGCCCGCCGTTTGTTCTCCGGCACGCCTTCTCCCGCCAGACGTTGTGACCTCTCTTTCGAACGGCACCAGGACCACACACCAACCCGGCCCAAGACGTCTCCAAACTGCTACTCGCACGCACCCCCACTCCCACCCCAGCAGCAGGCGACCACCCCGCCCTGCTGGTATCATACCACCTTTGGGGCGCGGGCCCTCAAGTGCCAGCCCCTGTGCGACTCCACCCCACTAATGCGGAAAACGCCAACGCCTGCCGGTAAATCCGGCAGGCGTCTCCCCTCCACCCACCAAGAGGGGAACGGACCAACCCTACCTCAACCGACACTTTTCCCCACGGCCAACATCGCGTCTGCGGGAATGAAGAAGGTGTCCTACCGATCCCCACCCCTCTCTAGCAACCACAGCACGCTCTCCCTCTGCCGTTCCCCTCCAATCATACGCTGCAGCACTGAAAATCCCACCCCCCCAAGCAACAGGCACCAGCGGCCCTCCCCACAGCCGCCTTCACACCGCACGCCGCCCTGGTGTCCCGCCGACTCTTCCTCCACTGCAAGGGCACAAACCTTCCCTTCCTCGTGGATACCAGGGCTTTAATTTCAATAATGTACTGTGCTGCCAAGCCGAATCCACTCACCAGCTCTTCCCCAGCCAATGGGATCTGCATTCCCTGCTATGGAACCCACCGCTCTACCGTACGCCTCAGCGGGCATCTCTGCAAATGGCTATTCACGGTAGCGGACATAGAAAAACTCATCCTGGGGGCCGACTTTCTCTCATATTTTGGCCTCCAGGTGGATATGAAGAATGCTTGCCTCATCGACCCTCAATCCAAGAAACACATCCCAGGTTTCATTAACTCCCTCGCACCCCCAAAGCCCGATGACCGATTCACCGCCCTACTCACACATCAACCCCAACCACGTTGTTGGGGCTTTTGACAGTTCATCACTTCATTGAAACCACCAGGCCCCCTATCACTGCTAAAACCCGACGGCTCTACCCCCTTCAACTCTCACAGGCAAAGGCCCATTTTGAGCACCTCATTTGCGGCAAAATAATCCGCCCCGCCAACTCCCCTTGGGCTTCACCATTGCACATCGTGCAGAAACTCAGCGGTGATATCAGGCCCTGGGGTGACTACCGTCACCTCAACGCCTGCACAACGCCTGACCTCTACAATGTTCGCCAACTCAGAGATTTTTCCTCCCAACTTCATGGCGCCACAATCTTCAGCACCCTTGACATCTCCCGGGCCTTCCACCGCATAGATATACCCAGATATACCAAAAACGGCTATAATTACCCCTTTCGGCATTTTTGAATACCTCAAAATGGGCTTCGACCTCCTAAATGCCGCCCAGACGTGGAAGAGGTATATGGACCAAATTCTCCACGGTCTCCCGTTCGTTTTCTGTTCTTTAGACGACGTTCTGATCGCCTCCTCCAACCCAGACCAGCACTACCACCACCTCCGCACCGTTTTCTCGACATCTTCCAAGCCGAAGGACTTAGATCAACAAAGAGAAAAGTGTCATCGCCCAACCCTCGGTTAAATGCCTCGTGACATCGGCCGCATCACCCCACTCACCGACAAAGTAGATTTCCTCTGCCAGTTCCCTCGCCCTCAAACCGTCACGGAACTCCGGAGGTTTTTAGGGATGTTAAACTTCTACCGCCACCACGTCTCCCACACCGCTCAGTACCAACACCCCCTCATGTACCCCCTCATCCATGAAGCCATCAAACACTTCAGGGCTTCGTGGAGGGCCAGAAGTTCTCTGTCTTCACCGACCACAAACCCCTCACCCACGCATTACTGCAGACACGTAAGACGGTATCACCCTGGCAATTGGAATTTATAGCCCAATTTACCACCGATGTCTGATACGGAAAACGTTGTTGCTGACACGCTCTCTCGCCCCTCCCCTGCGCTGGTGGACGAACTGCTGCCGTTCCGTTCCCCACAACACATCGGAGCGTGTCGACTCCCGACTCCGACCCCGCTGTAACCTTATCAAAGCCAAAAGACTCAAACAGCTGCAGCTGCACATAACCTGTGGTGGGACGTAAGCACCGACACCCCGCAACCTTACGTCCCACCCGACTTCTGGTGGCACTGTTCGACCACTACCACGCCTTACATCATCCCGGTATCCGGGCTAGCCGAGACCTCATATAAACGCGGTACTTCTGGCCCCACATGAATACCGACATCCGCAATTGGGTGCTCAGGTACCAGCCTTATAAGGTCTTGGCACACCCCCACGTCCCACACCTCAGACCATCGAAGATGCGCTTCTCTTCGAGCACCTCCACCTCGACATAGTCAGCCCGCTTCCCCCTTCTGAAGGGAAGCGCTACTGCCTGACCATGATTGACCCTGCCACCAATTGGGTTGAGTGTATCCCACTCGCCCACATCACTGCGGACACCGTCGCCGCTTTCCTGCACAATTGGATAGCACAGTACGGCTGCCCATGGATAATCACGGTCGACGGGGACCAGGGGGTTCGAATCATCCCACTTCACAGACCTCCTCCGCTCCCTCAGGATTTCCATACAGAGCACTACAGCATATCACCCACAGTCTAATGGCAAGGTAGAGCGGTGGCACTCTGTCTTGGAACAGGCTCTCTCCACTCAAACACCTCCGCCTCATGGTCTAAAGCATTACCTTATATCCTCTTAAGTCAGCGTACTTTGCCTCACCATCTGACGGCGTTAGCCCTACCGAAAGAACCTTTTCTTCCCCTTTACCTCTTCCTGCTGACATTCCACCGGGACCCGCCAATTAGCAGAGTACAAACGCAACCGACTCTCGTTACTGATACCTTCTACCCCAAACGGTTTTATTCCGCAAGCCAAATGTACCTGAAGGAACCCGGCCTTCATAAAACCCTTCAACCCCCTTATCATGTTATCCGTCAGAACCTTTCTTTGAGCGCCCCGTGCCTTGGCCTTGCGGCTTTTACGGGGTAAGGGGTTGCTGCAACACTTCAAAGTCTGACGGTCTTCGCCTTCCTCCCACTAGCTATTGGTCACCCCTATTCAGGGGGTCCAGGATGGGCCACGTGGAGGCTGCGCAGTCGGGATACTGGGAGGGGGCGGACGCATGGGCTATTGCTCGAATTTTTGGTGGCGAATTTCACCAATGCCCTGCAGGTCTTGCTGCTGCTCGCAGGTTTCTTCTCCTCTGCTGTTTGGCGCGCTGTCACTCAATGCTAGCTCGGCCTCCGTACTCGCCGCCTCTTCTGTACCTTGCGGTTTTCCATCATTCGCAGGCTTAGCTCGGGCGTATTGGTATCACAGCCCTGGTTTGTGGGTATCACAGTCATTCTTCTTAACAGACAACAGTCACTCTATAAATTACATTCACTCAACATCAAGGCACACATACATCTGCTAACATTCCAGGCCGATAGGATGGGGTGAGCCTAACCGGCCCCGGGCCCACCCTACCTAATATGGCGTCCTGGCACCCGTCTGTTAGGGCTTTCATAGGCCAGGAGGGCGACAGCCCTAAGAAAATAACAAAAGAAAATCATAAAACGCTGAAATGATAAAACCAACAAAAATGAAACGAAGGAAACGACAAAAATGTAAAAAGGAAACGATTTTCCATGTTATCCGTACCTCACAAACTACTGCTACTCTGCTAATTGACGGTAAGCCCTACGCAGCACCGCTAGCCCGTTGCAAGCCAGCCTACGTCCTCGCCGGTTCCCCACCACCTCAAAATCCCTCAGTTTCCCTAACAAGTGTTCACAGTCCTTGCTCCCAACCATGTCTCCATGTCGCATGCCCCATGAACGCCTTCTCCCAATCCCGACTTCTTCGCGACGTCTGGGTCCCGGCCCCTCTGTCGCCACTTCGTCGCTCGCCTGGGCCTCCTTCACCGCCCCCTTGGCATCCCCCACCAAGGATCACCTGGTTATCTCCCCGGCCTCGGCGGTGGCACATGTACTGGTGGACCATGAGCCATGGTTATCACATTGCGAAGGCCACCAGTGCACACGTCCCCTACGACCCAGAGGACCCACTCATCCCTCAACGCCTGGCCCTCATGCCACCACCCGCCACAACTGCGAAAAAAGCCACGACTGCGCCACTGCCGGGGATATCCCCTGTTCGCCCCGCCAGGAAGCACAGGCCCGGACGATGTAAACGACAGACATCCGCGACCTTCCTGGCAGCCACACGCATCGCCACATCATCTTCACCGCTCCTCCTGTACATATACTCCCCTCATTGAAAATATCCTCCCTTAGCCTTAAGTATTTTTTACCGCCATCAACGTTCTCTGTTATCTCTCAGCTTCAGCTCCATTTGTCATACTAATTTTCTTTTTTTGTTTGCTTAATTGGTCCAATCTGGGGGCACCTGTGTCGTGGTACCTCTTTACAATATATTTTAGATTGTTTCCAATAAAGCTAAGGGGAAGGTGGACCAACGTGACTCACGGGAGCGGAACTAGGTCGGCTCCCTCCATCGTTCCTCAGCCGGCTCCAATGGCCATTGAAGGACCGGGGGAGGGTGGATGCCTATAAAATGCGTTCCCCCTACCCGGCTCGCCATTCTTCCTACTACTGTACTCAAGTTGATGACTTCTCTCTCACTCTCTCTCACCTTACCTTCCTCCTCAAACCTCTCTCTTAAAAAGATCCCAAGTAGGTGGCAACCTTTCTGGCTTGGCCGATGTGGTGGAACCTTCCAGGCACAACCTCCTAGCATTCGAAGTGGTGGTAACCTTCCTGGCCCTAAAACCCCATGTCGGGGGATGGGAGACGGCGTTCGTGGGGGATGCGACATGGTCGGGAGCGAAGTAGAGACTGTAGATGCTTGTTGGGGAAATTGAGGGAGGGGTGGTGGGGAATCGGCGAGGATGTAGGCTGGCTTGCAACGGGCTAGCGGTGCTGTGTAAGGTTTCCAGTCAATTAGCAGAGTAGCCGTAGTTTGTGAGGTGTGCATAACTTGAAAAGGGCCGGCATAAAGGGGTTGAAGGGTTTTACCATAGGTGTAACCTTTCGTAATGCTGGTCATCTCACACCTCAAGCTCTCCTTCTCAACCTCCTAGCAATCAAAATGGTGGAATCCTTCCTGGCCTGGCCATAGGTGCAACCTTTCTGTTTGCTAGTCGCCTCCATCCAAAGTCACCTATCCAGGCCTACCTTCAAATTTGTATCACCACAAAGTGACTGGCTGCCAGTATGTTTGTTACTACAAATGAAAGGATGGCTTGAAGATGAAAGTTTTTGGAATACAAATAGTGGTTCAAATTTTTGTTGGGGTCAATAATCCATAACAATTGTCATAAACAGCTGGTAGTCACAACTTCAAGAATTCGCTAAGATGATCATGCTGCATGACTAGATCTTATTTATTTCACCAATTATTCATCAGCTGACGAATTTGTTGTTTTATTACCCCTTGGTTTAGGTGACCAGTCCTCTCTTTTAGGAAGGAACAATATTAATAAAGTTGATCTCAATAGGAACTTTCCTGACCAGTATATAAAAACTGAGGTAAGTATCTACATTAATCATTCTATCATTATTTGGATATTGTTCTCAGAATTAATATTTTGAAATTGATCTAATGTTGCTAGATCGGAAAACTTGGTTGAGAAGATTCAAGGTAGACTAAGATGTTAATACCGTTTCTTTCTGCAGTAGTAGATAAACCCTTTTGGTTGGTGACTGATTTTTCATCTCTCTGCTTAATCCCTTAGGATAATAAGGAACAGCAACCAGAGACGAAAGCAGTGATGGACTGGTTGACCCAGTATCCATTCGTGTTGTCTGGCAACCTTCATGGAGGCGCATTGGTGGCCAATTATCCATTTGATGACTTCCCACCTGAGCAACACAATCATATGAGAGGAAACGAAACGCCAGATAATAAAATGTTCAAGTACTTGGCCAAAGTGTATTCATATGTAAGTAATGATAAATAATAGCCAGACCCGTACCAGCAACACAGTTTCTCGAACTGCCATTAAGTTGCTTCATTTTAGGCACATCCTACAATGCATACTAGTCCAAAATGCCTGAAGTTTCCTGATAAATTTGATGAAGGCATTACTAATGGAGCCAAGTGGTATGAAGTTACTGGAGGTATGCAGGACTACAATTATTTGCACACTAACTGTATGGAGCTGACGATAGAAATGGGTTGCTTCAAATATCCTTATGCACGAGACTTACCCAAATTTTGGCAGGACAATCAGGAACCTTTGCTTCAGTTTATGGAACAGGTAAACCAAGTTTGAATGTTTGTCTTATATATATTGGTGAATATTGATTAGGAATGTTTTTTACTTGACGTGTGGTGGTGTTTTTTTAATTTTATTTTTGTTCCTGATAAACATGTTTGTTTAACTGTACTCTAAGAATTGGATTCACGATTCAAATCCTTTTTTTAATTTGATGACCAACTGGTAAGTCACAAGTGGGATGATCAGTAAAAAATTGTCATGAAAGAATTATTAAGGTGAAGATGCTCTGGTCTTGGAAATTTGTTTATTGAATTTGTGAACTGTCCTACTGAAAACAACGTAGAAATATCTTTTTTCAAAGGGATAATCGTGAAAATGTTATATTTTCTGTGAAACAATAAAATCTAGTTTCAGTAAAATAACAAATTATTGCTGGACCCAACCTTGTTTCCTCTTGTAAAACTGATGAAATATCCTTTTCCCAGAAAAATATGGTTTTTAAAGCAGGGAATCAGCATTTAGTGGCCAATTTAATGAATGTAGGGTCTCATTTATCCATGATGGTCAAAAATGTCCAATATAAGCGTAACACAGCCCCTCAGATATTTTAAAAAAAATCCCCTATACACAAACATTTTGAGCGGTCATCTCGAAAAATCAGCAAAATACAGATAGTATACTGACTATCTGTATTTTGCTGTACTTTTAGCCCGACATAATTTATTTTTCTTGGCCATGAACAACAAATATTGTGAACTATTCCCAAAACATTAGGTATTATTGATTTTGTACACAATGCTGCAAACTGCTTGCTAAAAATGAAACTCCCATAGTAGTTTAATGTAGCGTAGCTCCGTTTCACTGGAAAAATAAAACATTTTGGATTTGTTCTCATAATTATTTCTTATTGATGAGTAAATTAACATTATAGTGTAAGACAAATGCTATGAAAATATCTGTCTATCTGTAGGTACACAAAGGTGTGAAGGGATTTGTTACAAGTAGCTCAGGAAATCCTATTCCAAATGCAACAATCGAAGTGGAAGGCATAGCTCATACATTGAAGACAGCTGAGTATGGGGATTACTGGAAATTACTGACACCAGGGACATACACAGTCACAGCTTCTGCACCTGAGTGAGAATTTACCCCTATTCTGCTAATAATTCAATTTGCAGTATCATAGAATTCTTCATCCATTTTTGAATTATGTTTGCAGCTATGAAGATCAGTCGAAAAATGTTACAGTAAGAGATCTTGAAAGTTTGGATTTCACACTTCTCCGAAATAGCCCATACTCATGGTCTGTTGAAAATGATCATGGTCAGAAGAAAAATATTCAGCCCATGTTTTCTTACTTGTCATCTTCGGAAATTGACACTGAGCTAGAAAGAGTGGATGTTGGTTCACCTTCTACTGCTCAATTTCAAATTGATAGTGGCATATCAGTCCTCAAGTTATCCGAAAAAGTAAGTGATCATGGCACCAACACCCTTATCCTCTCCACCCACTGTCTTCATCCAGTTAGAGAATACTTGCATGTACATTAGACGCTCCATTATCTGACATTCATGGGATGGGAGCTTTTCAAATTCCATTTCATCAAACACAAAGGAGATTTCACTACAAAAATCTTGGATTCTGGTTGTTCACTACTCAAATGGACTGTGTACACGAGTTGAATTCACTATACAGAACAGGGTGCGGTAGGGAAGAGTAACAGAAACATTTTGAGAAAAAGTAAAGAAAGCATCCTTTACAGGCTCGGACTTTCACGTCCGACTGCCCTGAGGGCATTGCAGATGTGAGGCATTGTGGACATCCCCAAAGCCCTCAGGACAGTTGGACATGATTGGCTGTCTTCTCAGGAGAATCAGAATTTAAGCAGATTATTTCGCTCATGGCTACCTCCATAGGTTGTGGCGCGAGGGGTGTTGAGATTCCCAAACCCCAGTCATCCCTTTGTCCCAGTCCCAACCACCAAGTAATGTAGCGTTAACGCCCTCGGCCACACCTTCTGAGATCCAGCCTAATTTCGAAGTTTGGTAAGAGTAGATGGGAAGAAATTGGTTGCGTGTGAATCCTAATGCACAATATGAAACTTGCTTGGGTTTCAATTGGAATTGGGGTTTTTTTTCAAACATTTTCTCAGTTGTCCAGATTTCAAGACTTATTTTCGGATGTTTTTGCTAATGGGATACCCTTCGTATTATACATTTTTGGAATGCTCTCATTGAGTTATTACAATAGAAAAAACTCCAACATGCAGACGTAGGTATATACCTAACACTGAAGAGAGATGGAAAACCAACAAACAAACAAAAAATGTCCTCCTCTTCAAGGAAGAACATATAAATCATGAATATGTTTAACAGTGTCTGAGGAGATCATTTTTGATTTTCATCGTACCTGTCAAGGAGCACTCGTTTGGTCGCTAATGAAACGTAGGTCTTCCAGTGTAGAAGTGTAGCATGTTGTCCACTCAGTCAGGGCTAGCAGGTCGTTATAAATTGCCACCAACAGGATTTGGGTAGCTTGGTGAGTGAAGCCTGAAAGAACAATGACAGTGTCTTGTTGACGTGGAATTACTGTGAGAGGTGTATTTCAGATGACCAACAACCTTCAAGAAGTCAAAGGACCAATACCACGGAAACGAGAGAAACGTTCCAAGGTGTCGGATCCCCACAAGGCCACAGGCAACGCGGGGGATACAGAACCCCCGCGTCAATCCCCTCGCCTGCTGAACGTTACAGTAGTAGGAAATAGGCAAGGGGGGAGAACGCGTGACAGCTTCGCAGACAGAGGTCCAGCCACTAAGCATATTCATGTTAATAAGAAATTGCTGCACAAGTTCCGAATTTCTGTCTAACTGGGGTGAAAACTCATAAAAGAAAGAGCTCCAGCCTGTCGGAAAAAACTTGCTCTCCTGTATGCTAGGATACTTTGTGCTGATTCGCAATGTACCCCATGTTCCTATACCTGGTCGTTCAGATGAGTTTTGTTGTGAACGCAAGAGAGTGAGTAAACAGCTATCAGTCACTGTGTGCTATTCGCGAATGTTGAATAGTGTTACGATCTTCGTGTGAACAAAATGAACCGTTTGACGGTTGATCAACTGAACCAGGCCATGGGAATGCTCGAATTAGGGGAATCATTGCGTGCGGTGAGTGATCGCTGTTTACTCACATGGTTCATTGTCTTTTTTGTTGGGTAAGTTAAAGGGGACAAAAACACCATATTGAGTTTAAGGTTCATATTCACCCGAAGATGTTGTTGTACTTTCACAACAGTCACCTCCTTTACTCAGTCAAACCTTTGATAACCAAATCAAACCACCGCCAGTACGCTGTGGCCGCCGGGGAGGCGGTTATCGGTCGACTTCTGGGTGGTACGTTTCAAATTTTGAGTAGTTTATATAACCAGGTTTCTATACTCATATATAACAGAGGGTGTTCAGTTGTTTTCTAGTCACACACACACACACACACACACACACACACACACACACACACACACACACACACACACACACACACACACACACACACACACACACACATATATATATATATATATATAATATGATATGATATGATGGAGAGGATTGCGATAATTAAAGAAAGGTAGATGGTTGGTAGAAAATACGGAGGTGTATATTCCTTTACACGTAGGAGCGAACTGTCCTTCTTCGGCATCCCTTCCGAACCTTTGTATAGAAAAATGGTGGGGAAAGGGTAGGTAGCTGGAGGGGCTTTCCCTGAAGTCCTCGCGCGTCTTCCGTTAGGGGTGAAACTTGCGATTTAGGGATATCCCAGAAACGGCCATTTCGATCTTCCACAAGTCCGTTCGTGGAAAAGAAAGAGCTAGGGATTATACTTGTGCATTGTGTTGAGTAGGTAGTGCTGTCTAAGTTGGTACCTACTGAGAACATTTTTAGGTACCTATCTACTGGGAAAAAAACGCTGCAAAGTCCTTGTCACATGGGTTTATTATTCTACTTTACATACGTACAGAAATTTCGGCTGTTCATTTATTGTTTCTTTCATGTGCAATTATTGAAATAGCTATTTTTGATGGTTTCCACCAATTGTGGCCCTCAACAACTCGAATTAGGCTCGGCTTATTTTAACAGATTATATTTGATCACTGATAGTACCATTTGATTGTCTTGATTCTCCTGTTGATACTACTTCTAGTGTTATTATACAAATGTATGGTGATTTCAGACAATTTCCCATGTTTTTGACTAAAAAAATGAATTTCGGGAGCTTAACCTTCGTTACAACCTCAGTTCTTCACTCTTCGGTCAAAATCTACCCAATATTCGATATTCTCGCCCTAAAAAAAAGGCAATTCCTTGGAGCATAAAAAATGTGTGTGCAAATTTTCAGCTCGATCCGCTATGTATGTGAGGGTGTAGCCCTGTCAAAGGACAACGCCAATGACAAGAAAAACATGAAAAATAGAGATTTTCAAACTTCCATTACTCCGGCACCTGATGGTCCCGAGGTTTGAAATTTGGTGTACACCCTCAGGGACCCCTTGAGAATGGGCATATGAAAAATCAACACTAGAGACCCAGTGCGGGAGGGGGGGTTGTGTTGTCCTGTAAAGTATCTTGGTCGCTGTTAGTAGCTATGGAGGTATTTGGTTTTCTGGCCGGGCAGGACGCTTCGGCGTCCCTAGATTTATCTTAGCTAAGCCACAGCACAGAGACTGGTTCACAAATCGAAATACGTTGGAAAAATGTTAGCAGGCTAGAAACCACGTTCTGCTCCCAAAGTGTTTTTCAAAATAGGAAGTGTCAAGATCAAAATCTGAATTGTCACTTTCAACAGTAGGGAGAAAGTTTTTAAAATGGAGGTGGTTGATGATTCACATTTGCGAAATTATAACTCTGTATATCAGTGCGCTTTTTGTCACACAAAGCTTGCATGTGAGTGATGCAATGAATAGCATTTATCCCCAACAAAACCTTTTTCTTTCACTTATAAAACACCTTTTTCTCATCACGCATTATAAAATCAATTTCTTCAGCAGCTACTGTTTCTTTCACATTGAGAAAAATCAATTCCTCTGTAAATCTATGACATACTTAACTGTCGAGTCTCAGCGGATGATGATAAAAATATTAGCTACCTTGTTTGGCAGATCGATCTAGATAAGCTTGACTGGCTGGACCTGTCCTACGGGCTGTAGTTTTGATACCCTTGCTCTAACTTTACTAAGTAACAATTTTGGTGCCTGTCGTGGTACCCCTAATATACCACTCAGTGTACATATTAAGATTGTTTCCAATAAAGCTGAGGAGAAGGCGAGCTACATGGTATGAAGGGCGCAAACAGGTAGCCTCCCTCCATCGATCCTCCAATGGCTTTCAACCACCGTCGGATGACTGGGGGAGGGTAGAGGCGCCCTCCTTGCCCCACTCGTCATTCTACCAATCGTACTCGAACTCGATGACTTCTCTCTCTCTCACCTTACCTTCCTCCTCAACCTCTCTCATAAAATATCCCTATGTGGTGATAACCTTTCTGGTCTACGTGGTGTAACCTTACTGGACACAACCTCTAGCATCCAACGTGGTGGTAACCTTTCTGGATGTTTGTCACTTCATACCCCCCTATGCTCTCCATCTCAGCCTCACCTACCTCAATATAATTATCACCACAGAGCCATTGCAGTTGTGTACTTCCTTCAATTAGGTACTTGCTTGTGTTTTAATCCAAGCTGCTCTTGTTATACAGGTTGCCCTGGGCTCAGAGAAGAAATTCCAAATTGCAATATTAGGAGGATTATATGGAATTGAACCTGTTGGGTCTGAGCTCTCACTACGAATTGCTCGACATTTATCTGCTGGCTATAATAATCATGATCCAAATGTGAAAGCTGTCCTAAGAAATGCCGTTGTTTATATTATACCGATGATCGATGGATTCCATTATGATGAACAACCAAAATGTTATGCCACTGGAATTGGGAATAACTCAGTCGCTACAGATTTGATTTTCAAAACGAATTCCACAAAATCTCTTGCATTTTCTTCTTTATTACAGGAAAATAGAATTGATTTTATCATAAGCATTGAAAGTGGAGGGTTAGGACTTCGGTAAATACGATCATTTTCTCAACCTTTTGTATAAATAACAGTTTCATTTAAACACACGCTTGGTTTGGCCTTGTTGAGATAATTTGTCAAGTGTCATTAAGATTATTTATTGAAATGTATCTATATTTCAGGCATGCTCGTGATCCTGATCCTATCCGAACTGATGTATTCAATATGTTCAATGAAATTTTCCAGAGGACTAAACCAGAGAAGGTGAATTCATTTCTGTTTACATTCGATATTTATTCAGCTCAGATTAAATATAAAATCTGCATTGATCCTTGCATTTCTTCCCATATGGTGAAATGTATCCCTATTGAGTTGACACTAGTAGGTACAGTAGAACCCCTCTTAACTGGCCTCGGATCAACTGGTCCTCAGATTAACCAATTTATCCCATGGAACAGAGTTTTTTCACTCTTCAGAGTATAGCAGTGGTGACTTAAACATTGATTGTTTGACGGCATTACCCAGAAAATAAAGAGGAGTGACACGATGTTACGTGTTTGTGTTGTGGTGGGCAGAACAGGGGAGAAGGGGGAGCGCGAGTTTGATTCCCCTCTTGCTCCCTAGTCTATTTTTCTATGAATCAATTTATTGACAGACAGTAGAACCCTTCTTAGCTGGCCTCAAATTAACAAGCCTATCCTGTGGAACAGAGTTTTTTCTCTCTTTTATTCTTTGCTGGAAAATAAAGCGGGGTGTCGTGACGTTAGATGAGCAGCAACAAGATTCAATGGCGTTGGACATGATGGACATGCAAAATGGAGAGGCTTGGCTTTCAACAAATCTTTGTAGTAAAAACGGATAAAAAATAACTGATTTATGCAAACAATGATGCATAAATACATTAAGTTTTCCAAATTTGTGTAAGTTCGTAATGTTTACAAAAATGTTAAACATGATGAATGAACAGCATTATAAAATGAAACATTAAAACTAATGCATAAAAAATCTAGTTTATATGTACGTACAATAAAATGTCTGTACACATAATAAAATGAGTTGCAATTTAACTTTTTTATTCGTGACTGCTGAAATACGAGTATGTAGGTTCTTTTTGACAAAAATCGATTTTTCATGGGAACCTCGGATCAGCCGGCCAAAAGAGTAACCGGCCAAGGTCTTGGTCCCGACCAGACCAAGAGAGGTTTTGCTGTGCATACATTAAAATGTGTTGCAATAACTTCTTATTTGCCTTTTTATTCATGATACTTGATGAAACATGTGGGTTCTTTTTGAACGAAAATCGATTTTTCATGGGAACCTCGAATCAATGGGCCAGACAGGTAACCACCCAGGGTCATGGTCCGGACCAGACTGTTCTACTTTAATGGGTGCTGCGATGCTAGGGAAGCATTATAGCAACTTTATTATGGGGGGGTGAAACCAGTCAAATGGGTGGCAGCAATTATCATAGGATGGTTGCCCATTTTATCAGAATGCAATAAATAATTTTAATCTATTGGCAGTTGTTGTATCAATTTCTTTGTTCCCCCTATTTTGAATGTAGCTCATCATGTGTGTTAATTGTTCATTTAAGATGACGAAGTGTATTGATGGACACTTGAGCGAATCAATTGCTACTACTCGCCAGATGTTCCTAGAGAATATTAACGACAAATTCAACATTCCTATGGTATGTGGTTACTTGGAAAAAATCTATTCTTCATTTGGCATAATTATGTAGGCTTATTCAGATTCAATATGTCTCAGTTGTCCACCATTTGGCAAGTGTTTGATCCAAGTAATCAGATCTCCATTTATCAAATTTTTCTCTTTTTTTACCGTTTTTGCAGTTTTCATTGCAAACAAGTTGCTGTAACTATGTTCAGCCCAACATGATCCCTGTGGTATACAGACAGTACTTGCGTCCTCTGATGAGTTTATTGTCTGCTGCTGTTCAAGGTTTGTTCATATTTTATTCAAAATGATCTAAGGTTTCTGAGAGCAGTTCTTGTTGTTTGCCTATTATGGAACTAAATTTCACACCTTACTTACCCATCTGTCTTCTTCCTAGTAACATTTTGGATTCTTTACATTTACAGTTTTTTTTCCCTTTGCGATTGTCACGTTTGATGTTGGACACTGTAACTTGTCATCAAATTATCAATCTCACCATCAAAGACTAGTCCTTAGCAAGGTTCCTCCCGATCCATTCATCACCAACCCTAAAATACCACCTGTTCAGTCAGACGAGCAATAGGCGTCAAACATTTTCTCGGAGAATCGATTGAATCCTTTTAAGTAAACATTTAAAGCAATCGAGGGAGGGAGGATCCCCCTCCCGTAACTCGGCCCCCTGGGGTTCTCCAATGTTTGTTTTTCGTACACCCTTTCTTAAGGGGCCCCTGTGGACGTGTACCAAATTTCAACCCTCAGTACCATCAGGTGACGTAGTTATGGAAGTTTGGAAATCACAACTTTTCACGTTTTCTTGCTTCTTGTCTTGGTCGTTGTTCTTTGCCTCACAGACATAACGGATCGAGCTGAAAATTTGCGCACACAATCATTGTGCTCCAAGAAGATGTCTTGTGCCTTTTGTCCCCCCCCCCCTCACCTTTACATTTTGCAGTTATATGGTAAGTAGGCAGTGAGAATTTTTTTTTAGAATCTACTGCTGAGTAGTATCTACTCAGCACTCCCTAGCGCTGAGTAGGTGTGAAGTAGGTAGTACTGTTCAAGTAGGTACCTACTGCGAAAATTTTTAGGTACCTACCTACCTACTGGGGAAAAAATATTTACTTCAACAATGCAGAAAGATGTGATGTCCCCTCCAAAAACACCGGGTTTTATGAAAAATAAAAAAGAAGTTAGGGAATGATGGTTGACTGCGTCATTTAACTAAGGTCTTGTCCTTCATGTAATTTAAAAAAATTCCAGAGCCAGAAGAAGGACACGTACCATTGCCTGAAAGTGCTAGATTCAAAAATTAAACCTGTCTGCGTTCTTCCTCAACCCTAAACCAACCAAAAACAACCCTGTTGTAAACATTTACTCGCCAATAAAACCTCCTCAGCCATAAAATAGATTGATATCCATTTACCAGGCTCAATGGTTTGAGCTCACTCTAGGATGTGCTTGTATAAACCTGTTCCTTCTCCCTCTGTTGGATATTTGTATAGAAATCTGTTCCTTCCCCCAAATCGCGGATTGGTGGGCAGCTTTTTGCCCCGGCAGCAAAACTCTTATTTTTTATGAAACCGGTTGTTTTCGGGGAGGATATTACATCTTTTTGCATTGTTGAAGTAAATCTTTTTTCCCCGTAGGTATCTAGGCTGGTTAGTACCTATTCAGTACTACCTACTTATTACGTACTCAGTACTGTCTATTTAGTACCTACTCAATACTATCTACTTAGTACCTACTCAGCAGTAGGTTCTAGCAAAAAAAATTCGCAGTACGTACTTACCTTGAAGCTTCAAAATGGGGAAGGTGGAACCTGTTGGAGCATAACGAATGTGTTCGCATAATTTCAGCTCGATTTTTTATGTCTTCGAGGCTGTAGCCCTGCCAAAGAACAACGAGATCATGAAGAAGAAGTAGAAAAACTTGAAAAATATCAATTTTCAAACTCCCATAACTTCAGCACCTGATGGTCCCGAGGGTTGAAATTTGGTACACATCCTCAGGGATCCTCAGGGTCGTAAGTACGAAAAATCAACACCGGGGGGCTCCCAGGGGGCTGAGTTATGGTAGGGAGAGGGGGGTATAAAACCATGCTTGTCATGTGTAAACAGTTTCTTGGTTGCTGTAGATAGTAATAAGGTAGGTATGGGAGTTTTTGGTTTCCTAGGCCGTGGGACGCTCAGATAAGTATGTTTCCTGTAAATGGAAAACTCTTGCTTTGTGTTAAAGGAATTGAAAGTTCAAGCAAATATAAATTATTGCACCCAAATTCTTGGGTGTATTTCTACGTTATGAATTTGTTTATCTTACATATTGAGTTGTCTTTCAGAAGAATTATGAAATGAATCCATATAAATATCTGCGAGCAATTGAGGTAATACAGACCTATGGCAACTCCAGGTTGAGTATAATATTTCCCATCAAAGAAGAAGTAATTCTGATTCATACAGACAGACATTAGGGGTGATCCCGTGGCCGAGCATGGCTCAGTCTGTTGGTCAGGCTATTGGCTAAGAATGTACGTGGTGAAATACAGTTATAAGCCTGATGGTTATGGCTCATGATTATTGGAGTCATCCGTCATATCTTGCTGTATTTGGAGTAGCGTCACAATCCCTGTACCTACATCATGAAGTGAAGCTGTGGGTATAGAGTATCTACAGCTTCATTTTACTTCATGTGTCATAAACTATAGTTTATGACACTTGACATTCGTGTTATTGTACATTACTTTGATTTCAGGGATAACGATTCAGATAGTGGATACCCAAGGGGGTCCTATGAGAAATGCTCAAGTTCAAGTGAATGATTCTTCCCATGTATATGCAGCCTCTTCAGATCAGTCATTTGTGAGGATGACTTTGCCTGTTGGAAGTTATGCATTGCAGGTCAGTTTTTTATTTTTTTTCAAGGCTGCGATTTGGGTAGGTTATTTGATAGGTTGTACGCATAACATCATGTGATCATTGTAATGTGTGAATCAGAAATCTGGATCCTCTTAGAGGAAGCAAGTAAGGCAAGCGGACATAAAACCCCAGCCTGGAACAGCTATTTACTCTAATTTTTAACTCGTGTGTACAATTAAAATGTATAATATTTTCATTCAGATTTGTTGGGGTTAGTTTGACCATTGTTGTGTGTTAGACCATTGTTTGGCTTTGTGTGACCATATAATGTGTAACTCGGAAATTCGGATCCTCCTATGTAGTCCGGTCAAATAAGCCAAAAACTGCTAAATAGTGCGAAAAAAATCCGAAAGTTTTCAAACTTGGCATAGTTGCCCAATCGAGTGTCCTGTACAGTATTCTAAGATGAGGTCAGAACTTTTGACTTCAGGGTTGTGTTGAGTGGCTAGGGGATGAACATAATATAAGTCCAGTCCTACAAGGTGTGCTGGGGAGGAGGGAGGTTTGATTTGTTAGTTTAACATCTAGTTAGTGTAACACCTACAAGATGGAGTAAACAAAGTTTTCTCTATCTCTGGTACATTTCGAGATATTCACCGTCAAAAATGAAAATTTGTTTAAACATTCTTTACTACACTTTTTTTTAAACTTTTCGTTCTAGCGGCTCAGCCTCCAGTTTCACAGTCAAACTCTGAGAGAAGAAGCTGTAGAGGATTAAATTACCTTCAAAATTGATGAATAAACGAACTTGTAAAGTTCATTTGTAATTATATCTAGTGGGGCACTTGAGAACGTTTACATGTACTTAGTAGTTCCCTGGACTCCCCTTCGACAGCCTGTTTTTAGAGAAATTCGAATCTCCTGGCAAAGACCAAAAATCCGCAGCGGGCCAGCTCCCATAGAGCGCTCTGCCGTCTCTGTCTGGCCTGCGCTGTTGGCAGCCCCCCCCCCCCCCATAGCATCGTCACTTGTTGAAAGACGGAGCCCAGCAACTGCCAGCCATGTTCATGACAACCGGGTAGGGTGTGGGCTCAAACGTTCTCAAGTGTCCCGCTAGATATAATTACAAATGAATTTCACGAGAACGTTTACGTGTAGTTTACGTGCCAGGCTAGGCAGTTGCTCCAGGGGAGAAATGAAAAAACCAAAATACAAGGCCGCAGTTGGGTCAGTGAGACCTGACAAGTATAGACACACGAGTATCTCAGTCACCCCTAGACCCATACTCCTTGGGCCTAGCTAGTCTTGTTCCTGACATACTCCCCTCCCCCCTCCATTCCATGCAAAAAGAGTCCCCCATTGGTCGAATGACTTCACCGCCTCGTTACACAGTGGACGAGAGGCCCATTCCTAAGGCTGAAATAGCAGTGGCGTTCTGCTGTTGAACACTGACATAATAGGCGTCCACAGACTTGTGACCCGCCCTCACTGATGCTGCTATACCCAGATTCATTTGGAGAGATACCATTGCAGGTAAATTTGCAATTGTTTGGGTTTTTTTACCCGACGGGCACTAAATACATCTGACGGGACACCATTCTGCAAATGGTGTTCCCATCTATCTGCAATGCTCGGGTGAAGTTACGGAGCCGGGGGCAGGGGTATGGTGGGGTTATCTCCCAGGCCCATAAGTACTTCGGGATCCAAACCTGCGTCAGGGCCTTGATCCAGGACTGCATCTCCCACAGGTGGGGTAAACCCTACAAAGTCCAAGGACCCTGACACCACAGGTGGATCCTGATTGGGATCTCTAACCATCATGGGTGTTGGAGGCGGAATCCCTGCCCCTTCCTCTCCCGAAAAAGGTCCGAATCATCTGCCGAAACTCAGTGTACTGACTCTCGATCGATATCACAGGTGAGATGCACCCAGAATTCACAATTTGGGTGGAGCATCGGCAAATGACGATCAGAATAGCCGGCAAGATGCACCCCAAATTCACGATTTGGGTGAGCATCCCGCGAATCTCGACAAGAAACGTATGGCCTCTCCATGACGGTAACCTCGCGCCTAATGGGCGATTGGGGTTGTCAGCAATACCTCCGATCCGAAAATCCGTAGAAGTCTCGATCCAAACGAGTAAGGAGATATCGAGGTTCATCTTCGTCAAATTTAACCCCCCCCCCCCCCCCCAGATCTCCAGTCATCGTAAATTCGATCAAGCACGTCGAATACGGGACCATACGGTCGGTGTGGATATCGCAGACTAAACATCATGAAAAAACTCGCAACAAGAGAACTTCCCTGAATCACCGATATATTAATGTGATAGAAAACAATCTTACCTTAACCACAGCAAAGGAAGCAACATTAAACTTGTAAATATGAAAAACAGATCAACTTGATGCACGTTGAAGTCTGTAAAAATAGACACCATACACGTATTTTTCGATGGCACCACAGTGGCGCCGTGACATTCAGGCGCCATTGACGGCATCGAAGTTGAAATCTTTTGTTGAAGTCTGAACTGTACCTATAAGCTGTGCTCCAGGTGTGCAAATTAGTCGCATAATTTCCTTGTAGATTAATAATGTATGCGATTTTCTTCCCATTACAATGCTTCTGGATTTGATTTTCATTTATTCCCTTTTATTCTCAATTTGGTTTTTCCAATTTAGTTTTTAGTCCAGTTCCCTTCTCGAATAATTTACTGTCTCGGCATATCTCAAGTTAGAGTTCATTATAACATCTCCAGTTGTGTTGATTTTCCAGTTAGTGAAGTTCACATGCACTTTTTAGTCTACTTGACGAGATTCCATGCTGTCCCCAACAAAGAAGACAGCTGTATCGTCTTCAAATGTTGCAATAGTGGTTTCTTCATGCTGGGGTAGGTCCCTGGTATATAAAGGACAGGGCCAGTTATCCTGCCTAACGGGAGGGACCCCAGCACCAATTTTGCATCTAATGGCATGGTTGCAAAATGGAAAAAATTTGACAAGTCTCAGCTCTATGAAAAGTTTTATTCACTCTCTCAAGGATTCAGATGAAATGGCATAAGTGATCGCCAAAATTCATTGCTGTTGCTTGTTGAGGAGAAGAAGAGAATTGAGTCTGTCGGCCTACTGTCTGAAGGTAGTAGGTATTACTGCCTCAACCTTGCTGCTGTTCGCGTATCGATGATTGGGTTGAATCATGCATACTTTAGTGGTTTGATGAACTGTCTGTACAAACTCTGAGATTTTTGGACCCCCCCCCCCGTGAGATACTAGTCCATCAGTCAGCAAACCAGTACCTACTGTAAACCTTTGGAAGAACATAAGTAATGGGTGGGGGGGGGGGGGGGGCTTTTGGCAGACTAACAAAGTTAAAAACAATCCATTACTATTTGTATTCCAGTACTGCATTAGTACTGCATTATAATTTAAGTCCTTGAGTTATCGTGTGTAGAATCAAGCATTTCTCAATATTCTGTTTATTTACAGATTAGCTGCCCTCACCATAAAATTAAACGCCTAACGGTGTCAGTGACTAAGGGAGAAGTTCACACGTTGAGAGTGCCTTTGGAACCCAATGAATTCTACCTTCCACCAGTTTCATATCCTCACAATGTATCTGGAGTGGCAGGTATTGTTCTTGTATCCGTAGCATAAATTAAATTAATTGTTTAAACTTGAAAATATTGGGTTATGTTGTCCATTTTATATTTTAACTATTATAATGGTAATGATTTTTATTACCAACAAATTTCGTATAATTTAGAGAATGGTAAACGTCAACAGAAAATATAGTGTAAGGATCACAGTGTAAATAATATGTACACAGATATGGTAACTTGAAAACTAGGTTATATTATTCACGTAAACAAAATTAAGGCACTGAATACACACCCCTTATTGTCAATAAGGAATCTAATTTTCCACCTAAATCCAGATAAAGAAGCATAAGAGGGGCTGATATGGTGCAGGATCCAAGAGTTGTAAATGGCGACTGAGTTGGATTCAAAACTATGCATGGAGAGCTCAAGGTAGTGTTGCAGGACTCATAAGAGAGAAAAGCCAGATTTAGTCCCATCATCATGGGCAACCTAGCAATGGGAAAATAGACCCTCCTTTGACCCCTTCTCCCTGACCCCCCCTTCTCCTTCCCTGTGGCCTTTCGACTAAAAAAGTCAAAAATGTCAATAAATGTAGAACAAGGGAAGCCAGAGGAGTTCCCCTTGACGGAAAAGACCACAACGTGAAGACGATGGAGGTTCCCCAGACTTAGTGATAATGAACTATCGATAGTTTGAACTATATATAGTTTCTATAGTATTGTCCCTAACTATCGATACTGTCGACGATAGTTTTCTCCTCGTCTTTGCTAGTACCTAGGTACCTTCCTATAGCTACACTTTGGAGACAGTATAGCTTCAGTTCACCTCAATCTTCGTTTTATCACGTCACTGATACTTTTATCACTCTTCACAAGTTGAGGCCAACATCAGCATTGATGGAAACTGCTATTGCCCTGGTTATGAATTTATATTCTGGCCATAAAAATTGATATCCCAGTCATTTTAAAACTGACATGCTTTACACTTTGATCTCGCCAATTAATTTATAGTTTTTGGTCTGTTCATTTAAAATTAAAAATTTATTTTGTGCAAAAAACAGTCTCATTCTTCATTTTCCTAATATTTTTACCATTCCTTCTTTCTTTGGAAAAAATTGTTCTAGTACATACAACTCCATTAAGTTACCTACCAGATTGTAAGCTGAAAGTTCTTGAAATGATTCCTATCATTCAATCTTCAAAATCTGTGATAGCTTGTCCTTTTTCAAGGATTTATATATATACCTACCAACCTCAAGAATTTTCTGAATACTTTTTTCAAAAATGAATCATCAGTATTCAAGGTAACTTATTTTTTGTTAGTATCATCAAAACTATCAGTAGCCTTGATAGTGCTATCCATAGTTCCCATCACTACCCAGACTCATCCAGAAGAGGATGCCATACCTTAGTGGTAAAAAATTCCCATAACATGCCATGAGTGAGGTGTTCCTTGATACGATTGGATGGAGCTTCTGAAAGACAAAACTAATTATTGCACTTTACCACAACTCTTAAGCCACCACAACTAATCAAGGGTGGTGCCTAATCACCAATGCTCCGAGGCCTGGTACTTCTCCTGGAAGAGATTGTCCATTAATCAGAAAGTTGGTATCCTCTGCAAAGTTCACCACTGCACTCTTGGCCCAGCCTAGATTCTTGGAAGGCTAATTACAAGAATCTATAAAAAGCACTCTGCTCTTCTCATGACGCCGTTTCAGAGCAAAGGTTGGCGATCGTGATGGCCAAAGACTCTCTGGATGCAGCCGTCCAAAAAAAAGTCGAGCGAAGAACAGCCAAACCACGTGCAAAGATCCTTCAACCACCAATTTTGGCGTCTTCCAATCAACCGCTTGCCCTCTATCTTCCCCTCAATGATGAACCGGAGCCCCTCATACTTTCTCTTTTCTCATTGTGATATGGCCAAGATACCGAGCCTTTTTTCTTTCCTTCACAGTAAGAAGTTCTTTCTCTTTTTCCATTCTTTGTAACACTTCGACATTAGTCACCTCATCAACCCCACAGAATCCTGAGGATATGACTGTACAGCTACATCTCAAGTCCCTCCAAATACGAGCTCATCGTCCAAGACTCACAGCTGTAGAGGAAAATTGAGAAGGCATAACACCTTATCTGTATAAAAGCACTGGCCCCCCTCAAACTACTACTTTGAGGCAAACAACCCTTGCCAGTTTACTGATCGCAGAGACACAGGGGTTGTCAGGTCCATTGCATCAAGATAGGGGTAGGATAGAGGAAGCACAGAGGGCGAGGGGGTGGGGAAATTTGAACGTGAAATCTATCCTTGCATGAGCTCCCGAGGAGCCAGTCAGGAAGGGCTATGCTACAGCTACGCCATTCAAGATCGAAAGTCATACCTGGAAGTTAATGGTGAGATGCTTCGACGTTTTTTCAAATACCATGGGCCACCATTTTCCTTGCAGCTGTCTAGGTCAGGTAAGCCTTGATGCACGCCCTATTTGAAGCGTGTCTATTATTTACTGTCGTGGACCCCCATTCCACTACCATTTAAATATGTTAAAAATATGTTAATAAATAGCAAAGAGCTGAGTGAAGCCTCGGTGGAAGCCCGGGAAGGGTTCCCCTCCTTCAACTCCCAGCGACTCCCAACTGCCTTCAACTGTCGTTGGTAGACAGGGGACGAGGTGGAGGCACCTTTATAAGGTGCCTAGTTCACCCAGCTCCTCATTCTACCGATCCGACTCCTATCTGAGACTTCTCTGTCTATCTATCTCTCTTACCTAGCGCCTCATCTTTTGAACCTTTCCCTCGCATACTTGATGTGGTGAAAACCGCCGTATGTTTCCCGAAATGATCCAGTACTCGCTGTGGTGAAAACCGTTGGGTACCTATCTTCTAACACTCGCTGTGGTGAAAACCGTAGGGTGGTAGCAAACCTGAAAGACTCCTAAGGGGCAAATCCTCCTCTCTCCTGCACCCAAACCAAATCCTACCTCGCGCTCACGACAATTACAATACCCACATGGCTTTCAATCTGTTATCGTTGATCAAGTTAACAAGTTTGGAATGCTTCTCAAGATGTAAATGGCAGTCTTTCTTGAGCCTTGGGTCCAAACTTACTATTCACGGTGATTTCTTGTTGGTATACTCTTAGGATCCTGAACTTGGATAAACGGAGAATTCGGTTCAAGAAATTATTTCTTAATGCTGCCCAAATTTGTGAAAACCGACAACAATCAGTTCCGTACAAGATGTAGCTTAATTATAAATAATTAAAATACGTTTACATGGTATAGGTAAACGTCTTTCTCATTTTATGATTTTCGTTTCAGGGTATGTCACTGATATGCAGCATCACCCAATCAAAGACTTTGTAGTGTTCGTCGAAGGAACAAATCTCTCCTTCCATGGAGATGGAAGTGGTTCTTTCTGGATCCCATTAAGTAAAGGTAAGACCCCCCACCTTATGCCTGCTTTGGTGAGAGGAGGGGGGGAGGATGCATTGTAAACTGTTATTGTTGATCTGTAGTATGTTCAACACTTTTTTTTCAGGACGTCTCAGAAGCTAAAACAGAAAGTAACCAAATAGACAGAAATTCATTTCAGCTTATTCTAAACCTAATCTTAAAAAAGATGTGTGTTTGCTGGCAAACTTTTTGTCCAATGTCCAGAACTAAAGTGTATAATTTGGTTCACTTAAGCTGATTTTCATAATAGTCCTTTTTGTGACTGACTCATTTTTGGGTCTACTTTAGTCAATTCATTTTCCTGCATAGATATCCTAAGTTTTCTGACGCTGGTTAGACAGAGTCAGACTAAGAAAAAAAGCTGCAGTTATCAAGCTTAGGTTCAACAATTATCCACCTAGTGCCTACCATCTGATTTTTGTGTACTTATAAACCTTCACCCTGTATCATGATTGTATAGCAATGTAATAGACGTATATTCAACATGTGCAGGTGAACATGCGGTTGTAGCTTCTGCTGTTGGCTACTCACCATCTACGAAGTTGGTGATATTGGTGGACGGCAAACCAACTCAGATCATGTTTACATTGATGCGTGATGAGGATGTGATGGGCTTACCTAGGATTGTATTTGTACTCTTATCAGGTATATTTCAAATTATTACATATTTACCTATTTTTAACCACCCATAATTTATGTCAGAAATTTTTACCTGGGTAGTATATTTTTATCCTATCATTCATACAACACATATGCACAAACGTGAAATTGGTAACACCCCCGTTTCTCGACATCTTTTGGTGCCAAAACTTGTTGAGTAGTTGGTTGCTCATTCAAAAATGACCCTGTATTAACTTCAAGGAGCTAATTTGTACATATATCTCTGATCACTATGTGTCAGCACAATAAAATACCTGAAAATCATGCAATGGACACATTAGTTGAATACATTTTTAAAAAACCTCAAAATTCGTATTTTTGCATAGTTTTCCCTAACGTTTTTCATGTTTTTGCCCACCAAAACATTACCCAGGAGAGGGTTTGTTGTGATTTCCCTGTAAATTTCGATCTGGGATAAAAATCGGGGGTTCCCATTTGAAATGAAAGTTGGACTGGATTGCTCACACTAGACTAGAGCATAACAGTGTGCAAGCATGATTTCCTGATACATCTTCAGAAATCTCCGGATGCATGTTTCTTGATGTTTGAAATATATCGCTTTCTCCAAAATGAAGAGAATCTCTTAGAGTTAAGCCACCTTGTACTATGTTTGTTATAATAATTTCGTGTTTTTTGAGTGTTCATAGATCTTATAAGAATTTTTACTGTTGGCGTCGCAGGTATTTCTATTTTTCAAATTACAATCTGCCCTGAAGCATTAATTTTGGGTTTCCAGCACTGATCGTTATGCTGTGTCTTGGCATAGGAATATTTTTTTATATGCTGTGCATGAATGAAGATAGCTTGAAATCTTCGAAGGGAGGATTCTCACTTCTTCCCCAAAAGTCGTCATTTTTCTATGAAGATGATGATGATGAAACTGAGTTGTTCAAAACACCCATCAGAGGTAAGGATTGCACGAGGAACAACGTATTTTCCATGTATTCTGTGGCTTAGTGGCGCTTGGTTACTAGGGCTTCTATATTTGCACTTGGTTGGTTTCGTCTTTCCTTATTTTTTCAAGTTTATCTCGTAATATAAATGTTATATGTCATGGTCAGACTACACCGTTGTGCTTGGTGCAGTCAGGGTAACCAGTAGGCCTATTTTCTGCTTGTATTTTTGTCTAGTTTGGCTATGAGGACTCACATTGAGATGCTTGGGGCTTAGTGCAGCTCCCCTTGTGGTTGCTGTAAAAACGTATTACAGGGTTATAAAGAAAGAAAAAATAGTCAATGTTTGTAGGTTCCTATGTAGTGGTAGGTTCATAACCTAATTGTTTGGGTCTATTTTCATAAAATCCACTTACAGTCTTTATTCACTGAATGGAAACAGGATATTTCTATTTTTGAAAACGGAAATATATTACTGAAAATGAAGTAAAGAAGTCTTTGTCGAATCAGCAGTGTAACGTATCTACTTACCAACCTAAGTCCAAAGGCCCTAGTTGGCACATCTGATTCCAAGTCAATGGCAATGTGATGCAACTCATCTATGTTGAAATTCTGCATATGTCAGGAGAAACATCCTTCATTTGGCAAGCCTACAGATGTAAATATTAAGCAGTGAAAATGGAATTAGATTAGATAGGTACCTGTAATTGGAAGAAGATCATCAAGATGGATGTAGCTCTGGCTAGCACATATTTGAGTTTCATAACAAAAGTTTTTTCTCGACAAACTGCTACCAATTATCAGCATTTTATATAAAATGTGGATGAAAAATATTCATGGAAACGCTAATGATCGGCTGGAATCTTGAATGATATAAAATATTACTGGTTAGTCGGCAGCCTCAAAAACATTAAAGGTGGCGCTCTACTAGTTAGTCCAGAGCCCATCAGTCTAATGTGCCGCATTATGTGGTAACCCCCAAGTTTCATGAACTCATCTTTGTTCATCACATACAGTTTATTCATACCATTATGGGAAGCTACCAGCATGGTCTTCCAATTTTGGACAGTAAATTACCATTCACGTATCTCATGATAACTCAAGTTACATTGATGATCTTTGATAAAATAATGATAACAAAAAAAAGGACAAGTCTGAAAGTGGTGGCATTACATAAAAACGCTTCAAAGTCCTCGTCACATGCTGGGTTTATTATTCTCGACTGAACGCGGCACAATTGGGACCTCAGTGAAGAGACCCACAATTTATTTGATGGTTTTAAACTCGAATATTAGGTTGCTATTTCTGAAAAATTATTTTCGATCAGTGTGTCACTGATCTGTCTTGATTCACCGGTTAATACTTCCTCCTGTGTTATTCTAAAACTTTCTGGTAATTATACAGCCATTTTGACCCATAAATATTGAATTTTGAGAGTTAGAACTTCGTTAGAACCTCAATCCTTCACTCAATGTCAAAATCAACTTCACATTTGGTCTTCTCACCCTAAAAAAGGTGGAATACGATACATCACAAGCCCAAGTTCACTACAACCTCAAAAATGCCTAATTTTGCACCCATTTTTCACCCATAACACCCCTGGGTGTTTCCCGATTGGGCTGCTGTGATAGGGGACACAGCTAGGGCCCAAATGGAGCCAGTGCGCGAAAGAACGATTTTTCCTGCCGGAAGTTAAGGAAGATATCGATGGCACTGTGGACAGACAGCATTTTTGGAATCTACACACCTTGAAAAGCAAAAGAAAAAGTTTTGAGGGGGTGTTCAAAAACAATTTCCGAACCAGATACATAGGTATATTATTCAGAGAATAATAAACTAAAACGGAAGTTCTGAACATAACAGCTTTCATATTACGTCTGAACGCCTGTCTCTGAACTCGCTGAACTCCGATCTTGGATATTAGAATTTAAAGTCACGATTGTTTGTGTTTTTACCAAAGTTTGCCTTTGTTATCCGCTCTACTTGTTGTGCTGCTAAGTGCCCCAGAGTTCGTAGTCATCAGCTGCCACTGGGAATCGAACCCGAAGCCTGGTGACAAGCCAATGTAAATACTGTGGGTACCTACTTGAAGACACTAACCATTACACCACGTCGGTTCCTGAGATATTAGAATTTGTTAGTCGTGTGAATGATTTTAATAAGAATAAACAAATTTTTGTGTAAACAGAGAGCTTCCCCCTCCCCATCAAAGTCAATCGTACCTACATAATTTTTTCTGAGCCATATGAGCTCATTGGAAGCATTTGCAAACATATTTGCATATTTTTTGGATACATTGTTTTACTGACAAAGTCTATAGGTACCACATTTTGCTTACTGTAATGAATAAAAAAACACTAAATTCATTTTCACCTGCCAGATTTGGCAACGCTGCACTCATTTTCTCCAGATTAACGCAAATAATACAATTTAGCACCAATCCTCCGAATTGTTACACTTGGAATCGTTCACACTTGGAATGGTATTGCTTCCCCTCAGGTAATTTGTGAGTCCTCAAGTTCAAGTAAGTCTTGGGCATCCAGATTGTATGATTGGAAGTAGTTCTCATGACCAGTAGAGGCATGAGGCATTAAAGACACCAGATGTGTTCTGGTCCTGGGAAGAGGTTTTCTTTATCATGCAGCCATGGAGAATATTGTGGCATTTGTATGTTATTTGATGTTTGTAGATAACCGCCTTTAAATAGGTAGCCCACAAGAAGAATGTGCACAGCTAAGTCAGTGAAAGTTGCACGTGAACTCATATTTCTTCAGTAGGTACCTATATAGAAATTTGATGTTGAGAACATTAACTTATGTCCACACTGAAGGCAGTTAGTAACATTATATGTATTTTGATTCAAGCAGTTAGGTATTGATTCTTTCTTAGCCATTGGAACCATCAACTTGGCCCCATCTTGCTCATCTTCATCTTACTAATCCTCGTGTTTTATAGCAGGTGTGAAACTGGGGCCTTATTATGATAACAGCGATGTCGAAGAATGTGAAAGTATATCCATAGAAGAAGTGGACGACGACGATGATGAACAAGAAATTGTGGATATTACTGAACTTCAAAAGAAATTCACCAGTTACCGAAACACATGATTCTCAGCTCCATCATGTTTTTGTTAATGTATTCCTAATAATCTATTTGAGACATTCTCACTACTTCAAGTTCCGTGATGGTGAAGTTCATTATCAGCAACAATAGATTATGGGAATTAGGAATAGGTCTGGTTCTACTCACAATGGCTCCAAATCTTGAGCATAGTTGGATGTTATCATAACAATAATATAACTGTTCATTTAATGTTACGGAAATTACCAAGTTGGGATATTAATTGAATAGACAAACATAAAATTCGCTAATTGATTAAGACCAATAGGTTGAAAACAAACGTTTTTTTTCGAATTATTTAGATGCATTTTTTTCAAAAATAAAACACTGCTGTATTCAAAATATGACTTGTGTCAGAATATATTTATAGATTTTTACACGTATCATTTCTATTTTCATCTTCACCTTTGTGTGTACCTACGAGGTATATCTAGAGAATGAGTTTCGTTTGTTTCTTAGAATTGAGTTTTTATTCTAAAAAATTGAAATTCTATGTTTCATTTTTCGACATAATTGCTGCTAAACTCAAAGCATTTGGTTTACCTATTGACTGATTACCTAGCTTTGAAATCCCTTCTTGTAAAGGCTTCCTCCCACCTCTGCCCAGATTAGTTGTGGTTCTGTACATACGTCACAGCCAGGCTGTGTGTGTGTGTGTGTGGGGTGCCGCCTTTTTTTCAAACTCCCAGTTTCTATTTGCTTTGGTGTTAACATTTTCTCGACGAACAGACCCGATGATTTTCGTTAACCCCAAGCAATATACTTCGGGGAAAAAAGAAAAGACTGGAATACCCCATTAATATTTTGTAAAATGAAAACTCAATTTGAAGAAAACGGGACTTATTTCCGGCCCCTCGTATCAATTCCAAAGTCTGTATGATGTCCAGTGCTGCATGCAACATCGATTCCTTGATATTAATAAATGGCAAACAGACATATTGTGTTTCTTGATGAATTTTGGTTGTGTGATAAAAATGCTTTGTCAAGTGACATTTATTTATTGTATTTATCATAAAAATTTCTTCTCGTATATCTTTTTGTACTAAGTATACAGTAGCCCATGCTAATGTAACTATATTTGAACGAATATGACCGTTTGCATCTTCCTCCTTCAATATGTGCACCTCACCAATCATGTTTAAATGACATTGTAAATGTTTTCTTGAAGGTCATGACTGGTTCGATTTTTCTTTTTTTCATGTTTATTATTTTTTATTCATTCCCTCCAAGAGCTTCCATGAAATTTAATAATAACTATGTTCAGTTAATTAGAGAGACTGGTTGATCTATCTCCAATAGTTCTCCCTGATTTTGGATGGCTAGTTATTGTGATAGTTTAATCTATTCCAAGTAATCTAAATGCTCTATACCCTATTAGATTCGTTATGCCAAAACTTGATGGGTTGATGCCTCATCGTTCTGAATCTTTGAATAACTGTGACTAGATTCATAAGGTATATTATAATTTGCCACTGCAGCTCATAGTTGTTTTAGTGATTAAAAGGGAGGGCTCACACTACTCTCTTGGTTTAGTAAAGTAGTAAAGGCAAATAATGGCCCCTCCACACACTCTGGAAAATCCGAGGAGTACCCAAGAGTCTGGTCTCAGAGGCTCTTGGAGCGAACCTGACTGTGTGGATTGAGTTTCTTTTTTTTGTAGAGGTTCACTTGACGGGTTGGTCTCTTGAGGCCAAAATTTCCTGCACTTTATCTGTGTTGATGGGGGCCTTTCAGGCCTGATGAATTCTCCAGGTAGTGTGGAGGGAAAGGAATGATTCAGACGGATATAGTCAAAAATTGTGTTGCTTCATCGTTATAATGAAGTGAGACATTTCATGAACTAAAAGAGGAAACATGGTGAATACAGGGTGTTCTGATATGAAATTGCAGAATTCCAGCGATCAGTTTTACAATGATTTTCTACAGCTTTCGAGTTTTTTCACTCTAAACATTCCTTTTGAGCATCACGAAAAAATTCAACTGCAAAAAAAGCTAATATTGTGGTTTACGAAATGTTGAGTGATGAAAATAATACCATTGCTTGGAGTAATTGCTTCACGTAATTCGAGAAGTTGGTTGTCGTTCCTACGTATTTTTATGCTGAATCGAGTGACGACACTCCCAGGGCTGTCGGGATGCGTGAAAATTAAAACCAACTTGTCCCAGCCCAGACCTATCATTGGCTTGTAGACTGAAAATGCATGTTTTTCGTAATAACCACCGAGTTCCTCATCTTCCAGTCAACCTTATTTTCGCCAATGTGTAGTACCTTTGGGTAGGTACCTTAAAAATATCCGTTTCAGTTCCTATTTGAGTAAAAGTTTCAGTGGTAAAAACTTAATTTCCACACGTTCTGCATGCCAATGTTTGATAAATACTTAGAAACCGACACCCAACTCCTCAAATTATGTGAAGTATTACATGCTATAATACCTCAATTTCGCTTAATGAAAACAGTGAATGATTGTACTGTGTGAATGACGAAGTTTTTCTCAAGAATATGCGCTATAATTATTATGTTTTCTGAAATAAGAGAGGGTCTACCTTGTTGGAAACGGTGCTCTTTCGAATGCTGTACATATTATTTTCTTCATCAGGTATTCAATGAGCCACATTATTAGCATTTCTTTGAGAAAGCCGTAGTGCAAGAAAAAATTTAAAGATTGAAAAACTGAACTGACCAAACCTTAGTGCTCTTTCAAATGTTGGTACAGATCATCTTCATCATTAAATATTCAGTTAGCCACATTATTAGCATTTCTTTGAAAAATCGTAGTGCTCAAAAAATGTAGAGTGAAAAAACTGAACTGAAACGAAACTTTCTAAATTTCATTATTTTCTCCAAAAATTTGCTAAAAATATGTACAGAGTGAGTTGAAAATGAAAGCGCGTAAATGAAGAGTTCCAGTGAGATTTCTGGAAGTTTTTCATTTGTAAAATCGAACCCTGAAGTTTGATGATTTTACATCCGTACGCCCTTTATATTCCTTCTGATGACGTCAGTGCGATATTCTCTCGAGTTTTCATTGTATAGCGAGCTTGTGCACGATGCACCCTCTCCAACTTTGTTTGTCATCGGAGTCACACTAATCTTCCCACAAAACTCTAGGTACCTATCTACATATTTAAAAAAATGTGAATGGGAATGCTCCGTCCACACTGGCTAATGCTTTGTAGAATATTTAAGGGATTTTAAAAACAGACGAGCAGTATCGTGGTCAAAGAAGGGGAGGTTGTATAATGCATTGGTGACTAACATTGAGAGAATGAAGCAGTCAAGAAAGAAAAAAAATCTCCCATTCCTCACATTTGTATTGATCTATGTTAATAAGATGTGTCGGTTTTCTCTAACTTCACATATCTACCGTTTTTATTGTTCATTATATGAAATCACTCACTATTTTGGTTTCCATTGCCACACTAACTGTATGTGTTAACTACCTACATCACGCTGAAATGTGTTCGTTTCTTGTTTATTTTCTATTTTAAATTGTTGCTGTTTTGTTGTTGTTTTCCTAAAAAATCTTTTGTGACTTTATTTTGTCGTGTAGTTATTAAAATTATTGTTTGGTGCAACCAACTGTTTTCCCTGTGATTGAATTATGTATTTAATAATGAAGTAAACAGAAGTTTCTTTTTCAAGCAGTTTACATCACAAAGTTACTATTGACGATACGTTATTTTCTTGTGATAGCCATGATTATTATTTTTTCCCTGCTTGTTGGTTGCATCAGTTACATTCTCACCATTAGCCACATGTTGGCATAGTGGTAATTAGGTAGGTACTAAGTAAATTTCTGTTTATGATGACAAAATAGATGGTACTTGTATTAATGATGTAACCCATTTTTATTATTTGAACTTGCGCTTCCCTTCCTCAGCCATTATAGTAGCACCATTGATTGATAACATAAATGAGGTTTTTCATGCGAAAGGTAACATCTATCTCAAGCTTGGACACCTAATGTTGGCTGTGAATTTGACCGTGAAACAATTCCAATTACATATTGCTACCTATTTTGTAATAATAGTTAGTACTCGAGCATTTATTTTCATGCTTTCCTTGAGATGCTATGTGATAGTTAGTGGCTGACTATTATATTTTGACGCTTTGAAAATTTACACAACAGAAAATACTGTAATCATGAAAGTATGTAGTTTTGTATGTACCTACCTGTCGTCTATTATTCATGCTTCCTTTGCAGTTAAGTCTGAATTTAAGTTACTTAAAGGCGGCTCCACACATGCGGTACTTGCCAAGTACCGAGTAACTCGGTGACTCGCCAAGTTACTTGGCGAGTGACGAGCTCCTTGCTCCACACATTCGTGGATCGTCCCGCTACTACTACTACTTGGCGCGTACTTGTCTCCTTTGAAGCGGGGAAAAAACCGACATTGGACGGAGCCTCCCCAAGTTACTCGTGACTCGGCGAGTACCGAGTAACCCATCCACACTACTAGGAAATCGGCAAGTATCGACTCGGTACTTGGCGAGTACCACATGTGTGGAGCGGCCTTTACGTAATGATAAAAACATCAAATCATTATATCTGACCTGCTTTTATTTGGTGATAATCTGTAATAAATTTGAAGCCCCTCTGAACTAAATTTCTCGTTATTCAATGTTTACTTCTTTACTCCAATACTAGTTCAACAATCCACATAACGAGAAATAAAATAAGATTCAATTTAATACTCTCAAGCTGTTGGAGTTTATGAATGGAAACATGTGGGGGGGGGGGGGGGGGGGACTTGTTTATTTGAAGCCTCATTTGGTTTATTATTTTCAATAATGAACCTTTGGAATGGACCATGAACAATTTTTTACCCCCCCCCCCCCCCCTTCCTCCAAATTTCACGGTTTACGTTTCAAGGGACGTGGGATATCAAATAAAAATATTTCCGTCCGTCCGCCGTACGCCATCTGCGACTTTTTCCTTAGTTCCCATGAACCCAAATTCACGAAATTTGGAATATGGGTCCCGTTTGGGCCCTAGTTGGTCTCGAACCTCGGCGTTACGCTACAAGGTTGACGCTATAGCACAGTGGTATACATGGTGGACTGTAACGCCAAAGTTCCCGAGATCGAAACCCTACCGGGATCGAATATTTTTTCACTCCACATCAACAGTTTCCCTTCAGAACTTCATTTGTGTTTTTTTTTTGCCATTTTAGCTACTGTTTGTCTCTGACAGAATTATTTTAGCAGCATTCAACACGTGATTTAGGTAGGTACCTAGTAACGAGTATGGAGTCAGGTAGGTACTAGGCTATGTTGTACTAAGTCTATGATCTATGTAGTAGGGTTATCTGTACAGAGAGCTTGATCTGTAATAGAAGGGTGTTCTACATAGATAAGTGTGATCTGTAACAGAAGGGTGTACTATACAAAATAATAAACCGTTGTGTAGGGGTTTGCAGAATTTTTTATCGAAGGGGCTTCAAGTATATCACGCTTCATGAATTTATTGATTAGGCTTACCTGTTATACTTTTGTCATAATTATTTCAGTTACTTGTTTTACAGTTTAGATATTAGGTAACTGCATACCTACCCCCCCCCCCCCCCTCCTTCCAGTCACGTCTTGGGACCTTTGCATTGGGTTTGGTAATTATAATTCAACATTTTATGACTATGCAAACAAGGATTTCTCTACCCCCATTGTACAACCTACCTACTCATGAGCTTCGTTCTCAGTGTGCGTTCTGCCAGTTCCGAACGGTTCTGGGCAAGCGCAGTCGAGTTTTGTCGTTCGCAGTGCCAGAACGCCCAGTTCCGGAACGCCGAGTTCTGCGTTCGCAGTGTTTTGCGAATCCAGTTCCGAACGGTTCTGACAGTCCCCGATTTTTTTCGGAACTGTCAGAACTGGAGCTCAAGAACGTAGGTGACGCATGCGCATTTATTTCATGCGCGGTTATTCCACTTCCAGTTCTGAAATCGTTCGCAGTGCAGAACGCGGTTCCTCAAGTTCCGGAACGCCCCGGGATTTTCCGTCCCAGTTCTTATGAGTTCGAGAACTGTCAGAACGCCCACTAAGAACGAAGCTATGTTGTTGTAGATACTTACAATTGTGTGATTACGGCTCAATTTGATCGTGTGCCTTAATCTTTATTGGATTACCTTTCCAAAGAAATTTCATTGATTTATTAACGCCCTTCGAATGACTAAGGTAACCAAAGTATGTGTGGTAAGTACCTATATGATTATTCTTTTACTGTGAGACAAAATAAATTATTTTCAAAGTTGATTCAGGGTTACTTTTTATTTCACTACCATTTAAATTGCTATAGGTACCAGGGGCGTTGCGTCCATAAGGCTACTGCCCCGGCACCCAAAAACATTAGGAGTAGTAAAAATAAACTCCAACCATGTGTTCAGTTGGCATTTGAATTTCCCTCCGTACACTGTACCTAGCATTTTTCACCTAGATTTCTCTGGCTATGGATATTCAGTATTCTAGTGGAGTGTCAATGGTGGTTCCCTCATGTTAGCTCCATAGACCAAGCATGTTATCGGAATAAAGCGACGGTAATCGTCCTGCAATCGAAATCGAAACCTGGGCTCCTGAAACTGGCAGGTAGGTCCTGGGACCTAGTGTTCCCATGACAACTGAGAAAAGTGGCCTCAGTCGATTAAAAACGTTGTTTACCACTCCCTTTTTGGGCCTGTCCCCATAATCCGATTTCCACTCCAAAATCGTTTCTTTTCACAATCGATTCGATTCAATTTGTCGTTTCCATACGAGATTCTTCTTCGTCTTCTGATTTTTTTTGCCACATGAATCACACACATTCGCTTTGCCTGTTGAGTCTGTTTTCTGTTGTCAATTCCTAGTTTTTTTGGCGTCCTATTTTGTGTGTTTTGCATTTGGTCCGGTTCCGATGAAGATTTTTATTTGTAATACCTGCGTGGGTTTTGTTCTGTTTGCTGTTTGTGGATTGATCGGCGTCGTAACACACACAAGCTAGTCAATAGCTTCTCCATTCAAGTAGGTACGCGTCATTGTTTCGTAGTATTTTAGTTTAATATATTTTTGTAACACATGAATTCGGTGGCAGATTTGCAGTAGAAATTGTCGACGTTTTCGTACGACGATAGAGTGTTGATTAAAAGAGATATAAGCCTTTGCTGAATATCAATCGGTAAATAAGGGAAGGATGTTGTTGCCTTGGGGTATTTTGTAGACAAATCTGTTGGTTTGGTGCACCACCGTTTTCAGAGCCTGTACCTACTGTACGGTACGCAGGGGCGTTGGGTCCATAAGGTCACTTGGGCCACTGTCCTGGCACTCCAAAACACTAGGAGTAAAAACAAATATATACGTATATACTAGGTGAAGGATGGGGATCTTGAGGTTCAGTCGAGATCCCCATCCTTCACCTAGTCTGAACATCAACGGTAGAAAACCCAAATCTCATATATATATATATATAATTATATATCCAACCATGTTCAGTTGGCATTTGAATTTACCTCCGTACACTGTACCTAGTTTTTTCAAAAAGTTTAACAGCGACCCACTAGATTTCTCTGGCTATGGATATTCAATATTCTAGTAGAGCATCCATGTTGGTTCCTTCATGTTAGCTGGAGTTTCTTTGTAGCTGGGAAGACCAAGCATTTTATTGGAATATAGCGACAGTAATCGATGTCCTGCAATCGAAATTGAAACCTGGGCTCCTGAAACTGGCGGGCTAAAGCATTATTTTCTGATAATGCGTTATTTGCTAACAGTTATCAGTCAGTAACTGGTTCCAATAACCGGTTATTCTGATAACCGATTACCAGTTTAGTGATGGGGTAGAGAGACAAACATGAATGTTCACTTGAGAGCGATGGCGAAAAGTTGGTCGTATGATACCTACTTGTTGCTTCATTTTGTGAATCTGTCACTTACACTGATCATAAACCAGCCTGACCATAAATCTAGTAGAAATAAATTGTTGATAGAGGAATGAAAATATTAAAATTTCCTAATCTCAAAAAAAAAAAATCTGTCTGTCCTCCCTCGAATCCCATAAAATTGAGTTTAGTCGATCGGTAACTATGGATAGGTACCTATCTACAGTTTAATGTGATAGGTAGATAAAATCTTGAATTAATTATTGGCAAACTAACTTCCTACATCACAACAAACTGGAATGCGAAGTATTATGGGACTAGTTTTTAGGCCCTTCAACATTTTTAAGATTATTACTCGATAACTTGAACTGAGGGAATGAGGAATAACCCATAATTTTTTGAAGGGCACTAAGCTGAGGCATAGGTACCGTCCTAAAATAGGTAGGTAACCTGCTACGTACAGAGTAAAGGGAAAAGAGTGGCTATAGCTACGCTGTGTCCTATACCGTACAATACCATCTCACGGCAAAGGGAAGCGAAAGGTCCTAAGCTGATGGGTAACTGTCAGGAAGTTGGTAACCAGTTGCGAGTTAAAGCGTTATCGGCGGCAGGTAGTTACTCAATAACATCCCAACATCAAAGGGTGTGAGAGCTATACTGTTACCTGTGTTTGGTCATTCACACAATAGGTACCTAGGTATTGGATAGTGAAGGCAACCACCTCCCTTGCCAGGAGAAGCGAAGTAGTTATTCCAATAACGTAGGTTTTCTCGTAACCGGTTATCGCAATAACCGGTTCTTGGTCGATAACCGGTTATTCAACGCCCATCACTACTAGTGTTCCTATGGCAACTGAGGAAGTGGCTGTCCACGCATGCGGAGTCGAGTAAAAATGTAGTTCGTCACATCCACTTTGGGCCCTATCCCCAAGATCGATTTGCACCCAAAAACGTTCCTATTCAAAATCAATTCGATCCCTTTGATTCTACTTGGCATCTCGATACGAGATGCTTGTCTTTCGATTTTTGTTGTCTCGTGAATTGCATTCCCTTTCTGTGTTGTCAGTTTTCCATTTTTTGCGTCGAATTTGGTGCGTTTGCGTTTGGTCGGTTCAGGTGATAGATTTTGATTTGTGGTACCTAGTGGTGCTTTTGTCCAGTTTGCTATTTTTGGTCTTGTGGATTGATCTGCGTCATAACACACAGAAGATCATTGTTTCATTGTATATTTTGTACTTTATTTTTGAACCATATGAATTCGGTTGACGTTTTCGTAGGATGGTAGAATATTGATTGGAAGTTTAGGAAGAGATAAGCCTTTGCTGAATATCACTCAATCAGTAAATAGGGAAGGGTACTGTTGTCTTGATGTATTAAAAATCTGGCGGTTTTGTGCTCCACCGTTTTCAGAGCCCACACATTGCTACTGATTGTATGTAGTAGGTACATTCCTACTTTCTGTTCACGGACGCCCCTTAGAAGCTAGACTTTTGAAGTAGGTATGGTTTTCAATTTATAGTCGGGGGGGGGGGGGGGGGGGCTAAAACCCCAGAAAAGAGAAACCCAAAAATCCGTTTCAAACCATTCTAAATTCAAGCTCATAAAAACAATATTTGGCAATCAACATTCATGTCAGGAGAGGGTGTAGTGGAGGAATTTCCCGATTTGCTAAAAAATGTTCTTTCCAGTTCCAGTTATTAGTCTAGATGTCGAAAACACATTTCTACAATGTACATGCATCAAAAAAGTATTGGATCACCCTGAAAATCGTTGAACAGGTTTGTTATTGCAGTAAGGCCTATTTCATAGCCCCCCCCCCCCCTCCGGCTCCAATCTGGTCCACTAGTTTCCTGTGTTCCATATATTTAGATCATTGTTCAACCCTTGTTAATACGCGGAATGTCACTTCTTAATTTCCCCAATCGCCCAGATTGTTAATTGAAAAAAATCACCTCTTTCGAACTAGATGTCCTAGAAAACATCCTACAAAATACTACCTATTATGAGCATGGAAAACCAATTCCACCCAAAGTACCAAGGCCGAGCCATGTAACCTGTGGATTATTCTAGACCATATGTTTTTGAAAACATCGACTTAGCACGAGTATTTTCACTTTACAGGTTGCTAGTGTAAACACTTGACATCTTGAGACTTGGCATAATCTTCAGAATTATGATAGGTACCATTGACATTGAGAAGGCATTAGGTACATTTCCTTCAAGATGAAATCCCTCTCAGATCCCTAGGAACGTAAATATTAGGTACGTTTTGAGGCCAAAATCCAGTCGTCGTCCTTATCGCACCACACCAAACTGCGAAGTCATGGTTGGTTTCAAGGTTTCGTTGCACCCTGGAAAATGGAGAGAACAATATACGTGCTGTGCCTCAAGAGCACATCATTGGATGTTTTATTATAGTTACGCGCAGGATAGTTTCAGTAATTTTCTTCATTTGTTCTTCATTTTTGAAGGGCTTAAATGCACATTGTTGGCTTTGGCACATGGTAGAATAAATATACTAACAGGTAGGCCGCCGCGCAGATGACCAAAGATGGCAGTCGTCGACTGATAAGCTGACGTCATCACGTCAGCGCAACACAGAATCCTTATACAATCGTAGTGTACAGCCTAATTTTTCCGAAGTTTTAGGGGCGGTTGCTGAGCTCGAGGTTAGGGCTTAGTCCTGGACTAAATGGTGGTAGTGCGGGTTTATCAGAAAAATACGTTGCCGAGACTCAGATTATATTTGGTCCTTGACTATGCCTAGATCCAGGGTCAATTTCTAGTCCTCGACTAATTTTAAACCCGGACTTCGTGAAATGACTTGCTGAGTTCGAATTCGACATAAACCATGACTAATTTTTAATTCTGGTGCCTTGCTGAGCTCCCAATAGTACTTAGTCCAGAATTAGAAGTTGGTCCTGGGCTCACTTTAGCCCTGATTTTTAATCCCTCCCTTCTGCAGAACTATCTCTTTGATCCCAGAGTTTATCTGCTGTCTCGAGAGGTTTTTTTGAGGTGTGCGTTCTTGTTTGGTACTTTAGTGTTTTTTATAGTTTGTTTTAACTTTAATGGACTACCTAGACTACATACCAGATGACATTCGGAGGCCCAGGTATGATAAGGAATCCAATCAATCCATTTGATGATCTCTCGGACATGGAGCTCAAAGACAGATACAGACTCTCAAAAGAAAGCGTTAGAGATTTTATAGATATGATGGCAGAGTTGATGGATATGCCAGACTCTCGAGCCCCTCATACCACACCTGTGTGGAGCAAGGATTTGGTAGCGGTAAAGTTTTTTTGCCGAAGGAACCCTCCACCGAGAAACTGGTGTTCAACAGATGGGAGGAATGGGAGGACTCAGATGATTATACTCAAAATGAAGAGGGTGTCACTGACCGCGAGTGGGACGAATGAATATGTTTTCCGAGAAGAATATACAAGGGATGATTTAATTCGTCGCTTTTTCCAATGACCTTGCCATACATCATTTTAGTAAATTGATGTTTTGACATTTCAAATTTAACACGAGAACTACTATAAATAATTCTTTCTACCCAAAGAACCGGGAAAGCGAGGGGCACCTAGCAAGTTGAAATACCAACCAGCGCAATAGCTCTTCGAAAATTCGCTAAACCCCGGTTTTGCTAAATAGTCGACTTGAAACTCGCATTTTGATAAGAGTAACTCGAACTTTTGATAATCATGCATAAAACTTCTTGCGTTCTTGCTTCATGATAACAACTCTATAAATATATTTTAAAACATATTTATCATTAAAACTCATAGAATGTTGAAAAGGCTCTAGAAATATGAGCAGTGCAGTCAGTCGAAACCTTTAGGAATTACAACGTAGTACAGGAAGTACAGTACAGTACTATAAGGAACAATGAGTCAACAGACTGACGAAAGGAAACAACTCTAGGTTGGCAACAAACAATAGGCGAAAAACACGTTCACGAGCGAGGTAACCTTGGAGATAACCTGGAAGAAGGTGAAAATCAGATGGAAATGATGGTACTACCAACATAATAACAGCAATTCCCGTACGTTTCCCTCCGTTGATCTAGTACTTTCTTCGGAAAGTCTAGAACTAATTTTTAGTCCCGGGCTGAGATGATCCCAGAATTAAAAAACCTAGTGCGGGACTCAGCAAGCCATTTTTTCTCATTTTTAACTCCGGTATCATGAAGTCATGGACTAGCAGTTAGTCCGAGATTTTCAAACCCCCAGCTCAGCAACCCCCCCTTAGTGAATATTCACATGATTGAGCATCCAACCTTTATTTATCTGCCGCAGATATTATTTCATATATTTACTTTTTTATTTAATACCCAGTAAACCAAACGATATTTCATAAAACAAGCAACTTGACGGTAGGTATCCTGCTTGATGAAAGAACAACCTAGTGTCCACTGTCCAGCCTCATTTTTCCGACGTTTTTACAGCAATGCTATTACTTCATAACAAGCAGTATAATATTATCTTTAAATCATACTAATTTTGTTAATAACACTGGATGGGTATAACAACAAATTAATACACAGTTTTGTTTCGTAAGTTGGGTATTAGGTAGGTAAGTACCCACCTAATAATTAACCACAATAACTTTCAAGCTTAATTTGAAATTTACTCTTACTAGTAGGTATTATACAGTTTAAATTCCAAATATAGCTGAAGGGATGTTTTTAATTTTATATAAGTGCATCCCTATTTTATTCAGTTTTATTAGATATATGTACTCGCATATGGTAGGTAGGTACCTACCTTTTATTTTACCATGGTTGCACCTTGCACCTGTTCAACTTTTATTATTCCCCGCTACTTGAGGAACTTCATTTATTTAGAAGACGTAGCTAATTAGTATTTTTGAATGTGGAATACCAATAATTTATGGTAATGTAGCTGTGTATTTAGTAGTGATGAGTAGTACCTACTTTCGTTGTAATGAATAGGGATTTTTCGCTGTAGAAATATTACTCCCAAGAGTAGTTCTAAGGCTGGTATTATGCATCTTACCCAATGTACGTAATTTGAAAAGGCAAGTAAAATAATTTATGAAGAAATCATAGAATAAATCAACTTATATAATAGCTATCTCGAAATGAACGGTCTATATTTACTTTACCATGGAGCCAAACTAGTGACAGGAGCTTTGTCCAGTAAATTGAAGTTCGACTGTAGGTACTTAGGAAATGGGTATTCAAAGAGGAAACTGAACAACAAAATGCAGGATTAAAAATGGTTTTTATTGACAACTCAAAAACTACCTACTGTTTCGTGTAATATTTTGGGCATACCTATTTTTCAGGTTATAACGCAAATCTTACAGAGTAAAATGTACACTGCAGATCGTAGCACATTTAAGATTAACAGGATCTTAATCTTTGTTCCCACAGAAATTTACCCATTTGCTAAGGAAAGGTTTGGCAGCCGGAAATTTATAAAACGATTCGCGTATCAGTCTCCTTCCCTCTCCCGCCATGCATGGTAGGCCTGTGGCCGTTTTTTTCCAAAATTCATCAAAACAATAATTCCTGGACTACCTACTACATCACACGTTTTTGTGTTTTCTCTTCAAATCACCTTTGTATGATCAAACAGTTTAACTTGAGTGATGTGATAGGGACAATCAAAACCTACGGGAGTGTCATTGGTCAGTCATACCATTCGATGATTGTGTTGTGCTGTGGTTTTTTCCCCCCCCAACTACCTTAATTGAACTACCGGGTCTTCTACAACTTATTTTGTGTTTACCTATTACCTATTAGTAATATTTTCTTTATAAATAATATAAAGTCGAATAGGAGTAAATGGAGTACTTAGGTAAAAAAAACACCTCAAATTTGCTTTCAAGTGACATCACTAGGAATTGCAGTTTGGTGGGTTTGGTGTGGTGCTGACAATATTTCATCACCTAATTTTCAGGTGAAAATAAAATAATAAATCATGCTCAGCGAAGAAAATCCATCTCATTTCTATCATCTTTAAACATTAGGTACATGACTACTTATTTCTATTACTGTGATTAAGGGTTACATTTAAGGGGCGGTTGCTGAGCTGGGGGTTTGAAAATCTCGGACTAATCGTTAGTCCATGACTTCTTGATATCGGAGTTAAAAATGGGGAAAAACGCCTTGCTGAGTCCCAGTCTACGTTTTTTAATTCTGGGATCATCTCAGCCTGGGACTAAAGATTAGTTCTGGTCTTTCTGGAGTCAGTCCGGGACTAAAAATTAGTTCTAGACTTCCAGAAGAAAGTACTAGATCAACGGAGGGAAACGTACGGCAATTGCTGTTATTATGTTGGTGGTACCATCATTTTCATCTGAATCTCGCCTTCGTTCAGGTTATCTCAATCTCACTCATGCTCGTGTTTTTTGCCTACTGCTTGTTGCCACCCTAGAACTGTTTCCTTTCGTTTGTTTCTTTTCGTCAGTCTGTTGACTCATTGTTCCTTACACTACATTGTAATTCCTAAAGGTTCCGACTGACTGTACCTACTCATATTTCTAGAGCTTTTGCAACATTCTATGTTTTAATGATAAATAACATGTTTTAAAATATATTTATAAAGTTGTTATCGTGAAGCAAGTAGTTTTACGCATGATTATACGTACCTAGCCCCTCTTATCAAAATGAGAGTTTCAAGTCGACTATTTATATAGCAAAACAGGGGTTTAGCGAATTTTCGAAGAAACCGAGCTATTGTGCTGGTACGTATTTCAACTTGATAGTGCATTCCCGGTGCTTTTGGGTAGAAAGAATTTATATCAGTTACGATCACTTCTCGTATTAAATTTGAAAGATCAAAACATCAGTTTATTAAAATTATGTACAGAAAAGTCATTGGAAAAAGCGACGAATTAAATCCCCTCAGGGACAACATATTCGTTCCACTCGCAGTCAGTCACATCCTCACCTTGATTTTGTGTATCATCATCTGAATCCTCCCATTCCTCTCTATCTGTTGCTTCTGATACTCCCAGTAAATCACCAGTTTCTCGGTGAGGGGTTCCTTTGGCAAAAAAACTTACCGCTATCAAAACCTCATCAGCAAGTCCGGGTTTAAAATTAGTCGAGGTCTAGAAATTGACCCTGGATTTAGGCATAGTCCAGGACCAAATATAATCTGAGTCTCGGCAACGTATTTTTCTGATTAACCCGGACTGTCACCATTTAGTCCAGGACTAAGCCCTGACCTCGAGCTCAGCAACCGCCCCTTAGTTGGAATGTGAGAAAACACTGCATTTTAGGTACCTACTACATACCTAATTAAATGTAGGTATTATCCTATAGGTAATAGGTTTTCTGCCGTTTGCTAATAAAATCAGTTGGTCACTGTCCCTCAGACTAGAGTACTGAAGTCATTTTACTAAGCATGAATTACCTACAACAGAGAACTGATATATTTATAATGTATTTACTTGATCAATGAATGAATAGGTACTTGAATAATACATTTTTGAACTAATGAATTTTTGAATTTCCATAAACCTAAGAATGTTTTACTTGAAATATATTTCAAGTGGTACGTTAATTATATTTTTCTTAGAAAAAGTTTTATAGTGTACTAGCATGACCGCTCGCTTCGCTCGCTATCCGAGATTCGCTGTACGCAGTATCGTACTTAATTCCGACGTTGCACAACTTGGGAGCCTACTGGATATTGGTGCCAAATTTGGTCGATATCCGTCGAGCCATTCAGGAGTTGACCATGGTCGACCATATTTCCGCTATGGTGAAGGGGACCGAAAAATTCCGACGTTGCCCAACTTGGGAGCCTACTGGATATTCGTGCCAAATTTGGTTGATATCCGTCGAGCCATTCAGGAGTTGACCATGGTCGACCATATTTCCGCTATGATCAGGGAATTAAAAATGCGCCTACGTTCAACTTAGGAGGCTACTGGATATTGGTGCCAAATTTGGTCGATATCCGTTGAGCAATTCGGGATTCGACCATGGAGGGGCCCATGGATGCGCTATGGTCGACCGCGGGGGTAGTCCGAAGGGTCGATCGTAGATAGAATTTCACGTAGATTACGAATACGCGATAAAAAATAGGGGTTACCATTTCAATTAACGAAGTTGACCATGGTCGACCATAGTTCCGCTATGGTCAGGGAATTAAAAATGCGACGTTGCACAACTTGGGAGCCTACTGGATATTCGTGCCAAATTTGGTCGATATCCGTCAAGCCATTCAGGAGTTGACCACGGTCGACCATAGTTCCGCTATGGTCAGGGAATCGAAAATGCGCCTACGTTCGACTTGGGAGGCTACCGGATATTGGTGCCAAATTTGGTCGATATCCGTCGAGCCGTTTGGCCGTGAAAAGCAATTCGGGATTCGACCATGGAGGGGCCCATGGATGCGCTATGGTCGACCGCGGGGGTAGTCCGAAGGGTCGATCGTAGATAGAATTTCACGTAGATTACGAATACGCGATAAAAAATAGGGGTTACCATTTCAATTAACGAAGTTGACCATGGTCGACCATAGTTCCGCTATGGTCAGGGAATTAAAAATGCGACGTTGCACAACTTGGGAGCCTACTGGATATTCGTGCCAAATTTGGTCGATATCCGTCGAGCCGTTTGGCCGTGCATAGAAGGACAGACAGACAGACACACAGACACACAGACAGAGATTCGTTTTTATAATATAGTAGAGATAGAGATAGTAGAGATTTACTTGATCAATGAACAGGTACTTGAATAATACATTCTTTAGGTACCTAACTAATGAATTTTGAATTTCCATAAACTTAAGAATGTTTTACATGAAATATATTTCAAGTGGTACGTTAATTATATTTTTCTTAGAAAAAAAAAACCTTTTACACTTTTTTCTGGGTTTGTATGTGGTTTATTATTCTGCGAATAATACACCTATGTATTCGCTCAGCAAAAAAATTTGAACACCCCTCAAAATTGTTACTTTTACGTTTCAAGGTGCGTAGATTTCAAAAATGCAATGTCCGTTTGCCGTATCATCCCGTATCAACCTTTATTTTCAGGCTAAAAAAATTCGACCTATCGCACATACCTACTCCATCTGGGCCCTAGTTATGCTCCGAAGCTCGGCAGCCCTATCGGAATACACCCAGGGGTGTTATGGGTTAAAAAATGGGTGTAAAAATAGGGGTTTTCGAGGTTTTAGTGAACATGAGGTATCGTTTCCCATGTTTTATAAAACTGTAATTCTGGGGCCGGCTCCAGTACTCGATTTAGGGATTTCCGGGGGGGGGGGGGGGGCACGAGGGTAGGTATTGACCACAGAAAACAGTTATTTACGCAGAAGGGGCATATATACAGGTAAATAATAAACCGTTGTGTAATAATTTATACCTACCGTTTTTTTCTGGTGCTCGCCAAGGAGCCCCCAAACGGTTAGAAACAGCCCTGCATTGCCATAGGTGAAACATACAACTACGATAATATATAAAAACAAATTTAATTTACATTATGAAAATATATTATGATACACTCAATAATAATAATTTAAAAAAATTTTGCATTTATGAGGTCACCACAGCTGTAACGTGGTAGGTACTGTTTTACTGACAAATTACAGCTTAAACTAATGTTTAACGTTATTATTAAGATGCACTTTGGCTTTTTGTCTCTTGATGAAGTCACGGGCCAATTTTTCGCCACTTCGGTGCTCTATTGCAAGAAATACATCGGAATCTGGGAAAAGGCAAAATCGTTATCAGAAAAATTATCACCATTTAATTAAAATAAGAGGGCCTCGAACTTATTTAGGCCTAGGTACCTAAACGTCATTAAATATAGTTAGGTAGGTACCAGTTGGTTCATTGACACCTAGGTACATGCTGTTTCTCCCTCTTTACTGTGTTAATCAGACTTGGATCCATGGAATGCATGGAGGTAGGTACCTAGTTTATTCTTATTTTGTTGCCTATTTAGTATATCCCTTTCTGGTTTTCATTCATTCTCTCATTTATGTTTTTCATATAATTTTCGGAGGAAATGGCCTTCCTTTTTGGTGTCGCCCTTAAGAATAAATCTTCAGGGCGAGCCTACTCGAAGTGTTCACACAAACATAAAGTTCTGAAGGTAGTAATAAAATTACCAAATGATGTAGGCTTGGTGAGAGGGAGGTGGACTTGCTTCATCTCATGAATAGATGTTTCCATAGTTGTTACTGGAATGTCTGCTAGGGGAATGAAGGATTCAGCAACAAACTGACTAGACATGCCTAAAAAGTCTTGATCCTTCACAACAAAATGAACCAGTGCCGACTTCAGTTCTGCTTGTTCTTTAGTGAGTTGTCTGGAAACAAAAATGATTGTATAAAATCAAGGTTTATTCAAACAATTTATTTATGTTGACCTTCCTTTCAATCACCAATCAAATCTTAATGAAGTGTAGGCAGCTACAGGTAGGTATCTAACAGCTCTCTAGTTTGCTTCCTACTTCCTAACCTTGACTGACTAATTTTGAAACCCGTCCAAACCTTTCTGAACCCAGCCAACCCCATAATGGACTTGTGTCAAATGTTAAAGCCAACTATTTTCATCACAATTGATAAGAATCAGGCGTATAAAATGGATTTTAAAAGTTCAAGTCCAGCAGTAAAAATGATTTTATCAACCCTTTTTCTTCAGAAATTCGCAGAGGCACTCTTGTAGATCTTAGAGAAGCATTCAAGTTCCTTGGTAACAAAACCATTTTGAAAGAAAAGGTAGGACCTACTTATCTAAGCAGGTACTCAAAATGCACCTTCCTTATGTGACTTGTAGTTTAGGTAGGTAAAGGTGGCACATAATGAGTTGGCCTAAATGATGGACCCCCCCCCCCCCCCGAAACACACACATTTGCATTCGTTATACAAAAATACAGGAAAGCTAAGGGATGATTCTGCTTGGGAAGAGTGCAGGGGGGTCCAGATGCACCTTGATTGATTTCCGCCAGCTCATCGTGTGTCAACTCCACCTTCAAATCCTTTGGTACCTACCACATATTCAGAACAAATTAAATTCCATGTATTAAATTCCATTTCTTCGAAAATAGAGGCTAATTTTTTTTCGTACGGAAACCCTTGTTTGTTTTCTCCTATCCCACTAGATAGGAGAAGATAGGAGGATAAAGTAAAGTAAACAGCCATTCCAGGTTGGGGCTTTTCGTCCAACTGCCCTGCCAGCGTCCCGGACGTGATCAGCTGTCCTCCAATGAGAGGGTCAGAATTCGACCTGATCATTTCGCTCTTTACTTGGCTACTCATTGCCTCGCCCCCTTGAGTGGAGAGGGGTTCGCCCAACAGATACATGGGTCATACTTGGACGTGTCACGGCAGTCACCCATCCAAGTACTAACCAAGCTCGAGGTATCTTAACTTCGGTGATCTCATGGGAACCGGTTTATTCCACCTGATAAGGCCGTTGGGCGAAGATAGGAGGGTACTAGAACTAGATAGGCTGTATAAGTGGCCATGTCCGCTTGCTTTGCTCGCTCAACCAAGTGGGTGTATAGATCACTGGACTTGTAGTCCATGGGTTACTATAAACAGTTCAATGACTTGAACTGATAAACAGTTTAATTTACTTGAACTGTTCAAAACAGTTTAATTTACTAGAATTGTTTAAATAGTTTAATTTACTTAAACACAGCGGACAGCTGTGTCTGCTTGTATCGCTTGCTCATCCAAGTGGGTGTATCACTGGACTTTCCCATCCGAGTAGTTTAGAAAGATCTCTCGAATTGTAGTATCTCGGGTTTTGGTTTATTATTCTGAGAATAATACACCTCTGTATTCGCTGAGCAAAAAATTTTATAACACCCCCCTCAAAATTTTTTCTTTTACGTTTCAAGGTGCGTAGGTTCCAGAAACGCTGCAAAGTCCTTGTCACATGGGTTTATTATTATACTGGACATACCTACAGAAATGTTGGCGGAAATGTTGGTTCATTTATTGTTTCTTTCATGTGCAATAAATAAACTAGTCAATTTTGGCCACCAAAACACGACTTGAGCTCCTGTTATTGACAAATTATCTTTGATCATTGATAGTGTCAATTTAATTGACTTGATTCACCTTTTGATACTACTTCTAGTGTTATTATACAAATTTATGGTGATTTCCGACAATTTCCCAGGTTTTTGATGAATTTTGGGAGCTGAACCTTTGTTACAACCTCAATTCTTCACTCTTACTCGGTCTTCTCGCTCTAAAAAACAATGAAAACGATACCTCACAAGCTCATGTTCACTAAAACCTAAAAAAAAAACACCGAAAACCCTATTTTGACACCCATCCCCCCCACCCACTTAACACCCCTGGGCGAATTTGGATAGGGCACCCGAGCTTCGGAGCACAACTAGGACCCTAATGTGTTCCCAAATGGGGACCCAAACTGCGTGCGGAAAAACGACCATTTTAGACAAAAATTTAACGTAAACTTAAGGCTGAAACTTCGTTAGAACCTCAATTTTCCACTATGGTCAAAATCAACTTCATATTCGGTCTTCTTGTCCTAAAAACCATGGACACCTCTCAAGCTCATGTTACTAAAACACCAAAAAAACCTATTTTTACAACCACTTTTCACCCATAACACACCTTGGGTATATTCCGATCGGACTGCAAAGTTTCGGGACATCCGCCATATCATCCATACCTATCTACAACTTATTTTCGATCTAAAAAAATTCGTTCTTTCGCACACAGGCCTCGATTTGGGCCCGAGTTGTGTCCCGAAACTTTGCAGCCCCGATCGGAATATACCCAAGGGTTTTATGGGTGAAAAATTGGTGTAAAAATAGGGTTTTTTGGTATTTTAGTGAAAAGAGCTTGTGAGTCATGTGTTCCATGTTTTTTAGAGCGAGAAGACTGAATATGAAGTTTATTTTGACCAAAGAGTCGAAAACTGAGGTTCTAACGATGTTTCAGCTCCCAAAATTCATTTTTTATGAGTCAAAAACCTGGGAAATAGTTTGAAATCACCATAAATGTTTGTATGATAACAGACTATCAATGATCAAAGATAATAATTTGTCAAAAACAGGATCCTAATTCGAGTTCTTGGGGGCCGAAATTAGTAGAAACCAACAAAAATGGCTATTTCAATTATTGCACATGAAAGAAACAATAAATGAACAGCCAACATTTCTGTAGGTGTGTCCACTAGAATAATAAACCTATATGACAAGGATTTTGCAGTATTTTGGTGTATTATTCTGTGAATAATACACTTATGTATTCGCTCAGCAAACTATTTTTATAACACCCCCCTCATAAGTTTTTTTTTTAACGTTTCAAGGTGCGTAGATTCCAAAAATGCAATGTCCGTCCGCCGTATCATCCATATCTACTTTATTTTCTGTCTAAAAAATTCGTTCTTTCATATATGTACCCAGTTGAGTCCCGAAACTTTGCAGCCTGATCGGAATATACTCAAGGGTGACATGGGTGAAAAATTGGTGTAAAAATAGGGTTTTTTGGTGTTCCATTAACATGAGCTTGAGAGATATCGTTTTCCATGTTTTTTAGGACGAGGAGACCGAATATGAAGTCGATTTTGACCAGAGTGGAAATTGAGATTGTAACGAAGTTTCAGCATTAAACGTTACGCCTAACGTTGAATTTTGGTCAAAAATCGTCGTTCTTTCCGCACACAGTCCCCATCTGGGAACACATTTGGGTCCTAGGTGTGCTCCGAAGCTCGGCACGGCCGGATCGGAATACATCCAGGGGTGTTATGGGGGAAAAATAGGTGTAAAAATAGGGGTTTTCGAGTTTTTTAGGCTTTACTGAAAATGAGCTTGTGAGGTATCGTTTTCCATGTTTTTTAGGGCGAGAAGATCGAATATAAAGTTGATTTTGACCAGAGTGAAGAATAGAGGTTGCAACGGAGGTTCAGCTCCCAAAAATTCATTTTTTATGAAATTTTGTATGGGAAATTGTCTGAGATCACCATAAATTTGTATAATAACACTAGATGTGGTATCAACAAGTGAATCAAGACAACTAAATGGCAATGTCAATGATCAAAGATGATTTAAAAAAAAAATAGTAGCCCAATTCGTGTTTTTTGGGGCCAAAATTGGGGGAACAATCATTATTACAAAACAGAAACAAAGAAAAACAAATGAATACTGCGGACCTATCATGAAAGGTAATAAAATATACAGTGGTATCTACCTAGAAGAACTAACGTCGAGGGGCTTTAGTCGAGGAAATTACAATGCCATTAGCTATTTTTTTCATAATAAGTTTTAAGGCTGTCTTTAAATTTACTTAAGCTGTTTGAACGCTTTGCTTCTTATTGTAGAAGATTAAATGTATGAATTCCCCTATAAATCAGTGAGTTCTGGCCCAATGTCGTTCTTTTCATTGGTGGGGCGAGAAACAGGGACGATGAGAGTCAAGTCGAAACTACAGAACTAGAGCTCACTGGGGAAAAGAGACCATCGCTGTAGAATTTATATGTAAGTACGGATGATGTTTTATCTATTAAATCTGACAACGGAAACACCCGTAATATTTTGAAAGCTGACAGTGGTGGTGTGTGTGCGTGCAAGACGCGCGTTTCTTGATCCCCACCACACACAGAACGGGCGCGGGGATTCCACCTGCCCTCGCGACGTTTTTACTTTTCACCGTCGTTGCGCCGTTATTACCAGACATTTCGAGGAAATGTCAAAAAGGTATTAAAATGGGTGGTGAACACAACTTCCAAACATGCCGCTCAGCGTTCAGGTTGCAAAGTTTTCCGTCATTTCCCGGGCAACGCACGGGTAAAAACGCTGCAAAGTCCTTGTCACATGGGCTTATTATTCTATTGGACATACCTACAGAAATGTTGGCTGTTCAATTCTGTTTCTTCCATGTGAAATAATTGAAATAGCCGAAATAGCTATTTCTGATCCACAATTTTGGCCCCCAAAACACGAATTAGGTACGCTCTTCACCCCCCCCCCCCCCATATCATCTTTGATTATTGGTGGTGTCATTTAATCGTCTTGATCCACATCACTTTTTCTAGTGTAATTATACAAATTGATGGTGATTTCAGACGATTTTACAGGTTTTTGACTCATAAAAAAATCAATTTTGGGAGGTGAACATTTCCCCTCCTCACCTCGATTTTCCACTCTTTGGTCAAAATCGACTTCATATTCAGTCTTTTCATCCCCAAAAACATGGAAAACGATACCTCAAAAGCTCATGTTACCAACATGTTACTAAAACACAAAAAGTACCTATTTTTTATACACATTTTCACTCATAAAGTCCCTGGGTATATTCTGATCGGGCTGCAAAGTTTCGGGACACAACTAGGGCCCAAATGGAGCATGTGTGCGAAAGAACGAATTTTTTAGACCGAAAATGAAGCCTGTACACGTGATACGGCGGACGGTGTACTGCGTACGGTGGACGGCGGACGGACATTGCATTTTTGGAATCTATGCACCTTGAAACGTAAAAGAAAAAATTTTGAGGGGGTGTTATAAAATTTTTTTGCTGAGCGATTACATAGGTGTATTATTCACAGAATAATAAACCAAACTGGATTCAGACATCACCCCCCCCCCCCCCCCAATTAGGCCCCCCTAGAGCAAGATGCTTAAATTCCCATCAAAACCGATCCAGCAGTTTAGTTGAGCACAGTTGCACATTGCGCACACACCTACCATAGCCTGTGAGCAGCGACTTTGAGCCTGATGCAAAAAGAATCGGAGGAATCGGTTCAGGCGTTTGGCCGTGATTGAGCTTCAACGGATAGACAGAATCAGACTTTTATATAATAGTACCTATAGGATAATAGGTACAAAATGTATTTGATATATAGATATTAGATAGACCTACATTATATATTTTCCACAACCCATATAGTTATAGAAACTGGAAAACTGTTCTTTTTGGTTTATTATTCTGTGAATAATACACCTATGTATTCGCTCACCAAAAATTTTTATAACACCCCCTCAAAATTTTGTTCTTTTCCGTTTCAAGGTGCGTAGATTCCAAAAATGCAATGTCCGTCCGCCGTACGCCGTATCACGTGTACAGGCTTCATTTTCGGTCTAAAAAAATCGTTCTTTCGCACACATGCTCCATTTGGGCCCTAGTTGTGTCCCGAAACTTTTCAGCCCGATCGGAATATATCCAGGGGAGTTATGAGTGAAAATGTGTATAAAAATAGGTACTTTTTGTGTTTTAGTAACATAGTAGTAAAATGAGCTTTTGAGGTATCGTTTTCCATGTTTTTTGGGGACGAGAAGACCGAATATGAAGTCGATTTTGACCAAGGAGTGGATAATTGAGGTTGTACCAGATGTTCAGCTCCCAAAATTGATTTTTTATGAGTCAAAAACCTGCGAAATCGTCTGAAATCACCATCAATT